>OX393577.1:53621546-53777386 GCA_947652605.1 Elmis aenea | reverse complement strand
TTTACTACATAACCTTAAGTTTTTTCAAATGTACACAGTGTTTTGTTATATATACGTAATTTTGTTTTCTTAAATAGAACACCCTGTACAGGGTACACCAAATTCGAATGTTTTACGGAGTATCTCGGTTACTATAATAGAAAATCTGATATCGGTCTCTTGGGCTATTTTTTTGAGAAAATCATCATTTTTGAAAGTTTACTACAACTTTCTTTACATATTATATCAAAATAGAATCAAATATTTAACTTTTATCACTAAACAACTTAATTTATTATATATTTACATTAAGATCATTTAAAAGGCTGCGTCGCGGGAAGCAGTCTTACATGTTGTATTGTCAATATTATAAAAGTTGCTAAATGTCTTAGGGCAGCTTGCACACAACATAGATGCTATATAAAAATTTAAAAAAAATTATGGACGTTTATTATACAGATTTTTATGCTTAATTTAAAAGTAAAATGTTTTTTTTAGCGACCTTGATTTTCAAGATATGAAGTAAACTTATATTTTTTTAAAGAGAAACCCTAATTGGCCATAACTTTACATAAAAGAGATTTTTTTAGCTTTTCAAACATATATAGTTTCATATATATTTGTTGCAAAAAATAACCGAGCTTTGGCTGATTTTGTAAAAATTCCCTTACAAAAGTTTGCTATGATTTCGTAAACAAGTGATGTTTGCAATTAATAAATAACTAAACGTCATATCCAAGCAAAGTTGTCCACTTTTAAGCAAATCTGTTTATTTTTTTGTATTTTATGTTTTATTTTTATTTTCCGAGTTATTAATTTAAACATATATGGCAAGTGATATATCATTAGAAAGAGGAGAAAAAAGCACATTAAACTATTTCAAAGTCAACTTGCCCGTTTAATACGTTTCATGGCTAACTTAGAATAATATCGATAAAATACGGTTTCTTGAGTTATTTACAAAAATAGATATAACATATATCGTTAGATTTTTTAAAATGTATAGAATTTTATGTATCTGTAATTAATCGTTTTTAAATTATTTAAGCTTTCATGTAAATATAGGAACATGGAATACAAGAAGCATTCAAGGTAAAGAAGTAGAATTAGTAGAGGAATTTGACAATAGAAAATTAGTTATATTAGGATTAACGGAAACGAAGAAAAAAGGGAAAGGAATAGTAAAACTCGACAAAGGGCATATATTAATACATAGTGGAGTAAAAGAAACGGAATTTGCTAAAGCTGGGGTAGCCTGCGTAGTAAGTAAACAATGGAGTGAAAAAGTTAAAAAATGGAAAGGGATATCAGAAAGAGTATTGATGGTAGAACTACAAATTACAAATAAAGAATTGATAGGGGTGGTAGTGGCATATGGACCGAATGAGAATGCGGCAGAAGAGGATAAAGATATATTTTATAGACAACTACAAGAAACAGTGGATGAAATACGAGGGAGAACAATCATAGTAGGAGATTTTAATGGAAGAGTGGGTAATGATGTCAAAAAGTATGGCACAATGCTGGGAAGATATGGGGAAGACGTACTAAATAACAATGGAAGGAGATTAATAGAATTTTGCTTTGAAAACAATATGACAATAATAAACAGCAGATTCAAACACAAAAATATCCATAAATACACAAGAGAGGTAAAAAGTAGGGATGAAAAGTCAATAATAGATTATATTATTGTAGAGGACACAGAAAGGAGCAAAGTCATAAACGCTAGAGTATACCGAGGGGCAGAAATAGGCAGTGATCATTATCTACTTATGGCAACAATACAAATAGGACAAAATGATCCAGAACGAATAAAACAAGATGAAAAGAAAAATATAATAAAAATAAAAGCATATAAACTAAAAGAGAAGGATGTACAACAAAATTTTCGAGATTATATAATAACTGAGAAGCAAAAGAGCGAAGGGGACGAACAAGGAAAGGATTTGGAGCATTTATGGACAGATTTCAAAAGAATTATTCTCAAGTCTGCCGAAAGGGCATGTGGGACAATGAAACAGGGTAATAGTAATAATAGGAAACAAACGGCCTGGTGGACCGAAGAAGTCAAAAGAGAAGTGAAGGAAAAGAAAAGACTATGGAAAAAATACCTGACAACAAGCAAACCAACAGATTACGAAAAATATAAACAACAAAGAGAAAAGGCGAAACGGACTGTGCTAGAAGCAAAAGCAAAGACTTGGGAGGACTTTGGGAAAAGAATGGAAGAACATTATGCGAGCAATCAAAAACTCTTCTACAAGGTATTAAAAAACCTAAAACAAGATAAAAACCATACATTAAAGCAAATAATGGATAAACAGGGAAAAATACTGACAACAGAAAAAGAAATTATCGAAAGATGGGGTAATTATTTTAAGGAGTTATTGGAAAGTGATAACACAATGAATGACGAGGAAGAAGAACAAGGACAGGAGGAATACGAAACAATTGAACAAGAATATGAACAAGAAATAACCGAGGATGAGTTGGATAGAGCGATTCATAAAATGAAAATTGGAAAAGCAGCAGGGCATGATGGCGTTTTACCTGAAATGATTAAGTACATGGGAGTAGAGGGTAAGAAAATGCTGTTAAAAATAGTAAATAAAGCTTGGCAGGAAAAAGATATTCCAAAGGACTGGGAGGTATCTGTTATATTACCGATATTCAAGACTGGCGACAGCAAAAATTGCGAAAACTATAGAGGTATATCTCTACTTAGTGTAGTAGAAAAATTATATGAAAGAATATTGGAGGAGAGATTAAGAAAACATTTCGAAAGTAATTTGGAAGAGGCGCAATGCGGATTTAGACCGGGGAGAAGCACGCAAGATCTAATTTTTACGCTAAGACAGTTAAGTGAAAAATCAATGGAACATTCAAAGATGGTGTATTTGTGCTTTATCGATCTTTCTAAAGCCTTCGATAGAGTGCCAAGGGAAAAGATCTGGAAGATATTGAAACAAAGTAGAGTTCGAGAAGGATTATTAAACGCCATCAAGAGTTTATATAAGAGCAGTAGAAATTATGTGCGAACCCACAACAGCAGTTCCCAGGAATTTATAACAACAGTGGGAGTAAGACAAGGAGGCACATTAAGTCCTCTGCTCTTTATAATTCGTATGGATAAAATTATTAAAGAATGTAAGCAAAACACAAAGAAAGCCTACTGGGGTTGGAATAAACTAAAACCAATATCCTTAACAGAATTAGCCTTTGCAGATGATGTGGTGTTATTAGCTAAAAGCGAAAAGGACTTGCAATTTAATCTAGGCGTATGGGCAGATACATTAAGCAGATATAATATGAATATTAATATAACAAAGACAAAGATTATGGTTATAGCGAAAAATCATGAACCAGCTACAATAATGCTAGACCAAAAAAAGATAGAACAGGTAGCAAGTTTTAAATATTTAGGAACAATAATTGCAGAAAATGGTAAATTGGAGGAAGATCTGAATAACAGAATAGCGGCAGCGACGAAATTTTACTACGCCACAAATAAATGTTTGATAAGTAAGAAGGAAATATCAAAAGAGACGAAGACGCGAGTTTTTAATGCAGTGTACGTACCCATCCTCACGTACAGTTCAGAAACTTGGACACTAACTCAAAAACAAAAACAAAGAATACAGGTACAGGAAATGAGATTTTTGAGAAGAATAGAGGGATGTAGACTGATCGATAAAATCAGTAACGAAAAAATCAGAAATAAACTTGGAGTAACAGATATTGAGAAAAAGATGGAGACGAATCAATTACGATGGCTGGGGCATTTACTACGCATGCCAGAAAGTAGATACGCGAAAATAGGATGGAAAATGCAGATAGAGGGAAAAAGAGCTAGAGGAAGGCCAAGAATAAAATGGGAAAAAGAAGTGAGGAAGAGACTAGAAGGAAAAGGAGTCAGCTGGAAAGATGTGCCACAATTAGCCAACGATAGGAAGGAGTGGAGAAAGATAATACAGTAACAGAAAAGCAACCTCGACACCGAAAGGTACAAGAGGAAACGATTAAGAAGAAGAAGCTTTCATGGAAATATTGACAGGAAAACGACTCTAGAAAAATATTAATATTTCACAACTTAGTACTATCAGAACGAATTCCTTTAATGCTCAATTTCTAGTTGACAATATTGTTATAGTGACTGCTGACTAGTTTTATTTAGTCATGAGTCCTTCTACTGTTAGGTGTAGGACTGTTGAGTTGTGCTGTGCTGATTTTTTTTCATGTTTTTCTGTCTTGTGCTAGCCTTTTTATGTCTTTCCATTTGATGTATTCTTATTTTGTCTTTCCTATCTCTATTTTTGTCATTGTTAATATCTAGTGCTTTGATTGCTATCTGTTTGTCCTTATTCTTGTCAGTTTTCGTGTTGGGTTCATACCATTTGTTCTGTAACTTGTTTTCCGGCCTTCGTTTTTTGGGTCTGTTTTTTGCTCTAGCTCCTCTTTCTCTTTATTCCATAGCCAGATGTTATCATTTACTATTAGTTTTTGATAACCTACTCTGACGTTCTTGCCTGTTTTTCTTTCTTTTTCTGCCTCTTCTCTGATTTTTCTTTGTATTTCTCTTTCTTTTACTGTTAGGTCATTGTCTATGTAAACGTTTTGACCCTTTAATCTACTCTTATTCTGCATTATCTTTATTTTGTCCTCCCATTTACTTATGGTTGCTATTGTCATGCTTTTTCCATATTTTTGACCACCTCATACATCTGTTTGATATCTACTTTGACTCCCAAATTTTGATCTAGAAATTCTTCCATACCTGCTGTCCCGTTACTTTTATCAAATTTTGCTCCCTTTCTCACAATGTTATATTTCTTTTCTTTTTTTTCTTTTTCTTCTATTCTGTTTTCTAAACTGAGCATCTTTATTCTAAGCTCTTCGTTTTCTTTTTTTGTTGCAATAAATTCCTCCCTAAATGCTTCTTGTTCTTCCCTTATCTTTTTAACTTCTTCCACCAATTGGTTAATTACTTTTACTAATTCCTCCATTTGTTTTTCTTCTGTTGACTGAATGTACAAATCTAAAGTTGGTTTATTTACTTCTTTGGTTTTTGTTTGGTCTGGTGATCTGATCACTAGTTTGCTCGTTCTGAATATTCCGCTTTTTTCTTTGTTTTTCTCTTCTTTGTCTCTTTTTCTTTTATCACTACTACCACTCGCTTTAAAAAATTTGTCCATGGATAATATTTTATTTTATTTAACTTTATTTATAAGATTCTATTTAAAAAAATTTAATTAACTACACAGTTATTAGTTTAATGTGCTTGCACTATAACTATCACGTGACGTCCTATTGAGTTCATTAACACGCTACGTCAGCTTTATCACCTCATATGCAGTTCTTTATTGACGTGTTAATTTAATTAATATATTTATTTTTTCTTTCTTTTATTAATCTAAAACAACCACGCTTTGCACTTGAATCTAGATTATGAACTTTGATAAACTCTGTGGTACACTGCTCTCGTGATAACGCTCGAAATTCGATACTTTTTATCGCCGATAACCGTGTACACGTCTTGTCTTTTCGCCTACCACAACACAACTCCCTGATGACTAGTTAAAATTTTAAAATATTACATAAGGTGTTTCTTATGTCCGATCCACTATTAAAGGCCCATTATGTTTAAAATTAATATTTCTTGATTTTTGCGGTGATATATGTATGTTTGGGGTGTTAAACCACTATAACTTCTTTGCAATAAACACCTCCACACGTTCTCGTGAAGTTTAAACTCAACAAAATGCTATTAAATAAGTGAACCGTGATCTCTTCATAAAATTTGCCATGCACTGTATATCCTTCGGGTGTAAATTCGCGATGAATGAATCCTTTGACTTCGAAAAACGAAGTCTGCTTATTTCATCGTCCTTTAGCGATTTACTTCATACTTTGAGTCACTTAAATGTGAAAATTCACGTCTAACTACTTTCTTCTTATGCAGGAACCCCTGGTAAACTATGGGGGCCCTGGACTAACACTGTTTAGGGGCCTACCCAATTAATCCAAGTTTGGATTAGCTGTGGCGACTCATTCGCCATTTTGTCGAAAAACTGTTTTTCCCCTTTTTTTAAAACTACATGCTTTAGAGGAGCTTTATATATTTTTTATATTATATTTATTGATTTTATTTAAATTTTTTTCACAGCGTAGGGGGCCATTTGATTGAACGGGGGCCTGGGCAGCAGCCCATAAAGATCATGCCTAAATCCGTCCCTGTCCTCATTATTGCCGAATGTTCGAAACGTTTCTGTTCGTGGCTCTTAACTCCAACAAAAATCCTTGAAAGATACAATCCGTGTAACTCTCCCACTACTCAAATGATGTAAGTTAAATAAATACACGGTATAGTTTAGACATCATAGTTAATACTTCCATCGTTTACCAGCATGACACTATAGTATTAACAACAACAACAACAAAAAGTTCGAGAACCCATTTGCCACACTATGTATTTTCTACGTCTATTGTCGCTGAAATATTCAAATTTATCATTTCCTCATTCGCGGAATGTCTGTATAAGAGAATAGAAATTTGTACGGATCTGTATTAAAGATTTACCTATATCTCGAATTTTACGTAGAAGTAACATTGTAATGAAATTTTCTAATTTACGTGCAAATCAACATGTTAATAAATGGTTCCTGTTGTAGGAATTACTTAAACTTGCACCGGTATGCAAATTTCGCATGTCATTGTATAATTGAACTTGTGCATAATTAACGCCGCATATACCAGTAACGTACACTGGAAAACAAATTATTCTCGCGTTGGAAAATTTAGTAGCTTACAATTATTTCTTGACATATCTTATCACTAGATATAATAACCTAAACGTGTATTTTTAAAGATGGTTCAAAAATTATTTTAGGTATTCTAGGTATACCTAAGTTACCATAGTGATATAAATGTAGCGGATAAGGAAAAAAAACGTTACAGAAAAGTTCTGTCATGAAATAACTAACTTCCAATTCAAAATTAATAGTGGCTCTTGGTATGAAGTAAATTAAATCTGGACATATCGGTATTAAAAATGACTTTTTTTCAGCGTTCGTCAAGAAAATCAGTTGTTTCCGATCAATTTTTAAGCTGAAAAATACATCTTTACTGTACTGTACTATACACTTATACAGGGTTCTCGTTTTGTATAGCCTCTATGGGTATCTCGTAAACGGCAAGAGTTACGACTTCGGTTAAATTAGGACAAAGTTGTATATTCAGGTGCTTAATAATTCGATGCAAGCAGAACTTATCTAGCTCTTTTAGTTATTGAGATATAGGGGAAAAAGTAAAAAAGTGGATTTTTGTTTTTTGCCCGTAACTGTTTCATTTGATGTCGAATTTAATTTCTGTAAGAACTTTTATATGGCCACTTTTTGCAAGGAATCAGAATCCCCAATTATATTTTCCGTGCGACGTTTCGTTTTTTTTTAAACCATCATCAGGTCAATTTTTTCTTATGGACGCTATAACTGATTTTAACGCCAATTTGTAGAGCATTTTTTTCTGAATTCGACAATGTATAACACTTGGGACTTTTCTAAAACAATTGTTAAAAATAGCAAAAACAAATATTTAATTAAAAACAAATCCTAATCGGCATGGTAAATAATTGTCTTTGTCTCTTTTTCCTTGGAAGCACGTAAGTAAACCGCATGAAATCACTATTAAAGGGATTTAATTAAAAAAATTGGTACCTTATAGTAAATATGATTGGTTGAGTAAATATTTCTCTAAAATGTGTATTTAATCCTTATTTGGCATACAATTATTTGTAACAAAATTTTCGTAATCAAATAATATGTGTTCATAGTTTACAAAAAACGTCCAGAAATCTGTTTACGCTTTTTGCTTATTAGAAGTCATTAACGCAGATAAAAGGCATAACTGGTTATTTTTTGTTACAAATAATTGTATGCCAAGTATTCAGTTTAATAATAATATTCTCAACAATAATAAAATAAATTGGAGTATATTTTCAAAATGATCTCCATTTTGTTGTTAACACAATCTGGCTCTTTAATAATACTTTTGTTATAATCTTTAAATATTTTGTTTTAGTTAAATATTTGATTTAAAAAATTACAAATTTCATCTTATTTTTGTTATTTCTTACACAGATGAGTAAAATAAATTGGTTATGAACGTAATTTTGTAATACTTAAAAGTTAACTTTTGTATTGTTTTTATTGTATAAGTATTTTGATTTAGATAGTCTAGTAAATAAAACAAGTTGTACCATAATCATTAGACAAAAAGCTGCTTATCAAAAATTAATAAATTTTGGTTTATTTTTGATTTAATGTTTTACTTGTAAATTAGTTAAAATTTGCGTTAAATGACAGAACTAAATTGTCTTTTGTTTCATGGCATTCTTTAGCTTTGTAGCGACTTTTTGATGAATTTTATTTGTTTTCAACCTAAATATCAAAATAAATATATTAAACCTTATATTATTAAAAAGAGGGAAAAATGCCTGTTTATGAGGTCATAGCCAACTATGGTTTCCATTTAAAAAAAATGCAAGTTTGTAATTTATTATTGAAACAAATGCATGTTTTCATTTAATAGTGCGTAAAAAAACTTTTTCACCAAAAATATTTTTGTACCATCAAGTATAACCGAGTTATTAACGATTTAAAAAAATGCCTATTTTGACTTTTGTTTACTATCTAGCGTGCCATGAGATTTTTTAAAAACATTAAAGCATTCTTTGTAGCTCTTACCGTTTACGAGATCTCAATAGTGGCCTTTCTATGTGGACCACCCTCTGCATATAATTATTCACGTAACGTTATGAAACATAACGTATCATTTTTTTTTAAATGTTATTTATTTCGTTATGTAACGAAACCAAATATATACAATAACATAACTATTTAAAATGTTATTTCTTCCTTGATATAAACACATTCAGATGTGGTGCGTGAATTCTGATTGATACTGTTGATTTTCACAGAATAAACCTCCTTCAGCAAACGTCAGAGGAAAAAGTCAAGGGGATTCCTCATGGTCACGTATCCTTATCGCAAAACGCGTCATTAACTAATGTTATTAATTTAAAATATTCATATTAGCCTATGTGTCCGCACTCTCTGCGCACTCTGTACATCGTAAGATCGTAACACAAACGCACAGCAATATCTTGTTTAACTTGCAAAACAGTGTTGTTAGTGTGGAACTTACCAGAGCTAATACAAAGACGACGCAATATAAATCATGCGTACAAACGCCAAAATATATCAACAAAATATAATCATGTCGGCCTGGCTTTCGGGCGAGTTCGCAATATTGTTGTTGACTTTACAAGTTGCTAAAGAATGTTCAGGAAATAAATTTGTAGACGAGAAAATTTGCTCTGGTGCGTATATGAAGTCGACATAAGTTTAATATTTTGTAATATATTCATGAAATGTGCGGAATGGAGCGGATGTATGGATGACTAAACCACTATCTGCCATTTTACAATAACTTTAACTGCCTTTACATTCCAAAATGGGAAAAACAAGTTCGCCCACTGTGAGAATAACTAAAACTTTATATATTCAATGGATAGCACCACATTTATAAAATGAATTCAACCGAGAACCGTTTCCACAGCTGGAGATTTCGTTAGAGCAAACTTTAGTTACTGTATGAGCACATAAAGGTACTTTGCAAAATTTCGTTAAAAACAGCACAGAGGTGTGTAAATGAACAAGGAACTTTGTTACAATATATCCACACAAAGACTTCTACAATTAGCAATTATAAATAATTTACTTAATTAACAACACACGTACACTGTGTACCTACTAAAGCACGCAATCTATTACAAACTACTTATGCATGCAAAAATAATTGGAAAATAGTAAATTACACAAAGAGAGTTAAATTAAAGAAAAACTAATACTTTAAAAGGTACGCAGATAGTAATTTTGGATTTTTAAAAGCAAGTTTTAACAAAAATACTAAAATATGTGTTGTAAATCTCGAACCTCTTAGATTGTACCCTACACACAAGTACCTTAAGTTATAAAGGTTGTCCCAAATTCGAGTAAATGCATGGGAATCTCGCTTATCTTAAGAGCTACGAGGTCGGTTAAATTAGGGCAAAGTTGCGAAATTAGATGCAAAAGCAAAAATATCAAAGAATTTCTAGCTGGTTGCAAATTATACAATTAATCACGATCATATTAACGTCAAAGTAACAATTTTACAGAACAACAAAAAAATTGTTTTTTTTTTTTGTATAAGATCATTTGATTCAAAAATAGGACAAAATGAGTTTTTCTCAAATGTTAGTTTTAAAATATCATTTTAAATATAAAGTGTCATATAACATTGAAATCAGAAGGCTAAATGCTATCCGATTATGAGATTAATTTTTTTTAGCTTTATTTAAAAAAATGAAGTTGATGATGTTTCTGAAGAGACGAAACGTTGTTGGAAATTCTATGTTATGTCAAAGCGTAGAAGTTGCCATGGAAAAGTGCTTCCAGATTGTCGATATCTTAAAAAATGTAGAATAAAGGGCAAAAAAACAAAAATCAAATTTTTCAGTTTTTCTTCAATAACTTTTGAACTAAGACAGCTATAAACATTTTCTTTGCAGATATTTGATGAGCATCTAATTCCGCAACTTTGTCCTAATTTAACCGACCTCGTAGCTCTTAAGGTAAGCGAGATTTTCATGCATTTACTCGAATTTGGGATAGCCTGTATAGAATCAACAGCTATTTTATACAGGGTGTGTATAAATTGGCGGAAGCGCTACACGTGACGATGTTCTTCGTAAAATTCTAAGTCGAAAATCTTGATACAAAACTGTTGTACCATGCTTTCTATGGCCTCAGGAACCATTTAAAGAAAGAAAAAATTGGCAACATTGCATACATTGATTTGCGTTTGGACATTTTTTTATCAGCAATTTTTACTTAGGTAGGTATTTACAATTTTTGTTTGAACTGAAAGCCTTCAGTTCGTAAACATAGCTGCAAACTTTTGGGTATCGTAAAACACAAACTAGAAATAATTACGAGAAAAACAGAGATGACAGCTAATGACAATGTAGCTATATGTATTATTTTTATTCAAATCAGTGATTTACATATTTTCAACACCAATTTTTAAAAGGAAAAACACAATATCTAGGAAAAAATACTATTCGAAATTTATTTTTATTCCAATTTGCAGCTTTTTCATTTGCAAGTATTAAATAATAACGCTTATTAAAGGACTAAATGTCAAAACTTCTAGGACCTCTTCGTATTAAGATTTTCGACTTAGAATTTTACAAAGAACATCGCCATGTGTACGCTTCCGCCAATTTTTACACACCCTGTATTTATAATAAAATTTTCATTTTGGATAAGTATTTCCAGTGTTCCTTAATTAAGTTTAAAATTCATTTACAAAATGTTTTTACATCGACGAATAAGCTAGTTTTGAAAGTAGTCTACATGTTTTTCAAAAAGAGTTTTTTTTCCCAATTACGAAGTATTGCTTTTTCATTTAAGCAATTTGTAAGCCCATATTTTTATTTTGCTCGGCTTGTTATTTCTTTTGTTTTCAAAAGTAAAAGGAAATGAACTTAACGTTTCTTGGTTTAATTAATTTATATCTTTTGGTTTACAATGCTTCTGCATTGCTCCAATTAACTATAAAACTTCTCTCCTAATTTCTTTTATTAACTTTTAGTGGTAACGAAAGTTGCAACGACCAGAAATAGTGAGCGATGTTCTTTTATCTTAATGTTAGTACGCGGTAACTTTCCCCAGTTCGTCTTTATAGTTTGTTGGACGTGTAGTTTGGCTAACGTTACTGCCAGATGTAATGCACCTTTATATTAATACAAACAACACAAGTTGCAAACTTCAGACCAGTAGCTTGAACTTGGTTATATCTAATTCATAGTTGGCGAATTATTACGTAAAGTTCTGTTACGTTGTAATTATTATGTAATGCTGCAGCAACAGTTTATATTTCCCTAATATATTTGTGGCCCATTACGCTAAATTAGACATGAGATTACATTAACACGTACAGGGTGAGTCAAATTCAATCCGCGTCACAGTAATCAATGTCACTTCTTTTAAGAGCTGCGAAGTCGGTTAAATGGGAGCAACGCCAGGTAATCAATACAGTCGTAACTTAATTAAGGTAACCTTGTTTAACATTTTTCTAACTTAAGTTTTTTTTTGTATTTATACCCATTTGTTAACCAACATTTTTATTATTCTTTATTTTAATGTGAGCAAATGATAACACTGTAGGTAT
Organism: Elmis aenea; assembly: GCA_947652605.1. Classification (NCBI taxonomy): domain Eukaryota; kingdom Metazoa; phylum Arthropoda; class Insecta; order Coleoptera; family Elmidae; genus Elmis; species Elmis aenea. Next base: position 53,765,131 of record OX393577.1, on the reverse strand, counting down.
TCATTAGACATCAACGCGCATGAATCACGATGGGATTTCTTAAAAAAATACAAGGAAAACTCAAAAAAGACCGAATCAGAAATGAAACATACAGAGACTGGCTTTAGAAAAACTTTCGCCAACTTTTAAGACACAAATGTTTTCAAAACACTTTTTTTTAAAACTAAGGTATCAAATTTTATGTACTTTTAAACAGTTGCTCGTGTTGAAAAGATTTTTACTTTAATGTTTTAGTTATTTACGTCACAAGACCGAAAAGTGGTAAAGACACTTTAGGGCGGTACGCGACTGGGCGACGGTCAACTGGGCGAGACCAACTGGGCGACGGTCAACTGGGCGACGTGCCAACTGGGCGACGGTCAACTGGGCGACAGGAACTTAAACATTTTTGAACTCTCATCTTAGCACACGATTTTACTGATTGTTATTGTAAATATTGGTAAAATATACTTACTTAATTTTGTAGAACTATATCGTACATCGAAATTTGTAGAATCATTTACGAAAGATGTGATTAAAAAACGTGGCCCGAAAATGATTTAAAAATTAAGAAGGATGATACACAATATTAGAATGAATAGAAAAAATACAGTTTTTTTATTCATTTATCAATATTATTTTGTAATTGACAAACATAATTACATTAAAACAAAAAAGTATATAACATTCAAAATAACATAATTATTTTTGAATTAAAAATCATGTTATAAGCAATACTCGTAAATAGTATTTTTCAAATTTCTTTTCGGATTATTAACGAGCACCAAATTAAGTTACTACGTCAAATTTAAACCTAAACTCTAGATGTTAATTAATATATACGAGATTCCCATGTTTAAACTTAAATTTCAATCACCCAGTATATTTGATATGTGTTAATATGTTAGTTAGTTACAAAATAATATTAATAAATGACTTATCATTCATTTGATCTATTATTTAGTTTCCCAGCTAATAGACTATCCACGAGGTACTGCCTATAACATTAATTAAAGGGTGTTAGGTGAAAACAAAGAATGTCTATTTTTATTATATCTTTACAATTCGATTTTAAAGAGTTTAGTCTTCTTTTTTTTTTTGTTCGTAGAGCTGCATCAACCAAACTTTATTTTACTATGGATCATATTATTAAAAATGAGTATTAATCCATGAATGTGTAAAATGATTTTCATTTAAACTGTAATAATTAGTTATTCTAATGTTATATACTTTTTTGTTTTAATGTAAATATATTTGTCAATTACAAAATAATATTGATAAATGAATAAAAAAACTGTATTTTTTCTATTTATTCTAATATTGTGTATCATCCTTCTTAATTTTTAAATTATTTTCGGACTACGTTTTTTGATCATATCTTTCGTAAATGATTCTACAAATTTCGATGTACAATATAGTTCTACAAAATTAAGTAAGTATATTTTACCAATATTTACAAAAACAATCAGTAAAATCGTGGGCTAAGATGAAAGTTCAAAAATGTTTAAGTTCCTGTCGCCCAGTTGACCGTCGCCCAGTTGGCACGTCGCCCAGTTGACCGTCGCCCAGTTGACCGTCGCCCAGTTGACCGTCGTGGAATACTTCCGTTCAATGGCACTGCTCCAATTTTTTTAAAACTTATTGTAACAATCAGAAACAAACAATTAAGAAAATTACACTTGTAAAGGAAAACTAAAATATTCAGTTGTGTTTTTGTTATTTAGATACATCGAAAAACACAAAATGCTTAAAAAGCTAATTTTTATTTTACCGGCAATCGATCTTATTAAACTTAGCTTTATACGTTTTGTCTATTTGGTATATAAACGTCTACTTATCAGCGGGCATAATTTTGAATTTTGGAATATCATGTTTGATTACGATTCTATTTATCTCGATTATGGTAAACTTCTTAAATTATTTAATCTCTGTGAATATAAACTTTACTGAATTTTAGCGAATCGACCATTATGGTCGCTATGATAAATATTTAAAGCGAAACAGTTTAGGTTAACTTTTGCAAAATAAAAAATAAACCGCGAATAGATTGCAACAAAAACCAACAAACTTTAGCTTAATTATGGTAATTTTTTATTTACGTGTTATTTGTTTTCTGATTTATACAAAAAAAAAAAGTTTGATCTAAACACTTTAGTAGTTACTATGAAAAATGTTTTTAATCTAATCACGTTCCAAATTAGTGGTGTACAAAAGTTTTGATAGAAAGTTTAATTTTAAAACCAAAAATATTTGGCACATTGCATATTTGGCAGCATTATTAACAAATAGCAAATAGTTATTTATGTACCAAGGCGATAAAGTTCGATTTTTTATCACGAGTGTGGATATTATTACTTCATCTGTCAGATTTTCATTCTCCTGTCAAATATGTATTTTTGAACCAAAGCACGCTCAATTTTTCTAAATTTAACCAATGAGCATAGAGCATTTTACTTTTTTACTGCCTAGTTTACTTTTTTACTGCCTAGTTTACTTTTTACTGCCTAGGCAGTAAAAATGATTATTACAGCCGCTTTTGGGTTCTTATTAAGCGAGTTTAGTGACGATTGCAGAAAAAATAATTTTATATAGTAATATTTACAAGGTTTTACAAATTATGGATGGACACAAGAAGACAGGTAAAGAGAGTGTGGGAAGCAAGAATACAAACAAGGAGGAAAAGAGGAAGACCGAGAGAAACATGGGAAAAGGCGTTATCAAAAATCTTGGAGAAGAAAGGAAAATCATGGCGTGAAGCGAAAGAAATGGCACAGAACAAAAAACAATGGCGCAAATTCGTGTATAATAGTATAATACATAGATATGCACACATCCCTACACCTACGGGGAGCAGGGAATTTGATTGATTGATTGATTGAATATTTACAAGGTTACAAATTATAAAGCTTACGCCTTTACAAATTTTTGATATAACATATTTTTTACTTTACAGGAGTATAATAGGGTATTAAACTACATCGAACAGATATAGTAAGTCAGTGAACCGCATTGGGCCTGAGTAGGTACCATGTTTCATAAACCACTTGGATTATATCACTATTGCTTTAAACTGTAAATGATCTTACATTTTTGTGTTTTTCTTAGCAATTTATTAAGTGACATTTCGATTATTCACACTTACAAAAACTATGTTAGTCTAGTATTGGTATATTAAATATAACACTGGTGATTTATGATTTTAAGCATAAATGTAGTTTTTTTTTTAAGATATAAGATTGTGAAAAAATTAAACTTAAGTAACTTAAAATATGACGTTTTCTTTTTAAGTACAAAAAATATTGAAACTTTTTCATAGAATTGTCAAAAGTGTACATTTTAAGTTTAAAAAAAAACTAATTAACAAGTATTGCATGCACAGCATAAGAAAATACAAGATGTATGTTTTAACATAAAGAATATGGCGATTTCGGAAACTGTTACAGAAAGAGAGTTAAATTACCAATTGATTGTCATAATCTTAATACATGCGTTGGTAAGAAACTAAACTAAAAATGTGTAAATTACCATTCTTTTATATCTAACGGTTTCCAAAATACCCATGTTATTTATACTGAATTATACACCCTATATATAGGCAATTAGAACTCAACTTAGGACTACTGCAACTCAAAAAGTAAGAAAAGGAAATTAGGAAAGCCATCAAGGCGCTTGACGGTCCTGTAGAAGTAAGGACTTGAGAAGCAAAAGCTGTTTATGGTAAGAGTAAAACTATGACTTTATTTACTAACATGAAAAACGAGATTTCATATAACTTACTTTTTTGTCAGTTACATTAGAACACTCCGGTTCTTGGACCATCACCAAGTATTATTTAATATTTTACTTTTAGACGAAACGATATGAGCTTTCAAATGACATCATATTTAATAACTGCGATTTGTAGTAATAATTATCGGAGTTACATTATAATAAAGCAATGATGCGATAGTAAAACGTTATTACACCTCGCGGTGCAAGGTGCAAGTCGTTAAGGGTAAACGTAATTACCTCCTAATAACAGAACTGTAACGATCTAGTAGGTTTTGAGTGTAATGTAGATGACATTAGATACGCCTCATACTATAAACGACGTTTGCATCGCCGCCACTGTGTCAAGTTTAAGATAGAAAGATCGTTAAAGAAGCACCGTGGGAGCCTTATATCTTAACACCCTATTTACCCACGAGACACCGATTAGATTATGGTGCTATCGGAGTGACTTACTTAACTCCAGTCAAGGTGTTCGTTGTTCCCTACTTCATTAAATGTAATTACTTTAAAAATTTCATGGGCCATTATTAATAGCTGCATAAATATTTTATTTGCTACGGGAAGGTTTTCAAAATGTGAAAATCACCTTTGACGGTAATTGTTTGCCGTCTAAGGATATTATGCTATGGTTTCTGTTGGAAGTAAAAATTAGTTGGGATTAGGTATGTACCGATTGGTCGTTAGATGGTCAATAATCGGCCGTATTGGCTTCTGCCGATTAATCGGCCTTTTGATCGGTTAAGCGGTTCTCATTAAATTTAATTATGTCAATAGGTTTGGTTACGGAAATAGGTTTGCCCTTTTACGTTTACCCTAATATTTAGTGTCTGGCTTCTAATATTGCTATTTATTGATATAAACAAACTATGGTGTGGCCACCAAATGACCTTCGCTATATGTTGTGGTTATTCGTGTGTGTTTTTAAATTCGTGCGAAAATATTTTTAAAATGCTTTTGTAGGCATTATAATTAACCTTATTTTTATAAATGATGTCTGTCAAAACTACATTTAATGCAAGTCTTTTTCTAAGAATACTAAACTAATAGGATGGCCCATCCGACGAAACTCGTAAACATATCGATGACGAAAGAGTGATATTGACGTCACCTATGACGTTCTACAAATGTTATTATTTATTAAGTGACAGATGTGTCATATGTCACACATGTATAAAATGTTTGGTTTATGTGAATCGACCCATTTGGTTTTTAAGAAACCTTATCTTATTTGGCAATGAAATTAACAAGAACATATTTAGAAAAAAAAAAATTTTTTGGTGAACTATTTTCTTTATGTCATCTAGCTATACTCTGAACTTGTCATGCAACATAAAACTAAGATATCGGTTTACACATTTTTGGTTATTAATGACGTCACTTCCGGATAGCCAAGTAATACGATAGTCTTATGGGAATGGGCCATCCTAATAGTTTAGTATCCTTGAGTCTTTGCGGCATATAAACAACCACAACGTTTTAAAAAGATATGCAAAAAAGAATTGTAACTCCTATCTCTCCTTATTCATAGATAAATCATTTATATAAAATATACGGTATTTCTTTGCGAATAAGTTAGTCACAAATTATTTTGCAAAAAATATATACAATTTGAATAAAAAACTCCAATTAATTTGGGATTTTTAAAAATTTTTAAATTATGAATTTCCCGTGTTTCTTTAAAAATTGTAAAATAATTCACACTTTAAACTGATACCAATCAAACATGTGTTCTGCAGCAGAATTTGATAAGCAAGAACAAAAAAAGCAAATTTAATTTGAAAAAAACGCACTTTTAATTGACATTAACACGTCAGTAGTATACAGGGTGAGTTGGTTAACCTTGAGAAGGTACAAATAAAAAGTTATGGGAGGAAAAAGAAATTCAACATTTTTATATTGTTTGCTATAACTTCTGAAGTACAAGGAATTTTGTACTGACAAAAATTGAATTTTTATCTTGCAGTTTACACATGTTAGCACTTTGGTCAAATAATCTGTATAATACAGGGTGGTCCAAATTCGATGGGATTGCATGGGTATCTCGGTTAATATTTAAGATAGAGAAACGGTTAAATTACCAAAAATGTGCAGTTTTTTGAGACAAACTCAGAACCGTTTTCAAAAATATTCTATCATTTCCGGTTTTCGAGTTATCGAATAAAAAGTGTTTTTTTGTCATATTAATAATGTGTCATATCTCCGTTACTGTTGTAAATATCAAAAATATTTACTAAGATTATTTTTGGATATTTTTATGTTTAATTTGATTATACAAAAAAACATAATTTTTACGCTCGCCGTTAAAAAGTTATGACACAAACGATAGTTTGCTATGACCTATTTAAATTCCTCATTTTTTTCTCATTTCAAATATATAATGTATTTATTTTCAACAATACGCAAGTTATGAAGGTTTTTTATTTTTTTTTAAAAAGAAAATCATAGGCTGTGAAAACAAAAAATAAACAAAGTGTAAAACCTTATAAAACTCATGTGGTACAAGTTACCAAGGTTTTTTAATTTGTTATTGAGATAAATACGAAATTTTTTGAACATAAGATAAACAACAATATCCTACATTACTGCTGATACCGACTATATCGTTGTTTCCTTATTTTCAAATATTTACAATGTTTATCTCCACAACAAATTAAAAAACCTTGGTAACTTGTACCACATGAGTTTTGTAAGGTTTTACACCTTGTTTGGTTTTTGTTTTCATAGCCTACTATGATTTTCTTAGAAAAAAAACCTAAAAAACCTTCATAACTTGCGTATTATTAAAAATAAATACATCGACCCTTATATATTTGGAATGAGAAAAAAATAAGGAATTTAAATATGTCATAGCCAACTATCGCTTCCATTTAAAAAAAGGTAATTTTGTGTCATAACTTTTTAACAGCGAGCGTAAATTTTTTTTTAGTATAATTAAATTAAACATAAAAATATCTAAAAATAATCTTGATAAATATTTTCGATATTTACAACAATAACGGAGATATGACACATTATTAATATGACAAAAAAACACTTTTTATTCGATAACTCAAAAACCGGAAATGATAGAATATTTTTAAAAACGGTTCTGAGTTTGTCTCAAAAAACTGCACATTTTTGGTAATTTAACCGTTTCTCTATCTTAAATATTAACCGAGATACCCATGCAATCCCATCGAATTTGGACCACCCTGTACATTGCGATCAATGACGTGATTTTTTAAAAGCTAATTTTTTCTTTTTGTTTCGGTTTGTCCAATTGTAATTTATAACAAATGCGAGTGGTCCTTAAAAACCTGAAATAACAAGTTTTTACAATTAGACGAAATCTGGTGTGGATGTGGTTGATGAGATGTGAGAAAGTTATAATGTTGTACAGAACGTTAGGCGTTAGTCGTTGATGATTTCTGCCTATTGCATTGAATTTTATTCTGTGTAACTCTACACATTTCTGAATGTAAAACAGTCGTTCAAAAGTTAAATTTTTTATTTATATTGATTTGTTATAAACAAAATATAAATCGATAATACATTGCAACCAACGCTGGGTTAAGCAAACCTGTATCTCTTATAATAAGCTGGAAATGTTATCTGGGACACCCTGTTTAGGTGTAATTTTATTTAATATACCTACAGACATCGATGAATAATTTTGAAATTATGTAAATAATATTTCTTTAAATAAGAACAATAGTTTGGAATGCCGTTATTATATAGATACATATATTACCAATCAACGATGCGTTAAATCGGTTGCAAATCGCCTTTACTGTATAAAAAATTGTACGCGAAAATGCACGCATTAATAGTTCCGACATATTAAGAAACAAACTGTTACTACAAAATTAACAGATATAGTATTTTCTGTTTATTTTTTGCGTAATATTTTTCCAAGAAAACATGTTGAATCACCATTTTAAGTTGCTACGTAAGAAGCTACCTAAATATTAAAGAAGTATCACATAAAAGCACCTCTAGAAATAAGCATTTCAGAAAAATAACGCAGCGACTGTTAACAAAAGAACGCAGAAAGCTCATGCATTAATCTGCTTCCGACACAATGCTGCTTGAATATATTCTCAGAGGGAATTTCAGACACAATAAAAAATGGACAAACCAAAATTTGTGTTCGGCACACAATGGAATCCTAGCCGTAAACACAATAAAATACGTGGGCTATCAATTTGTAGGTCTTAAACTATTTAGTAACAGCGGGCGGAGCCAAAGAAAAGCAGAAAGAAAATGCTCATCGATTACTTTTAGTACGTTTAAACGACAACAGCACCTAGAGGAGCGATTTAATCAATCCCAGATTAAATTAGACTGAAAATTCGACACATAAAGTAACACTTTGAAAAAAGTGACGCATAAATTGGCTTACTCTAGGTGGCTGTGGCACTGAATATATATTATAAAGAGCGCGTATAGAAAGAATATAAACAAGCAAAAGAGAATATGTACCCGACAGCGGGAAGTTTATATATTAAACCTTGGTAATATACTACCTTTCTACATTAAATATAGCAAGAAAGAATTTCGCTCCCACTTCAAATGCTCCAAAGGGAATTCAATACTAACAGGATCGTTGTAGAGAGCTTGTTTTTAGCTTTTGCGTATATAGAAATAAACATCACAGAACTCATTCCCTTTTTATGTTGCCCTCAAAATGAACACTCATTCATACTCTAAAGGCGCCTTATCTGTTTTGAATGCTTGGTTCTCAAATTACGGTATGTTAAAAAAGTATCAATACACAAACCACAAATGCTCCACTAGAAATGCTCACAAATGCTCACTAGAAAAAGGAGCATGCATTGATGAAGCATTACACGTGTACCTACAACAACATAAAGCTTTTAAAAAGGTAAAACCAAATAAATAAGCTCCAATGAACAAAAACAAAATGTTCAGAAAAAAAGAGCATTACACTAACGTAACTATTAGGTAAGAGCAAAAGTATTTTCGTTTTTTTTCTAGTCATCTTGGATACTAAACAATTGATAAAAGTTTGACAAGTTATATGTCAAATTAAAAAGGGCATCTTCTAGTTTAGTTTTTGTGTCAGTTAGTTTAATTGCTTGTGGTTAAAAGTTCTTTAAATGTCTGAAACAAATGTTGAAGTTCTTGCAATTTTACGTCACTACTGGAAATTGGGGCGAAGCGCCGTTGATGCCGCACGAACTATACGTGATGTGGAAGGTCAGGATACTATCTCAAATCGTACTGCACAAAATTGGTATATAAAATTCAAAAACGGCGATACCAGCCTTCAAAAACAAGCTCGTTCTGGGCAGCCCTCCATGGTAGACCAGGGGGCCCTACTTCAAGCCGTCGAGGAATCGCCAGCAACAACTACTAAAAATTTATCGCACGAACTTGGGCCTTCGCGGTGGACTATAGGTCGCCACCCACATAAGCTAGGTAAATCCAAAAAACGCTGTAGAGAAATACCCCATGATTTGTCACCAGAGCAAGCAGAACGTCGGGTCAGTGTATGTAGAGAACTACTCAGCAACCCTCAAGAGCATCGGTTCTTTCGCCGGATTGTGACCTGCGACGAAAAGTGGATCTACCTTCGTAATCCCAGTAGATCAAACCAGTGGTTAAGTAGAGGCCAACGTGGAAAACCTGTGGTAAAGCGCGGAAGATTCGAAACCAAGGTTATGCTTTGCGTCTGGTGGAATTACGAAGGTGTGGTTCACTTTGAGTTGGTTCCTGATGGTCGAGCGATCAACGCGGAACTCTACTGCGAGCAGCTTGATCGAGTGTACGCATCCTTACAACGAAAATACCCTGCTTTGGTCAACCGACGACGAGTGCTGTTACAGCAAGACAACGCTAGACCGCATACGGCCCAAATGACCCTCCGGAAACTGGAGGATCTTGATGGAATAGAAGTGCTACACCCTGCATACAGTCCCAACCTAGCAGCATCGGATTACCACATGTTCCGGTCAATGGCGCATTTCCTGACTAGGCGGGACTTTGCTAATGTTCAGGAAGTAGAAGAAGAGTGTCGCGAGTTCTTTGATTTTAAGTCCCAAGAATGGTACCGGAGGGGAATTGAAAACCTGGCAAAAAAATGGATTAAGACCATTCAATACAATGGACTATATTTTGATTTTTGATTTAATTTAGTTTGTTAAGAATATTAAAAATAAATATCATGTTAAAAAACGAAAATACTTTTGCTCCTACCTAATATTAATAAACTTTGAATAAAAGTTGAACAATCGGCTGACATTATGTAAAAAATATTTGTAAATTTTGTTTTTTTCAAAATAATGAAATCGACCATAAACATTTAAAATGAAAAAAAAAAGAAATTAAAATATATCAAAGTCAACTACGGTTGCTACCTAAAAAAAACATTTACATTTTCTGTATAACTTTTAACCCTTCATTAGGGCAATGTATCGGTGAGATATGTTGCATGATTTTTTTAAGTATTTCATTGACCGATTTGTGTCAAAACTTGAGCGTCCATCTAATCCCTCTCTGTACCTTAACTGACTTGTCATAATAGTTTCGAATGTTATAGTTTGCACATCTAATGCTTTATGAAAGAAAATATGTAGCAGATAAATTAGATTTGTTCCAAAAAGCGATTTGAAACCAATTAATGTATAAGTACATGAATTGGTTTATTCGCATGTGTGATTTATGTACTAATAAATGTATTGGCCAGTATTAGCCGTTGTTGGAACGCTGTGGAGACTGTGATGAAACGCGATATCAATACTACGCAGAATCCTGATAGTACATTGGATCGTAAATAACCTTGTTGGAACAAACCTATTGTATTCTTGCCGACTTTGTAATGGATGTTTTTGCTTGGAACATGCATTTATGATCTGCAAAACCTGATTCGATGATAAAATGGATTGTTATGAAGCCGATGAGTATAAGTGTAAACAAATACCAATTTTTGAATATTTTTGGGCCACTTGTTGTTTTTTGCATTTTATAAAATGATTCTTATTGACTGATTTTGTTAAAGTGTAAAAACTTAAATGAGAAACCTTAATACTTTACTGCGCTATATGCATTTATAACGAAGATACAATACATTATAAGAATGACAAAAACGTTTTGACAATAACTTACAAATTGTATAACTAGAAGATTTTTGTGGATGTTTCTGAGTTTGTCTTTAAATACTGTACATTTTTGGAAATGTAAGCGTTTCATAATTAGCAAAAATAAGCAAAAAAAAACGTATATTCCATCGATTTTGGACTACCCTGTACTGTATTTTAAAAAAATCAGCAATGAGTTCGTTGGTTTTGAACGTACTCATTACTGAACATGATCAATTTGCATCGATGTAGGCTGACCATAGTTTCTACACAGAAACTGAATAATAGTTCGCGTATCTTTACTTCATTACTACGGATTGGAACTACAATTGACAACTTACTTCATTATGGTAATATCATAACGTTCTTTTAAATTTAAATATGAGCATTACAACACAAAAACAACTAGCAATAACATCACATTGGAAGAACATAGGTTGGATCAGATAGAAAACTTCAAATGTAAGAGTGATCATCAAGAATATTGAAGGATGCTTAAGGAAATAAGCGAAAGAACAGGAAAATTTGGATGAATATTTAACAGCCAAGAACAAACTTTTTTAGAAACAGAGAATTCCCGAAAGGAAAAAAGTAGAAGTAAAAAAGTAGTATTTCCTAACACTTTCAAACAAAAGTGAAATGTGGACACTCTCAAACAGAAACAGAACTTGTGTAAATGCATCGGATATGACATTTCCAAGAAAAATCGAAAAAATAACAAAAAAGATAGAACTAGAATGAAACATGTAGAAAACAATTAAAGAGTAAACCAGTTAAAACAAAAATACAAGAGAGACAGCTGGGTTGGTTGAGTCACATTTATGGAATAGAAGAATAAAGATTGACCTGAGAAAACCTATGAAGGAAGGTCACAAGGAAAGGAGGTAGGCCAAGAAATAACTGTCAAGGTGACGGTCAAAAAGCAAAAATAAATAAAAACTTCACAAGGGAAGAGATAAAAAAGGTAGCACAGGACAAAAACGTGGAAAAAAAACAGCCAAATCCTTAATAATCCTACACATAACAGCAGAATGACCAAGGACTAAGTAAATAAACATAAAACAAATACTTGTAAAAACTTTACTGTATAGGTACATTACAGCATTACACTATTATAGATGTCTAATGCAGAATGAAGCATTACGAAAGTAAATAGTAGTCATTATTGTGTGTAAAAACGCAACTTTTCTATCACTGATAAGCATCCAACATACACGGTGTTTCATAATTGACTGCTGATCCTTAGGGATATTATTCCTTGGATGATTTTAAGAAAAAAAGTTCATATCAATGTAGGTCCGCAACCGCCGTATTTTTGAGATACAGGGTGTTAAAAGTTTACTCGAAAACCGTTCGTCGGACAAAAAAAGTCAAGAGGCCATTTTTACTAACAGATAAAGTAAAATTATAAAACTGACATTTATTTTGAAAACAAAACAGTGGCATATAATTTTTTTCATTAAAAATATTTAAGGACATGTACGGACGCCATTGGTAGAAATAGAACAATTTTTTTTTCTGAAAAAAATGTGTTTTTATGCCTAGTTAGTAGTAAAAATATCTAAAGCGGTATCAAAGATATTACGAAAAAACAGATATTTTTTTCAACTTTTAACACCCTGTATTTCAAAAATACGGCGGTTGCGGACATACATTGAACTTTTTTTCTTAAAATCATCCAAGGAATAATACTCTAAGGATCAGCATTCAATTATGAAACACCCTATATCACTTATGCATTATTTAGAGGGATCCGAACCGAACCGGAACTGGAACAAAAATCCGGTGCATTTTTCATGATCCGTGAACCGGAACTGAACCATTTATTCAAAAAATCACAAAACCGCAAAATCGAACCGAACCGACTGGTGTGAACCGGTTCAAACCGCTTCAATCGGTTCACACAACGGTTCGATGCAATTATATTTTTTAATGACATTTTATATTTTTTGTTTTGTAATTTTAATAACATTTCACCAAAAATTGAAAAATTCGATTTATAAATATGCATTATCATCATATTTTGCATTGAACCGGAACTGGAACTGAACCGTTGCCGCCGAACCGGTACCGAATCATAATAAAATAAAAACCGGTGGTTTGAAACGTGAACCGATAAGTTAAATTTATCGAACCGGTAACCAGAACTGAACCGTTATTCTTTGCGGTTCGGGTCCCTGATTATTTACAAAAATATCTAGAAAATGACCAAAACTGTAAATCGAAAACGCAAAACAATCCTTTAAATGTTGACAATCCTCAACCAAATTTGTATTTTATTCAGCTCGTGCTCACCCACGTCTTAAACAAACAAACATTCTCAACAAACTCGTTCAGCCAAAATATAAAACAATCTCATCTGGTAAAATGTACGAAACATAAGTAAATAATGGCAGAGTACCGTAAATATTTGTATGCTAAATCAAATAACATTTCAATTTTAAGACACAAACAACTACGTGCAATATAGGAAGGAAAAACGAAACGAACAAAAGCGAAATAACGTCCAATAAAACTGAAGATTTTTCGTAGAGAAAAGTACTGGTTCAGACAAGACTTCAATCGTTCCCCACTTAGCACCAATCATTCAAACTATTGCTGAAACTCTGTGCTAGTCGAGGATGCATTTGCATGGATATATGCAAACTCATCGATTTTGTGGAAACAGGAAAATACTGCATTGTAAAGCTCTGGAGCGCTCGCAATTCACTTACAAAATTGTTTCAAGTTGTAGCATAAAACACAAAATACCTTACTTCGAATTCAGCACGTAGTGCATTAAATAACCTACTAAAACCATACGGTAAGTAAAACTGACAGTTTCTTTCTACTAAATCTAAAAATCCTCACCGTCATCATTTTGAAATCGAAAATAGTTATCGTTTTTAAAACAAAACAATAAAATACTCAACGTACTAGCATCTTTACAGATTGTCACAATAAGCACTTTCGTTTTAAAGCAACCTGAACTATATTAAATGTCTTTTTAAAATTAAATTTATCTTAACATATATTTTTATTACGCGGTCACCAGTCAATCAAAGCTTAAAAAGGGACAGACACAGACATTCTTCTGTGCGGCTTCTGACAAAGCCCAAAACGGATCTTAGACGTGAAAAGTTAAAGTCAAAGAGTGGTCAGACTTAAGGTGAAATAAATCGCAAAATGTTTGTGGCAAAAAATCCGGTTTTTTACCCTCTAAAAACGGTTTGTTTAAAAGAGAATGCAGGTTGAATTAGAGATGTACCGATTACTAGATAATCGGTAATTGGCCGAATCGGCTCTTCTGGCAAATAATCGGTAATCGTACTATTGGCCAAATAATCAATCCTGATTAAATTTAAATATGCCAATAGAGGCTAGTCCACCAGACTAGGAAATAATTTTACCTTTACTTTAATTTTTAATAATCGACAACGTCACGTCAAACATTTCCTGCATGCCTAGTAAGTGAGTCGTTACGCACGGTAAGCAAAACGCACACTTGTCTAGAAATTTCAAAGTAGGCTTACGTCAAAATTGACAAGACAAAGTAATTACATGTGTATATTAGCCAAAAAGCCGTTAAAATTGTAGGTATTATGTGATCGTAGAAAAAGTAGGCTACATAACACGAGTTGTAAAGCAATAACGCACTCGTGGAAATACGCACTCGCCGCTACGTAGCTCCGTGCGCAACTTTCCACTCGTGCGTAATATGCTTCTTACAACTTTTGTTATGTAATATAAGTACTATTAGAAACCTTTTTAATACGAAATAGTTTTAATTTAATTACAAATTATACTTCAAAAATATACTAAATAAAAAATGCCAACCCAACGTAATGCCTGATACTAACTCTTGCTACTCCTTACTCATAAACTATGCTGTCTGCATTTCATGTGCTTAAGTGATCTCAAATGATTTAAAAAAGTTTAATTTTAACCTTAACATTAATTAACAACAGTTAGGTTTAAAAAAAGTCTATTTAACTCGATCAATCTTTCAATAGTGCAAAATGCAAAATACAAATTAAGAGATATTTAGCAATACAAAATACGCGGTAATTAAAAAAAAAATACTACCATGTACTTCGTTAGGTCTGTTTTCATTTAAAAATTAATATTCTGTGAAATTTACCGAACACATAGCGGAGCTTTTAAGTTTCAGTCAAAGCTTTATGATGTAAATTAAGCCTTTTGGCAGATTTATCGTATTTTTGAAATTTAATTATGTCAGTAGATTAGATACCTAACAGTGATAGTTTTACTTTTTTACTATTACTGGATATTTAAGCATATAAAACTTTTGATAAAGAAACATAGTCTTAAAACTATTAATTAAAAAAAAACTTGGAATATTAAAAAACACAAAATAACTTAAGACATATTGAATTAAAAAAACAAATTCTATCTCTTAAAATATAATGAAGACACAAAAGAGTTTAAACATTTTTAAGGAATAATTCATTTCTTGAATTTAAAATGTTTTGTTTACCAGTTTTATCAATTTTAGGTTAACCAGGAACACACCAACTAAAATCAAAGTTTTTATACCCACACATTATGAGTGCATTGATCATATAACCTAACTAATCATATGTGACAGTCAATTATTGTCCAATTAATCGGTAATCCGCCAATTTGCTTATCGGAGCATCCTAAAATTAAATATCCTCTCAGT
Source organism: Elmis aenea (assembly GCA_947652605.1). Classification (NCBI taxonomy): domain Eukaryota; kingdom Metazoa; phylum Arthropoda; class Insecta; order Coleoptera; family Elmidae; genus Elmis; species Elmis aenea. Next base: position 53,749,639 of record OX393577.1, on the reverse strand, counting down.
ACGACAAATTTTAAACCTTATTTAACAATGTGGTGGGAAAAACGTTAAAAGACTTGTTTGTATAACATTATAATTGTAAAAAAATTGTGTAAATTAAGGGAGTACGAACTATGGCACCGAACCCGTTAAGAATAAAACTCTGATGATTAAACCCTAGAAATCGCACGTCTGTAAATTTCAGATTTTTTTTGTTTGCCAAGGTCTGTGACGTAAAATTTATTTCCAGTCGTTCATAGTAGGAGGTGGCTCGCTGTATGAGTTATGCGATATAGCTGGGGGTGATCAGTGTTTGTACCGCGGACTGTCCGCGATGGGACCGCGGGATATCTGTGACCTTGAAAAACTTTTTTGATAAACTGCAAGCTCGAACTTTAAAGGGCTGACCTAAGATATTCCCATTTAAGTACACGAAAATGTTTGGTGTTGTACCACATCGCGCCTGTTTTTAAAGCACAGACCGGTTTATAGACGGTGGACCAAATTCTAATCTTTTACCCCGGTATCTCGGTTACCGTAATAGTAAGAGAAAATCTGATATCGGTCTCTTGGGCTTTTTTTTTTTGAGGAAAGATTGCCTGTGTAATCAGATTTTTTATATGGCAATCTTTTTTGGCACTATAGACGAAAAATGAAATTTCATCATTTTTGTAAATTTGCGATAACTTCTTTATTTATTAAAATAGAACAAAATGTTATGAATTAATTTTAAAACAAAAACATTTTTTCCACGACCTTGACTTTAAAGATATGAAGTAAACTTATATTTCTTTAAATGGAAACACTAGTTCACTAGTTGGCCAAACTGGATAGCCTCGAAATTCATGTGCTGCAGTAATATTTCTTCGTGACTTCACGAAAATTTCTGAATTTCGCTTTTCACAAACTCTACTCCGAAGTCCCTATAAAGATCGTCGTTTCTACCAGGGTGCATCTACGATGTTCCTCAGTACTTTATTTTGAAATGTTTGTATTACTTTGATGTTGCTTTTTTTTGTACAAACCCAGAGCTGTATACTACACGTCCACACTGGTTTTAGTATCTGCTTGTATAGTAGAAGCTTGTTATGTACTGACAAAGCGGAGTTTCTTCCTAAGAGCCAGTACCTTTTTCTATATCTAATACCCAACTCATCTCTTTTCTTTCTGGCATGAACTTTCCACCCAAGTTTGTGGTGTCAAGTGTTAAGCCGAGGTATTTGGCTGTGTTCGCGTATGGTCAGTGATGTGAAATGACGGTCATTTATGATTGTGACGTCATGACCGTCATGACCGGTCATATGACCGTCATTTATGATTATTTTTATAACAATGGTATAAAATTAATATATATGTAATAGGAATAATAAATAAAAAGCAGAATTATTAGTATCAGTATCTCTATCTGGGTATTGTATTCCTTCAGAGAAGGCTCTAGAAGTCGAGGGAGTTGAAGGTGATTTTGGACTACTTATGCTGAGAGCTAATTTTTTTAAATAAAACTTTTATTTGCGTTTCAACATTAATTTTAAATGCTCTGGGCATTTCTTGCATGTTGTAATTAAATGTTCTGCCATTCTAGTGGCATGTAATCCGTATCTCTTTCTACAAAATTGGCAACCATAAGTAGCTACCTTTTGCTGCGAACTTGCAGGATAACGTACAAAAAAGTAAAATACCTTCCCTTTTCTCCGCATTGTGTTTCCCAACTTTCAGAATACTTTATATAGTATTTGCATTTTTTATTAACGATATTGCAATTAAGATTAACACAAATCAAGTGACAACCACCATGTAAACTTAAAACTGTCATTTTTGGATGTTAGAAAAACTGTCATTTTGAATTTTGGAGGTTAGAATGGTCACGGTCATTTAAAATCATTGTGACGTGACGTCATGACCGTCATGACAAACTGTCATGACGCGGTTATATGACACACTCACATCACTGCGTATGGTTTTATGTGACCATTCTAGTTACCGGAGTCCGGAGTGTATGCTATACGTTTGTTGATGAAATCAATATGGACTGACTTGGTTTCGTTGAGTTTAATTCTCCACCTTTTTCTTCGTTGCTTCTGCCGACAGCTAGGATGGCAGTATCGTCAGCAAAAGTAGCTATTGTATTGTTTTCTCGTACTGCGAGACCACAAGTAAAAAGTAGGTAAAGAACTGAACCCAAGACACTACCCTGTGGCACTCCAGCTTTAATTTCTTTGAGATCAGAGTAGGTCTCTTCCTGCTTGATCTTAAAATCTTTTTGATAAATAAGACATTAGAACGTCTGTGTATTGTTTGGGAAGAATATGTTTTAATTAATAATGCAGTCCTTTGTGCCAAACCCTATCAAAAGCTTGCGCCACATCCAAAAATACTACGGAACAAACTCTTTTTTCAACATAAAACAACAAATTCGATAAAAACATATTTTCGAAGACTTGCCTACTGCCGCACAGTAATGTAAACGTCTATCTGAGAAATATAAGGTTTTAATGATATTTATCTTGTATTTCAAACATATAAGACGAAAAACAAACTGATATTGCCTGCGCATTTTATAAGACAGTAAATACAAAAAAAGTTGAAACTTTTCACGAGCTACAAACAACATTTTAATTGAAACAGCGCTTTGAGTTTCAATTAATTTTATTTCTGTTTTGTTTTGTTTTTGTTTACAAATAAAAACTGATAATTGAAAAAACTAGATCCTGACGTAACTTGATGTTTTGTATTATTCTCAAACTACATTGTTCAATTGGGTTTTAAGACACATCAAAAACCTTTACTGAATGAATGAACAATCATGGAAGATAACTGTGTTCGTTTTCGGTGAAAGTGTTCTTCACAAAAACTCTAGCGAGATTAAGCAGCAGAAAAATGTAATCGGAACTAAATCAATAACTCAAATGGAACAAAACGTTTAAAAATTTAAGTAATTTGTGGGAGTGGATATAAGTTGGATGATAATCGACCAGCTAGATTTTATCCATTCAATACATTTATTTTGCTCATGTTACGATAAACCATAGAGAACTTAAACATCAGCTTATGTTTTCCATATTCATTTGTTCATTACTAAAGCAACTAACATGAGCTTTCAGATCAATACTGAAAAAATCAACTTAAATTATCATTAAACTACGTCTCACAACCCTTTTATTAAACAAGTTGGATTAAAATATGTAACTTAAAACCGGTAAATTTTAAGCTATACAACGCAATAAGCTAAGTTTATTTATTATTAATTAACCTCCTGCTATTTATAGAACATTTATTATTAAGAGTTGAAAGCTACAATTCTAACTTACTTCAGTCTGAGTAAGACCTCTTTCTAATATTCTGGGAGCGTCAGTTTTGGCAGAAAGTCAATAAAATCAATATTGAAACATTATTCACGAATTATAAGTTTCTCAGAAGATAATATCAAAAAGTATTTTGTGAAACAAATATATTTTACTGATTTAAACATCGTGTAAATATTTTGAAAATATAAATAACGCATTGTCGAAAAATATAGGAGTTTTTTATTTTACTTAAGCATTTTTATTTGATATCCACTTATTGTGATTTTTAGTTTAAACTGTAGTTAAAATATTAGACCAGAAGTCGCAAACTCGAATGTCACAAGGGACCAGTAAATTTGATGTATAAGTGACGTGGGCCGCCAGTTTGCGTAGTTTCATACAAAATGCTTTTCTATTCATTCCTCGATGTTGCTAAAGCATTTGACAAAGTCTGGCATAAAGGACTACTAATAAAATTAAAGAAAATGCTTCCTGTTCAATATAGTCAGCTCCTGGAGTCATATTTATCTCAGCGAACGTTTAAGGTCAAAATGGAAAACGAGTACTCAGAACTTGAGTTTATAAGAGCAGGGGTACCTCAAGGAAGTGTCCTTGGACCGGTATTGTACCTGCTGTATACACATGACATTCCAGAAACAGAAAACGTAAAACTCGCCCCATTTGCTGACGACACCGCAGTTCTAACTACAGGAGCAACCATAGAAGAAACAACAGGAAATCTTCAAAGAGCAATTAATCAAATATATGCATGGACAAAACAGTGGCATATAAAAATTAACGAAGAAAAATCTGTTCACGTTAATTTCACCAACAAAAGAATAAACTACCTACCAGTGTATCTAAATAATAATATAATCCCTTGTAAAAAGACTGCTAAATATCTTGGCCTAAACTTAGACATCAAGTTAAAATGGAAGGAACACGTCAAAAAAAAAACGGAACAGCTTAAGATAAAGTATAGAGATATGTATTGGCTGATAGAAAGAAATTCCCAGCTTTCTATCCAAAACAAACTGCTCCTATACAAACAGGTGCTCAAGCCTGTTTGGACATATGGCCTTCAATTATGGGGCTGTACCAAAAAAAAAGCAACTACAACTGTCTTCAAATATTCCAAAACCGTGTATTAAGAAGCATAGTAAATGCCCCTTGGTATGTTCGGAACAGCGACTTACACCGGGAACTCCAGGTAGAATCTGTCCAGGAAAAAATTAAAAAAGCTGCCAAAAGCCATGAGGAGAGGCTCCACAGACATTCCAACATTGAAGTGCTCCAACTTCTCGATAATCAACAACTAGTGCGTAGGCTCAAACGGATTAAACCGTTTGAACTTGTGTAGACTTAAAGTGTACAAAAGCAGAGTACAGTGCTATGTAGCCACAGTAGTGTAGTGTAGATTGTAATAGTGACTAGGATGGACCATTGGCGACATCCAGACTCAAACACAAACGTAGTAAATTAGGTTAAAGTTAAAATGTTTATTAATCTATTGGATTAGGTGCATTGCAAATTTTAAATAATAAAAAAAAATAAAAAATTCATTGATTTACCACACAGTATTTTTCTTTTTAATTCATTGTCAAATTTGTAATATTGCGTTTTGGACAACAACTAATATAAATCAGGCCGCCCGGTCGTTGTAGTTTAAGACTTTACTATGACAACCAAACAACAATCTAAAAATTTTAAAAGTCTATTACTTGTCATCGTAACAAACTTAAATTTAACAAAATATCTAAGAATGTCACTTAATACACAAATAAAAACTTTTATTGGCTATATGTATAATTTCACAGCCAGCGTATTAAAAAGAATTTATTTTAAATAATAATCTAATGTTTTGTCTAACGTTAAAGCAACAATCACATTAAAAGTTGCAAGAACAATTACAAAAAATCAAAGTTGGTTTTTTCTTTATATAATTTCTTTGCAATCGCACCTTATGGATGTTAAAATACTTATACCAACATTTTTCTTAAAGCGCTTTTGTCGTGGTTATTAATAATGCTAGCGGAATTCTTAGCATTTCGACTAAAGTTACGCAAATCGCCATAGTAAAAATGTACCTGTATAAAATATGAAGTTCAAGATAAACTCTATTTTCGGAAATTATTTTTTATTTCCCATAATATGTAATATTTTATCATGCGATGTCTGTTTTATAGCCGTAAAATAAGCGATTGTAAAATTTTACCTTCCAGAAATTCCAAGGCTATCGATTCGAGCTCCTTATTATACAAAATTTGGTACTTAATTTACTTGAACGCATAGAATGCTATGAAAGATAAATAGTTTGTGTTGTGAAATATTTTCCGAGCTATAAAATCTTCAACAAAGCCATTTTCTTTGATATAGTCTTATCGCCTATGGAAGTAGTCACATGCAGATAGCGTTTTTATTTATTTCACTTAGTAAACACCGCCTTAGAACGTATTTAAATCTAATAAAAAAAGTCAAGCGGATTTACTCTCTGCGTGATTTAAACGATCACTGATTACTGTTATTTATTTATTCAAATCATGCTGGGTGGGCGTGTGTACGGATTCTTATCTTAATTATTTAAAACAGTAGATAATACCAATATTAGTACGAATCCAAGAAAACAGCATTTTTGAGATAAAAAGTATCACAATATGTGCCCCAACGTACATTTTGTTAGAGAAGGAATCAATAAATTTCAACTCTTTTTTTATTTGTTTCTCAGAACGAATATGATAATGTTTATGCGGTTAAAAACATGTTGCGATTGATTTTTTAAGCTACTTTAAAAAATGGTCATCAGTCTTTCATAGTTTAATACGTCACTACGTTGACTTTAAAGTTAAGTGAGTTTATGTCAAGTAATTTGCATTTGACGGTCTACCAAAGTAAACAAATTTTTTTAATTTCACAGCCCACTACAACCCGTGTTTAAAATAAGTATGTTGATGTTGAAATAACAAAAACAAATGAAGGTATAATTTATTAACAAATTTCAAATCCACGCAAAAAAGTGTCCCAATAATGTCGCAAAAGATTATCAGTAGGTATGTCAAATAAGCAAGTTATAAGCAAAAATCGAAAACGTTATTTTTTTATGTTTTTTGAATAGCGCAAAAACTATTTTTTTTCTAGAATTTTTTTTCATGTTATAGTTACTTTTAAATCATAGATAATTTTGACCCAGTTAACTAACTTTGTATCTCTTACCGTTTACGACATCCCCATGCTGTTTACGATGGAACACCCTGTATAGCTTAAATTAATATGTTAAATTTAATTCCATTAATATATAAAAAGCCAAACGGTAGTTATTGTTATTTAAAATCTTGAAGCGCGTTTTAAAAAACTTTTTATAAAGAAAAATTTTAACAGTACAATTCGCCACATCGCTAGGCGATAGCTAAAATTCGTTGATTGAGTTTCGAATACACCCTACTCGCCAGACTTAGCCCCTTCGGACTTCAGTTTGTTTTCAAATATAAAAAGGTTTCACGCTGATAAGATGTGTACGCGTCGAATTTCGACATCTATAAGGATGGCATAAGTATTGTGATGGAATGAGTGTTTAACGCTAGAGACTTCGTCGAGAACTGAAATCATTTTCACACAATTATATTGCTGTTTTCCTTCTTAGACCGAAATCTAAGGTATATCTTTATATTATTTAAGAAGAACTTGTTAATACTACGATATTTTAAAACAATTATAAATATCGAGTTTAAATAAATCAATAAAATTATAGGTTAGTCTCTCTAGACTAGTAACAATATTTCAATATAGAGGGGGAAAAATTAAAAAAACAGGCAAGGCCCTATTTCATTACTACCTCGTTTTGAAATTAACTGTTCTGTTGTTAATTTTATCCCACCGCATCCACCATTTATTTTTAGCTGAAAAAATAATATTTAATCTTAAAAGTTATTCTAAATGGCAATCAATCTTACACACAAAATTTGTCATTTTCTTCATATATTCTATTGATTTCACATAAGTTTACATATTTGCATAACGCATAGCGTTGTTTGTTTGCCAGGATTTGTAAGGAAATGCGTGAATGAATGTGGAATATTTAGAGCGAGAAACTAGAGGAATGTGTTCATGAATCATGCGGCCGCCAGGGGGCGCATCTATCTTTACCAACCGAACCGAATGTGCCGAGTTCCTTAGTTTACAGCCTTTGGACAGTAGGGGTTCCAATATTTAAAAGACAGCTTTCAACCATTTAATTTTATGGCCTTTGTTATGCCCTGTCTATGTTTGGAATATTCCAAAATTTGTTACATAGTGGAAGATATTTATTTAAATGATGACATATACATTTATTTAAATGATGGTTGTTCATCATAAATTTAGGTCAAAAGATTTATTCGTGTGGAAATTATTTTTTAAAACGTATTTCTTTATCATTTGTTTTTCAATATGCAACAGTAAAAATTGTCTTACAAAACAATAAAAGAATACCAAAAAAGCGATTTGAAAAAGATGTAGCAGACAAACGATAATTAATAACAAATGACTTTATTTGATACATAAATGAAATTTATTAAACACATGGTGTCCCTCTTATCGTGATCAGCATGGGGATCTAGTAACGGTATGAGATACAGAGTTGGTCAAATGAGTCAAAATGATCTATGATTTAAGAGCAACTAACTATTTTATGAAAAAATCTTGAAATAAATAAGTACTTTTTGCGCCATTCATGAAAAACAAAACAATTACGTTTTTTATTTTTGCTTATAACTTACTTATTTGAAATCATACTCAATATATTTTTTCACATTATTGGGGCACTTTTTGCGTACACATAAAATTTGTTAATAAATTATGCCTATATTCATTTGTTTTTGTTATTTTAATATTAACTTTCTTATTAAAAATACGGGTTGTAGCTGGCTGTGACACTATTAAAAAGAAATATTTTTTTGTTTTATCGATGTATGGGTTGTAAAGTTTATTTATAAAAATAAAAATGTTATCACACTATTATTGTAATTATTAAGTTTAATCAAAGTGGCTATAAAAAAACAAAAAACATCACATAAATAAAATAGCTGTACTTAATTAAACAAAAAAAAACTTAAATAATTTAAGATTATTTTTTACATTTTATAATAATTTATGATTAATTAGTGACTGTCACAGTTTAATCTAAATTATAACATGCGTTCAAAGTGTAGCCCATTCTCTATAAGCAATACAAATTTGAGATCTGCACCCTGTAAATAATAATGTTTTCTTACGCACATTTCTTTTTATTGAATGAAGTGTACCTACTTAAAATGGCCAATCTTAAAGAGACAATTGAAAGCAATTGATTAATGTTATTAAAAAGTAAATAATGTATTGACTAAAAATTAATATTCACAAAAAAAATGTCCCTTTTTTAAATAATTATATCAACCAATAAAGTTTAAACCAACAAAACTTATTCAAATTTAGAGCGAATTACATAGCAAAAGTTATAGCCTGAACATAAAAATAAAATTGGAACATTATTTGTTTTTTTTTAATCTATTAGGGCACATAAGTTAGATAGAGTTTTTTAACCTATAATTTAAAAATATAAAATTAGAGTAAATTATTTAATTAATTACTATTGAATATACAAAACAGCTCGTTGCTACTGCCCATTTACCTTCAAGCACTGTATATACTATATTGGTAACCCGATTACGTCACACAGTGACCTATTCGCAGCACTGAACTGATTTCGCCGTTACTGGTGGTTATCAACAGTTCGCACGTATCAACAATTTAATTTGAATAAATAACTCTTTTTCTTAATTTTAATTTGATATTGACTTTTTCAAGTTACAATATTGCTGATTGAGCACTCCTTTTTTACATAATCCTTGGAATATACTCAAAAAACTTGTATGCGGCCTCTTATTTGAAAAATTGTTGAAGCTAAAATTACATCTTTACAATATAATTTAGTATCTAGGAACTACAAGCAGTTCGAAGCTGAAGACGTTTCAAAATAAAAAAAAAACTGCACAATTTTATTCGTATGCGGTCGGTTATATCCCACGTGTCAGACGCCGGATTATCCTACACCGCTTTCGAAGAATACCACTAAACAAGCAGAAAAACGAGCATCTGGAAAAAACTATCAAACCCATTTGTATCTATTATAGCTGCAAAACACAATTTATTGCTGAAGTTTTCAGTCCCATACCAATAAAATCTGCCTTAAATTATCGTATTACATTTCCGTCAAAATTTCCATCTTCGTCACGTGGAAAATATGAAATGGGGAGGAATTTATGGGCATTCTCGATACAACAATTTGTTTGTTCAACAGTTTAAATCCCATTTAAATTATTTACACGTCCAAGACTATAAATCTATACAGATAATACCAAATCAAAATAAATTTGCAACAAGCAATAACAATGTAGTAGATTGATTCAACGGAGCGGCGCGGATCCGGAAGTTCTGATTTATGTGACGCGAGGATATATGACGTCACGCGGAGTTCCTGTGGCCGACACTAACGGCACCTAGTGAAATAATGCAAAAACAGAATGCGCCAAATCGCCAAGAGATCGTTGCGATACGACAGTCTCTCAAAACAACACAACGATTTATACGTCTGCGGTTTGCGATGTGCGATTTAACTTGGCTCATCCATTACACAAAGAAATGGCCGTAGTCATCGAAAAGATTTTTTTGGCATCGACACGACACGAGAACACAAAAAATAAGCCAAATCACACTTTAAATATATGATTGTAGACTATTTGTATCAGTAAAATACAGTGTTTTCAATCTTAATCGTTATAGAGGTCTCCTCAAGATGTTAAACTTTCGGAAAGCTTTAATATTTATTAAATAAATTTTATCTCGCTTTACATTGGGTTATTATTACTACTTCAAATATGTAATATAATATACACTGCGCGGCAAAAGTACGAAATAAATTCATGAAAATCAATTTAAAAAACTTTTAGTTCTTGGATAAATCAATTTAATTTTTTAAGGACGCAGTTATGTTTTTAACAGACTCAATTCTTGATCTCCATTTGTTTTTGAGATATCGTCATCGACAGCTTCCTAAATGGTAACACTAATATTTTTTTCTTAATAATTCTGATAGGGATTTAAACTAAATGATCTACCTTTTAGGATTTTTACACATTAGGTACATCAGAAATTGTTCGGATAAAACACAATTAAAAATTGTAGCTCTAATTTTTTTAAATCCTTTGCTATTTTAGGTAGCAATTAGCCGCACGTTCATTTGGAATCGCTAAAAAATTCGATACAAATTGGCCAATAAAAAAAGCTTATGAATTGAGGAACAAAAAAATGAAAAACTTCGGCGCAGAAGATGCAATAGATGCTATTCAAAAATCATTAAGTTGGAAAATTGTAAAGAAGCTGTTATAAAAAATCAAAACCCGTTTTTATAAAATGCGTTCAGTGTCAAAAGTTGTTTGTTCTTCATTAAAAATTAAATATTATATTATTACAAATATTAGTCATACAATAAGCAAGGTAATACATATATTTGTGCGTTTTTTATATTTTTAATAACTTTACCATATTACATCAGATCTAAAGAAAAGACAGAAGAAATGCTCAGTATGAGCAGAGTAGACATCGGAGCAGCCACAGGACTCGTCACAGGACACTATCGGATAAACAAACACTTCTACATAATAGGGCCCTCAGAGACCGATATATGCAGAGGATGTGGTGAAGAAGAAGAAACTCCTCTTCACGTAATTTGCCAGATTTACACCCTATCGGCGTACACTTCTAGCGATGGAAAAAGCCAACCAAGAAGAGTTAAGAAAAACACCCCTTAAGAAAATCTTGGAGTTTTTCAAAAACCCAGGACTTCTTTAAGAGGCTATCACCAGAGGGTACAATAGACCAATAGGTCGCAGTACAGAAACCCGAAAGGGGACCACCTCCGCGGAAATAATAAAAAAATACATCAGATTCTTTACACTCTAGCGCTTTGTGAATCATATGTGATGCACAGTGTGTTGTTGTAAGACATACAAACTGGGGGGTTAGGTTAAAAAACTAACCGAGTTTCAGACGTTTATCAAATTTATCGTTTAAAGCGAACAGAGCCCACGTTGTGTGTATCACATGTGATGCACAGGACAGTCAAAGGGTTAAATCTTCCACCTAATGTGGTCGTCTGTCGACGTAAATATTCGACTGTAAATAAACCCACATAAAGTAGTCAAGGAATGTAAGGTCTGGAGAACTTGGTGGCTTCTCAATCGGCCCTCGCTTGCTAATCCACCTTCTAAGAAAGTAATTGTCCAGAAAATCACGAACAAGACGTGCTAGGTGCGGGGGTGCATCGTCTTGCTGATAACAGATGGTATTAACTGGTAGGTCATTACTCAAAAACAAATGAAGATCAAGCATTGACTTTAATTTAAAAAAGTGGTTTCTTAAAATAATAAAACCGACGTGTTTAAGGATTTTTTCGAAAAAAAAAGAATTGTCTTGATTTTAATGAATTTATTCTGTGTAATTAAGACTACTGACTATTTATACTTCAGTATAATATTATTCACTTATTTATCTCCATAAACTGTCAGTTTAATTGTCCGTAGGCTCCGGAAACACAATAAATTAATGAACGAAGAGTAAGTTATTTACCCAATAAATTAATGTAAAATGAACATTTATAAAGATAGCAGCTTTATTAAAAGAAACTATTTCATTCAATTAAAGCAGTCTTCGGTCTGAAACCATCCCTTGAGCTATTCAATGAGAAAGTAACAGAACTTTATCGTTCGTTTCGCAAAACTTTAATTAATAAACTTACTTGGCATGAACCCTCATCAACTGTTTCTATTAATGAGGCTCAGTTTTTATTTTCCGTGTGCTGTATAATTATACCTCGAGCTGAAATCCGAATCCACTAAAGAAACTTATACAGGGTGATCTAAAACGTTAACACAAAGTTCTAAAGATAGTGGCTTTTCATATTCTTACACTTAATCAAAAATTACAAATTAGTACTAATATCTATCAAAAAGTTTGTTTTTATTGAGATAAAAGTAAATTTTGTTTAATTATTTCGGCGTTATTTTACATGAAGATACTATAAATGCTTATATTTTGCATAAAAAACATTATCATTAATAGTTTGTACCTACATGTGTGTACTATTAACACAAAATAAAACTAAAGCGGCTAATCCCTTTTAGGACTGTTCGGGTATAAATTTTACATCTAATAACACTAAAATTTGCAATTGTAATCAAAATCGCCATACATTACGCTTGATAGTTACAATTGTCCACGAGGGACTTATTAGCCAAAACATTTACACATGGCGTTGAATTAATATTTAAAAGAATTAAATAACTTTTATACAACTCACAAAAAACAAACCCTCATTAGTACGGTTTAAAATAAATTCTGCTCCAAGGGGTTTACTCGAAAATAAATCTTCAACAGGTTAACGTAACAAACAATTAAGTACGTAAAAACTTGAAAAAAGTACCACTTTTAGCTAATTGATGGAAAAAATATCCGTTTTTTTTATAGCATTACCGAATTTGAAGTAACAGTCTCGACAAAAGACGATAAAAAACCCTTTGACGATTTCAGAAATTTTATTTTAACACGATCAAAGAAATTTTAATTGGTTGTAAAATTTAGCGACGAAAACTTATGTATAACGCAATCAATGATTAATGTTTAAAAAATCCGCGAGACATGATGATTTACTTTCTTGTTCAGGATTCCAGGATGGCATTATTAAACATTATACCGGAAGTAAATGAAATGTGGTACACCCCTTTTTTCTTTAATTTTGATTTTAGATTAATGAAATTTTAGACATATATGTGCAAAAAAAACGGGCTATTGGAGCACATGCACACAATTGTTTCACTTCTGGTTTCGCCGAAAATGACCCCAACTTTGTTATTTTAACATTTTTGGAAAGAAAAAGCAATTTTGTATACAACTGCACTATTTTGGTTAATTTTCATAACCTCAAATAATTTTTGAATCAAAATTTATTTTTTTATTAAGTGTGCCGTGACCTGCATAAATTAAATTTTATTATGTCAACAATTGTCCAAAAAACGTTTCTGTAAATTTTAATTGACATTTAGGTTATTTTAATAGGCTTGAAGGTTGCGAAATCGGTTTTTTGATAAAAAGTCAATTTTTTTAAATGAAACTATGGTGGTTCAAGCGGTCATTTAAAAGGAGCATCTTCTAACAAATCTATCGATACCAATAACTTGCAATTTTATTAAGAGCCTGCTTCAAAAACTTCAAATTATTGTAAAGATTTATTGAGATCCTATTAATCGCAGTACACTGTGCATAGGGATTGTAAATTTACCGACTTTTTGAATTACCGGTAATTCGGTAGAATTGTCGATCAAAACCGGTTTACCGGTAATTTACCGGTAAACCATATTATTATATATATTTATATTACATTGTTTCTTTTTAGATTTTCGCGGTTACTAACATTTTTAATATCGTTTTTGGAGTTTATCAGCGTATCCCCTATAAGTGAGGGCTTGCCGAAACGTCGAGCCAATTTAAATATTACCCGGATAAACTCCGAAAACCATATTAAAAATAAATATATTTATATACATTTATTTATGATGGATCTGATTGAGATAGTTGAAGCATAAACTATTCCAATCAGTTTCATACAATATATCAGTTAACAGCAGTGGTGAGCTGTAGGGGGCTCGCGGGGGCTCGCGGGGGCTCGCGCGAGCCCTTTGTTAAATTATTCCTTAATTTGCGAGCCCCTTGTTCTTCTTGTTAACCATTTTCTCAAGAAAAAATATATCTTAAAATCATTGTCATTACATACATTTGTAAAGCGACGAAGTCATGTCTATCAAGCAATGACGATTAAATTTAGAATAACCCGTCGCACAATAGAATCGATTATTCACGTTTGAATTTAAAATGCCATTTTTTTTCCAACATATAATTAACATTATTTTTTTGTTTTTATTTAACTATGAGCGAGCCCTTTGTTAAAAATTTCATAGCTCACCACTGGTTAACAGTCATCAACGTTAAATTTTTTATGTAATATTAATATAATACAATATAAAATAACAATATATAATATATGTATAAAATAAAAATATTACAAAAAATTGAATCCAGCATTACAAAAAACACATGAAAATAAAACTATTCTGAACATAAAATATAAAATGATATAACATAAAATATGTTGTCAAACTATAAACAATATTTTTTATTTTAAACTTTTCTTAAAAAATAAACACGTAGAAAACATAATTTATCTAAACTGTCTTCTCCTAATTGCGACTTAATTTTTGTAGAAAATAATCCAGCCGCGGAAAAAGCTCTTTCGGATTCTACACTTGTTGGTCGAGTAGTGAGTAAACAATCATATGCCATTTGTATGATTTCCCCTTATTTTTCTCCTTGACAATACGTCAATTCTTTTTCGATTATTTGATTTAGATTTTTATCATGATTAGAAAGATTTTGTAAAATTACCGAAATTACCGATAAAAAATTGGAAAATTACCGGTAAAATTTGAAGAGCATTTTTTGCGATTTACCGGTAAACCGGTAAACCGGTTTACCGGGTTTACAATCCCTAACTGTGCATAACTACAACGAAACAAATTATTCAAAACAAAAACAAAGGCGCTACGGAAGATCGCTGTGGAAACAAACAAATCCTTGTTTACGTGTTTGCATGTCATTGCGGTGGTAGAAAAATGATTGCACAGTCATTCAATAAAAACTTAATAAAAAATTAAATTTTGGTTCAAAAATTATTGGAGGTTATAAAAATTAACGAAAATAGTTTAGTTGTATACAAAACTGCTTCCTCTTTCCAAAATTTTAAAAACATATAGGGTGTTTTATTTTAAATAACAAAGTTGGGGTCATTTCCGGCAAAACCAGAAGTAAAATAATTGTGTGCATGTATTTAAAAATCCAGTTTTTTTCACGCATCATACCTATGTCTCACATTTCATTAATCTAAAATTAATACTAAAGAAAAAAGGGGGTGTACCACACTTTGTTTGCACCCGGTATTTAATATTTAAATTATAGTCCAAAATCACATACAGTGTGTACAAAAAGTTACGTGACGGATCAATATTTCGTCTTGTGACAATTTTTTTGAGATATTTCCAAAGACTACTAGTTTAATTGTATTAAACATTGTGTTTGTATCCGTAACTGACCTTTAATAGTTTTTAAAGATAATTATATTATCAATAAGAAAATGTAAAAATATATAGTGTTCCATTTAGATTTTTTTTTACATATAAAAATTACACAATCTACTGGGTGTTATTTAAAAAAAAAAACAAAGTTACGTATCGGTGCGCAAATTCAAAGCGCTGTGTATAGTTGAAAATAATTTAAGGTTATGTAGTAAATGACCACAAACAACATTTTTTTTTTTTTTTTTAATTGAGTGTTTAAGGACGCTTCGACAGCTATGGCCATTAGCGTCCGGGAGGAGGGGGCGGGGAACAAGGAAAGGGTGGGTAAGGTAAGGGTAGGTGGAAGTACTGTCACAGCATTTGCCTATAGTAGGTAGAGGAAACCACCTGAAACCTCTACGATGACAGACGGCCGTGGGGTTCGAACCCACGACCTCCCGATTAACTCGGAAGGTTGCGTACCAACCAGCCACGGAGCTCGGTACAAACAACATTTAATTAAAACTTTTTTTTTGTAAAGTTATTACAAGAAGAGATATTGATCCGTTATGTTACTTTTTGTACACACTGTATAAAGACCAAAAGTATTGCGCATCAAATAAGCTTATCAAGATTTAAATCTATACAGTCCTAGAAGTTGCCAAACATAACACAAAACTGTTTAATTATTGATAATTATCTTAAAAAGGTTTCGCCACAACCATATTTATATTTCATAAAATATGTAACAAAAGCTTACCTCTAACTACCAGCCGTACTGGTAAACTGGTTAATGCATCTTGTGTATGAAAATCGCTTGCAGTCAGTTGACATTCCCAAGTGCCATCATCAAATTCCAGTTGCGCCGCTCTTATCCATATCGAGCAATCGCCAACCTCTTGAGATCCCGCCCATTCGTATTTGTGCAAGTACATGCCCATCGGCTGCAACAAAAAAAAAAACAACTTTTTAGCACATTTGTTACCATCAGAAAAAAGTCGAAACTTAATTATTGTTTTAAAGTAAGCATACAAAAGTAAAATTATCATCCTTAAAATTCCCAGAAAATAAAATTTCATACACACTATTTATACGAAAGGGGTATTGACTTATAGTTGACCTAGGGTATTTCCAATATTATTGTTAAACTATTTCTTCCAGTAATAAAAGGTGACATCTTTGAGCATAGTTTTACGTCAATAAGCAAACTCGTAGCTATAAACCGATTTTTTCACACGTAATGTTAGACTTACATATAAAAACTGACTACTATACAATCAGAATATACTTCACTAAACAAAACTCAGGTAAACATTGTGACGCTTTTTGTTTCTTTTCGGTTTTGCTTTCTTATATATATTTTTTTTTTAACTTAATCTTTCTCGGGCGCCAAATTTGTTGAAGGGGTTGTTTCCTCTATTCCTGTAGCTCTGTTGGAGAATGTAGATTCCAGGGGTCTCTCGTTGAATAAAACTTAGACGGTTTAAAATGGTTATCTCTATTTTGGTTTCTTTATTTACATAATATACAATAATTGGTGTAAAACAAATAAATTAATACTAAAAAGATAATTGTAAAGCAGTTATTAATAATGGGGCCAGTATTTGTTTAATACAATTAGGGTTCAAATGAATTTAGATTCTCATTCTGATTTTGATTCTGTAGTCCGGACACGGGGTTACGGTATTGGTGAAATAATTAAAAAGTTGAAATTCGGACTTGGCTCTTTTAATCGTGTCACACCTCCGCTTAAAAGAGACCAAGTACGGACTCAGGGTATGCTACGATATAAGTAAAATAATTCAAAGGCGGGAATTCGGACTTAGCTATTTTGGTCGTGTCGCACCTCCGCCCAAACTAGACTAAAAAGTTCAAATACTCGGACTTAGCTCTTTTAATCGTGTCACACCTCCGCTTAAAAGAGACTATGTACGGACAGGGTATGCTACCATATCTGTAAAATAATTTCAAAGACGGGAATTCGGACTTAGCTATTTTGATCGTGTCACACCTCCGCTCAAACTAGTCTAAGTTCAAATACTCGGACTTAGCTCTTTTAATCGTCACACCTCCGCTTAAAAGAGACTAAGTACGGACTCAGGGTATGCTTTCATATGTGTAAGATAATTCAAAGACGGAAATTCGGACTTAGCTATTTTGATCGTGTCGCACCTCCGCTCAAAATAGTCTTAGTTCAAATATTCGGACTTAGCTCTTTTAATCGTGTCACACCTCCGCTTAAAAGAGACTAAGTTCGGAAATCGGATCGGGACTTAGAAAACTCTTGGTCGTGTCGCACCACCGCCCAAGAGGTCTAACGGAAGGATTTTCTTACCTGGGTTTCACCCGCTCGTCTGTGAAAGAGAGCTCTATATAATTTGTACCGGCGTTTTATACCCAAAATTTGTGGTGTGGGTAGGAGAGGTGGTAACAGAGTAGGAAGATGATAACTCCCTACTTTGCGGCAGTGACGTCGAAACGTTATCGAAATATTTGTTTGGGGCGGTTTATCGGAATTTCGTTACAACATATAAATGAAGAAAAAAACAGGGTCATTCTGTCAGACTTTTAGGATAAATTGTTTATAACAGGACATATTATCTAGAGAAGGATAAATAATAACGAAAAAATATGGTTCCGTTTATCACCAACGGTAAAATAAAACATTTTGAGAAAAATTGCTGATAATCTGCAAAAAAAACGTATTTGCAAAAATTTTACGACCTAATTTTAAAGGGATTGAGCAACCTACCAATATTTCAAATCTAGCCTCATTTTCTCCTCTAATCTTTTTGTTAAAAAAAAATACGTTAGGGCAGGAGGTGATCGACACTAAAGATTGCACTGGAGAACCGCCAAAACAATATTGTTAAACTAACTAAAGGTATAGCATGGTAAAGAACTGTTGGAACAATTATTTTTTTGGGAGGAGACTTTGTTGAATAAATAAAAAAAATCCTTATTATTTCCGCGGAGGTGGTCCCCTTTCGGGTTCCTGTACTGCGACCTATTGGTCCTTAGTTAACACTGTTGCTTCCTATATGGTAGTCTTACTGTTTGTTAACTCATCTCCAGGTCAAAAACGGAACATGAGCGGAATATGTCTATTATACTATAGTTTATTTATAATAAATGTTACAGTTTTACCAACTTCTTTAACATCAAGTTTCTTAGTATGTGGTGTAAGAAAAACCATAGGTCATTTTTTTATTAGAAATAATTAGGTACTTTATGCACCCAAAATGTATGTCTTGATAAAAACACTATAACAAAACAAAACAAATTTACAAGACGTAGATATTAGCTACTAGAGCAATATTGCTTTGGGTACCTAATCCCTTTAAGTTTACAGAAAAAGGTTACAAAATCCATGCATACAAACGTTAAAAAACAAATACATCTTGTCAATACTAATGCAAAATTATCTACGTATGTGCATTGTTTTTGAAATTAAATATCACAGTTAATAATACCAAACCGTTTTGTAGTAAAATAATTGATTTTGTTTGATCGATCTGTTTGGAGAATGTAAGTCTGTGTATTATATACTCATAGTTGTAAAGTATTCTTTAAAAAATGTTTTGCCATATATTGCGACAAGATTTTGGGTGTAGAAGGGTTAAAATATTACGCTTTAAAACGTATTCTAAGGCGAAAATTATTCATTGATTTTTTGCTTTATTTTTGCTGAAATTTTCCACTAAATTACTCCTCTTTTTATGTAAAAGAAAGTAAAAAAAGCTTTCGATGTCTTTTATAATAGATTATATAACTCCGGCATAAGTTGACGAATAATTAAGCCAAAAGCAAGAACATAATAAATTGCTTAACAAGACGCAAGCTTTTAAATTAAATTCAAAGAAGGAGTAAGGCAATTAAAAATCAATTAAGGTATTACACAAAAGGGCAAAGAGAGAAACGCGTCTCACGTTTCTAGCTTGCTGACGGAACAAGTTCCTTGTGTAACAAAATACCTTATAAATATTTATAGCAACTTCGCTTGATGTATCGCTAAGAAAATGATGTATTGGTTTGGAATAGTCCTAAATACGAGGCTCTGTAGTTGACCACAATAAATTGTCACTTTTCTAGAAGAAATATTATTTCAGCGTAATGTTTTATGTTTTACAAGACACCGATGTCGTTTGAAAAAAGAATAAAATTTTTTTATTTCACGTTCGAGAAGGAGATTTGTTGTATGAAATACCTACATTCTTTGATTTACGTGCGTAAATTTTCCTTTTGTGAGGTGAACTACTTTATAAGTAACACAGTTTAATTGTATTTCCAGTTATATAATTAAAGTTATCACATTTCTTAAACCGCTGTCGTTAGGTGATCTGAAGTTGCAATCAAACCTGAAAATAACAAAATAATGAGCTACCACTAATAACTATTATCTAAGAGGAAAAACTTGAAACTGTTACATGTTAAATCCACGATAAATTGTTTTTTTTTTAAAACACAGTTATAAAACTTCTACTTCTCAGTTGTCATTGCAGTTTTGAAAAGTTTTTTTTCTCTCGTTGGTGTGAGATAAATGTCACGTGTTTGTTTAAAATCTCTTGTGATTTCATCCTCGCTTCATACACGAACTCTTTATTATTTTTAAAATCTAAGTTGAACTCTTTCTTGTTCAAAATTAGGCATTACACCTAAGACCACAACGATATTTCCCGCATCTTTTTTCAAATTTATCATTTCGTATTTTTTTATGAGTAAGGTTGGTCACCCTACGCAATTGTCCAGTGTCGCCTAATGGTAAAACCGGACCTGTGTAACACCAGGAAGGCACAACGCAATTAATGTCTTTTTTGGCTTCACTGTGAATTCCAAGTTTTAATTAATTTTACATTTTGTTTTTACATTTTACAATAGTACAGGAACAGGGCATAGTTTGCATTTATTTACTTAAGGTATTTACAAGGAAGTAAACAGACTTTATTGCCAAATTAACACTTTTCACTAACGGTTTAAGACACTTTCACGTTTTGTATTATGAATTTCTATCATCACTGTAAGCAAATTTATAAATCAAGAATATTTACGTGTATAGGAAGTATAAATAAAGGGTAGGGCATGGAAAAAAAACCATATATCAACCTAATTTATTTTAGGTATAAGCAGTTTTAAATCCATGTCAAATTCCATACTTTAACATTACTTCTTAAGATTAGTTCACACGGTGATACTAGCGTCGTAACACTAGGTGCCGTGGCATCAAATGTCGTCGTCTGAACAACCTGATGTCGCGATGTCACGATGTCGACACTAGTGCCGCGATGTCGCGACACTGATATTGACAGTGCGGCATTTGACGTAAGCCTACCAGTGGCGTACGCAGAAAAATATTTCAGGGGGATATAGTTTTAACCTTTTCGGTGCGCAATGCTTTTAGTTTTTCTGTGCCTGCAGTGCGCCTAACTTTAAATGCGGTGACGTTCGGGCGAGTTAACTCGTCTCGAGCACCTTGGACCAAGTAAAAATTTGGCGAGTATACTCGTCTAGAGCAGGGATGCGCAAACTAGGGGGCGCGACCCTATTTGGGGGCGCGACGAACGATGCGGGGGGCGCAATGACAGCCATGATATAGTTTTTGAAGAAAATGTTTAGTTTTTTTCACATTTTATATATTTTTTCTGTTGACAATGTTGTATTTCTGTAATATTTCGTATAGGTTGATCGAAAATTATTTATGCCTGCTAACTTTAAAGCAACACAAAAAATTGCGGGGGCGCAAGTTTACATGTTGAAAAAAATGGGGGCGTGGCATGAAAAGTTTGCGCACCCCTGGTCTAGAGCACCGAAAAGGTTAATTTGCAAAAATAATACTGACTAATTTCAAGCGGGGCATGGTAACTCTGCAATTAGAAATTGATCTAGGGGGGCTAGACACAAGAAATGGATTGTGAAAAAGAGTTGCGGGGGTCCAAGGGGCAAAAGCCCCCTGGGTAACAGCGCCATAGACATTTTTTTTAAATTTCCAAAGCCAAACGTACCCAAAAATAGCATTTATGAGTAAAATATACAAACATATAATATATTTTTTATGTATGGAAAAGCAGTCTGTCGCGCAATATTGAAATTCGGTAATTATAACTTTAGTTTATTTCAAATTTTCGGGGGGGGATTTATCCCCTTAATCCCCCTGCGTACGCCACTGAAGCCAACCATACTTTTATATTTTGACATACATAACAGACAAATAATATACATTTGTTTGTCATCGATTTCCAATTTATCATGTCGTCAATAGATGTTGCAACGATTTTAAAGCATTATCAACAATATTCTTTTTTATGGGAAAAATCTATTCCCGAATAAAGCCACTTCAAAATAATTAGTTGCTTTACAACACTCGTCGCTGCAGTTACAAGAGAGGCTATTTTTATTTTGATGTCGCGACGCTCAAATATATCATTTTACGTGTGAACACCCAGTCCCGCGACACTAAATGTCAAGCGATGTCGTGACATTTGATGTCGCGACGCTAGTCTCACCGTGTGAACTACCCTTTAATCACAAAACCAAGTCGATTCTGCACAGGGTTGAGCAGATTTAAATCATTTGATTTAAATCACGATTTAAATCATGATTTAAATCAAGTGATTTTAAAAAAAAAATCATTGATTTAAATCAAGTGATTTTTTTTTTAAATTATCAATTTAAATCACAGATTATATGAGTACAATATAATATTTATAATAAAACAAAATTGTATTACTACATATTAGTAATTAAATACACGAAATGGTGAATAAACCATATCAATTTGCTCTTGCAAAGTAATATTCATTGCGGAAACGCAATAATTCAAAAAATAAATGCAAGTTTTTGACGTTAGCGAAGTGAACAGTCAGTTTTTTCAATTTCCACGGTACTCTATTGCTTCAATAACGATTTGAAGAAAAATGTCGAATATCTCGAAAAGTACGAGTTTTGGGTATAGGACATACTAAACAAAATATGAAGCTCTTTTAAAGACGAATTCGATGACATAAAAAAATACAGGGGTTTGCATTTGAAAAAATCGAGTTACGAGCTTCTGAAAATCATGGAAGTTGCGACCTATTTATAAACACCCCTGTATGTGATTCAAATTTTTTCATATCGGGGAACAGAGAATTTTTTCTGCATGTCCATACCAAATTACAACTCTGTACTTCAAAATAACTTCAGGAGAACTTTTTAAATAAAGGCTTAAAACCTTGAATAATTTAGAAAATTATTTTTTTTTACAACGCCGTATAAAAACCTATAGTATTTTATATTGATGCAAAGCTAAAATGAAGGCGGTCAAAAATATTAAATAAAAAATTGGGTGTTGTATTTGAAATATAAAAGTTGCTATTAGTTCCAGAAAGGTGACTCACCCTGTATATTTGAAAATATTT
Organism: Elmis aenea; assembly: GCA_947652605.1. NCBI lineage: Eukaryota > Metazoa > Arthropoda > Insecta > Coleoptera > Elmidae > Elmis > Elmis aenea. The sequence goes on along the minus strand of OX393577.1, from coordinate 53,726,812 downwards.
TTATTGTGTGTTTAAAAAAAAACTGTATAAAATAGCAATTGAATCAACTTCATATCTCAAGCCGTTTAGCCACAATCGACCGATCCCGCACTAATGACACCCTGTATATAATTACATCACCATTTAGCACTAATTTTTTCAAAATTCCTAATTATTATATTTAATTTTTCATTTTGACAAAAATTCACCAATGAATTTAATATATTGGTTATTAAATATACATATAAGCACAAAATAGAAATAGCATGTGAATATGTCACTAAATTCGATAATATGGTACATTTAATTTAAATCAAAAAAATCTGATTTAAATCAAAAAAATCTGATTTAAATGAAATAAATCGATTTTTTTGATTTAAAAAAAAAAATCATGATTTTTATCCACCCTGATTCTGCAACTACTCACAAAATAATCGCTTAAAATATAATTAAACCTTGTACATGATAAGAATTTTTACAATCAAGCAGAGATTTAAAAGTGAGCACGTTTCGGCTGACGGTCTGTAAACCAATCAACAGAAGATATAATTAAAGGCCCAGAAATGAGGACATAAACGTTAAGGAAAACGGTAATCAAACGTAAGCATCGATATTCTATTGTCCAACTTCTCGTTTTTGTGAGCATTTCCGTTCCTGGGCAAAGTAAAGCACTCTTTGAAGAGTCTGAATGTACATTATTTAATATTTTAACTATACGTTTATGTAAACACATTAAGCAGAAAACATGATGAATAATGCTAAATAAGGTAAATTAAAGCACAATTAATGTTGGAACACTCAAAATTTATCACTAGGTGATTATGTGAAAACTTCAATAAACACATAACTTCAAACCTTTGCAAACGAAATAAACAACCACAACTGCGACGTTCAATTTAAATTATCTACGGCATTATGATCGTAAACTTCATACGTTAATGAACTAAATACTTCATTAAAATCTACTTAAAGACTTACTAAGTGTATTATAAAACTTAAATTCAATCAAGATGAGGCTTAAAACACATTTCCATTACTTTAATTGACTTATTTTATATTAAAATCAAATGCGTCAAAAAAGTTTTTTTGTTTCATGTGCACAGGAAATAAAATATTTCGCATTTTTCTCACGTTCTCGTTATTTCAGATATCTATTATTAGTGGATAAATTTCCAGGAAATCGCAAGGAATCACGATATATTGACAGCGAGACAAAGATCAAAGATCTTCTCTACTATGGTACGTTGGGTATATTTAAATCTAGTTAGTTTTTTTTATGTGCGCATTAGTATTGGTTAGGGTTACCATATTTCTTGAAAACAAAATACGGACAAAAGTGTCGAAAAAAAAACTGCGCTGAATAATGTAATGTTTACCTTTAAATAAATACCTATTTATTCACTTTAACTGTACCATTCATATTTTTCAGAGGAATCAAAATTCTTTAAAAAAGCTGTATCCTTCTTTATTAGTTAATAGAACAATTTATAGAACTGAATTCATTTTTATGTGAAGGAGACGTGAAGTATTTTCAGTTAAAAGTCTTTTTTGATTAGCACGCCAAACTAGAGCTGTTGGTAACGAAGCACAAAACAAGGTAATTCAGCATTTCAAAGTTTTGACATTATTTCCTATTTGTTTTAATCGTTTTAAATATACTCGTATTAACCCATTAATTAACAACACTTATGTGGCCACTTTGATTCTCTTTTATAATTACTGCCAACTGATTGCTTGTTTTTCTCAATTTAGTTTTTAATCATTCAGTATAATTTTTTAAATAGAAACTTCATCAAAAAGTTGGTCTATATTAACAATTGCTTTTTCAAAAGCTGCCATGGAATTAACTAATTCTACGGATGCTTCAACATTTAAGCCTCGTTCACATGGCGACACTAACGTCGTGACACTAGATGCCGTGCTATCAAATGTGGCCAAATCCCGTCGTCTCAACAGCCTGCAGTCGCAGTGCCACGATGTCATGACGCCTAGTGCCGTGACACCGGCGATGACGTGACACTGACATCATCTGCCAACTTTTGATATTGAAAATGACGTAAGCCTACCATATTTTTGTATTTTGACAGCGCGCATTTGTCATAACAGACAAACATGGTTTGTCATCAAATTTCAATTTATCATGTCCTCAATAGATGTTCCAACGATTTTAGAGCCTTATCAATAATAAAATCCTTGTTTATGGGACAAATCTATTTCCAAATATAGCGATTTCAAAATAATTAGTTGCTCTACAACATTCGTTGCTACAGTTACAAGTACGGTCATTTTTATTTTGATGTCGCGACACACAAATATATCATACGAGTAATTCATTCGTTTCAAAAGTTTACGCAATCAAAAAAATAATTGTAAGACAAATAAGTCTAATAATTTTTAAAAGAGTCCGATTAGTGCGGACACGGTCAACTGGGCGACGGTCAACTGGGCGACGGTCAACTGGGCGACGGTCAACTGGGCGACGTGCCAACTGGGCGACGGTCAACTGGGCGACAGGAACTTAAACATTTTTGAACTCTCATCTTAGCACAAGATTTTATGGATTGTTTTTGTAAATATTGGTTAAATATACTTACTTAATTTTGTAGAATTATATCGTACTTCGAAATTTGTAAAATCATTTACGAAAGATATCAAAAAACGTGGTCCGAAAATAATTTAAAAAAGTATCATTGCACAACATTAAAATAATGAGAAAAAATACAGTTTTTTCATTTATTTATCAATATTATTTTGTAATTAACAAACATATTTACATTAAAACAAAAAAGTATACAGTGTGGCTGATTTTTCATTGACCAGCTTATATCTGCTGAAATATTAAAGTTACCAAAAAAAGTTAAATGAGAAATTTATTAAACAAAAGCTGGTCTACAAAATTGTGCTAAAAATTTTATTCCATAGCCAACCACTTTTTCGGAAAAATATCCAACTTTTGTTTTTTAAATAGAACACCCTGTATATTTTTACAGAATCACATTCTAAATCAATTTCTCTTTACAATGATATAACATAAGTACCATTTTGCTTTTAAATTATGCACAATATTTCAAAAAAGGAATTATTAAAGTCGGCTGTGATATTGTTTTGTTTATTGCAAATATCTGTCAAATTTGTTTAAATTAGCAAACACTTGTCAAATCAGACAGAAATAAGTGTAATTATAATTAAGAAAAATGTACTATACAAATAATGAAAAAGTTGATATGCTGTGCTGTTTCCACAGCCGACTATAATAATTCTCTTTTTTTGAAATATTGAGCAAAATTTAAAATCAAAATGGTACTTATGATAATATCATTGTGAAGAGAAATTGATTTAGAATGTGATTCTGTAAAAATATACAGGGTGTTCTATTTAAAAAACAAAAGTTGGATATTTTTCCGAAAAACTGGTAGGCTATGGAACAAAATTTTTAGCACCATTTTGTAGACCAGCTTTTGTTTAACAAGTTTCTCATTTAACTTTTTTTGGTAACATTAATATTTCAGCAGATATAAGCTGGACAATGAAAAACCAGCCACACTGTATAACATTAGAATAACTAATTATTATAGAATAAATGAAAATCAATTTTCACATTCATTGATTAATACTCATTTTTTAATAATATGATCCATAGTAAAATATAGTTTGGTTGATGCAGCTCTATGAACAAAAAAATAGTAGACTTTAAACTCTTTAAAATCTAATTGTCAAGATATAATAAAAATTGACATTCCTTGTTTTCACCCAACACCCTTTAATTAATGTTATAAGCAGTATCTCATAGATAGTCTAGAAGCTGGGAAACTAAATAATAGACCAAATAAATTTATTAATATTATTATGTAACTAACAAACATATAAACACATATCAAATATACAGGGTGTTTGAAATTTAAGTTTAAACAAGGGAATCTCGCGTATAATAACATCTAGAGTTTAGGTTTAAATTTGACATAGTAACTTAATTTGGTGCTCGTTAATAATCCGAAAAGAAATTTGAAATATATAATAGACTATTTACGAGTATTGCTTATAACATGACTTATAATTCAAAAATAATTATGTTGTTTCGAATGTCACATACTTTTTTGTTTTAATGTAAATATGTTTGTTAACTACAAAATAATATTGATAAATGAATGAAAAACCTGTATTTTTCTCTTTATTCTAATATTGTGCCATCATACTTCTTCATTTTTAAATTATTTTCGGACCACGTTTTTTGATCATAGGACTGTGGGGCAAGAATTAACATACTGTGAAAAAAGGTGCAATTTTAATCCTGCCCAAATCAATAGAATCCTTTACAGAACCGGAAACAGACTAAAAAATCTTCTACCTTTAGGTACTGTGTAATATTTTTTCGTACTCAACGTCTGCAAATTCGCAAAATTGTTTTGGATTTTCTATTCTTACTGCAAAAATGTGAATATCTTTGTATATTTTAATTACAATCATTTCTTTATCAAAAAGTAGTTGTTCAACATCGATTGGTAGACAGTGAACAATTTGAGCACAACATCCAATTCCTAAAAGCGTTCGGCGCATTTGGTGATTTATTTGATTTCCCTATTACTTTGAAAAACAAGATTTTTAATTTTTCCTGTTGCATTTTATACAAAAAAAATACGTACATTTCGTTTATTTTACTTATCTACGGCACAGACACGGGAGAGTGTTCAAAATAAATACTAACTGTACTAAATGTGGACGTGTGGCAATTCGATTTCATTGAAAAAACAAAATTTGATTAAAAATTCAACAGTATTAAATATATCTAATGCCAATATTACACCAATATCAACATTTATGAACTATCGATGAAAAATTATAAAATAAAAAATTTATTAATAGTTTAACTTTTAACAGCAATTGTGAAGGAATACTTATGTGCTAAAATGTCTCTTTTATGTTGAAATTTAATACGTGGAGAAGCTTAAAAATAAATTACATTTAATTACTGTTGCAGTCTACACCACATGAGTTCACCAATATTAGAAAAGTTTCATTAATACGACAATTACCCTAGGATTGAGTGTAATTTAAAACTGATTTGTTTAAACCAATCACGTGACTTCAATGGCCAACATTTCTTTGTTTTTTCTATCAAAGCTTTTTATCGTCAAAAACTCCTTCGATTTCAAAATGTGGTAAAAATCACAAACTCCACCAAAACTTTTTTGGTATTACAACAAAAGCAAAAGTCTCTTGATTTTAAAATCATGTTAAATTTTATAATCCTAATTTACGCTTCTTCTTTTAGGCCTACATTTCAATTTATGAAAAATGTATGTTAAAATATGTGTACAAAATTAAACAATATTGTTGATTCCGCACAACCAGAGACAACAATGCACCGCATAAAATTATGGAGTCTGCAAAACATCTTTTAACACAATGTTTGAATCAGCGGCGTGCGGTCCATGGATGCGTTGGATGCGGCGCATCCCCTAAAATTCACGTCAAGAATTTTTTTTTTCCGTATCATATTTGAATTTCGTGTAGCTTTATTTCGCTTTGATTTTATTTTTTGTTACGTGATAATTTTATTTATTATATACGATGTTTTGCCTGCTCGAAAATTTGCGTTATATAATCTACATCCAGCGAGCGGCTGACTAAATGTGTGCGATGCACAGCACTAGCGATTGTGAGCCCGACTGAGGGATGCATTTCTGATTGTGGATTCGAAATTTGCGTTCTTCGCGCATGCGCACTGCGATGCAGTCCCTAGTCTATTGCCCGCATCGTTGCTTTACTTAACAGCTACGGGAAGCGATTACTCTCATGGTTCCTCTGGGTGGGGCAACTGTTATATGGTAGGGCAGCCGCACTCGATTGATATTACCGCACGCTACAAAATAATCATTTCCGTTGTAAATTGATTTTGTTTACTTTCTTTAAATCAAGCTGCTTCTATTTAAATAAGCTTAACTCTATTTTTAGTGCACTGTTTCGCTACTTAGAATTTTGATTATTATTTAATACGACCCATAATATGGATGAAACTGTGGTTAATAATAATTGCAATTTTTGATTGAAAATTTAAAAAATATGAAAAGAATTTTCCGGATTTTCTATTACAATCACTTCAGCCAACTTATAGAAAATACTTTGATTTTATGAAGTTAAAAAGTCAATTAGTTTACTTGTACTCGACTCCCGACTTTCATTTAAAATCTATAAATTGCATAAAAGAATTAATTGTGAAAGATGAGCTAAAAGATGTTTTGACAGAAGTATTTAAATTAATACAATTAATTTGCACTATACCTTCCACGAGCGCATCGGCTGAGCGATCGTTTTCGACAATGAAAAGAATAAAAACATTCACCAGAAGCAGCCAAAATGACGATAGACTGTCTGCTCTCGCTTTAATATCAATTGAAAAAAAATTGTTGCTAAATATGAAAAATGAAAAAAGATTGTATGATGTTGCTATGAACGAATTTTGTAAAAAAAAAGATCGTAGAATAAAATTAATTTAAAAAAAAATAAATTGTTCGTTTTTTTTGGACAGCATCCCCTGGTTGAAAAGTCACCGCACGCCACTGGTTTGAATGTACAAGCAGACAAGCACGGAAGCGGAAAGAGCGAAACAGCAGTAGCAGAATACACAAAGTAAGACAAAGCTAATTTTAATTAACATGAAAATAGGTCTGAATTAAAGTTATAAGACAGTATTGTGCAAATACGAAGACGATTTGGCAATCTAGAGCTGTTAGAAGGTGACTTCGAGTGCTTAGGCTAATGGACCCTTGATGAAGCCATCCATTTATTAACTTTCTTGGAACTAATTTTAACATCGAAACGACGAACATTAAGGAAAGTATTAGGAAACATTTTAAAAAGATTTAAGTAAAAAACTTTAAAATTAGGATGTTTGTTGTTAAACTGTCACCGGGACATAATTTATCATCGCTAGCTAAAGTAATATTGAATTATAACTCTTCCATTCATACACTGGCTGATTGAATTTCGAGTTCCAACGTGGCGATCTCGCTTATTATAGGAAGTAGAGCAGAGGTTTACATTAGCAAGGTTGCCAAATTTTACGCTAATTAATAATGCCAGAAGAGATTGGAATTATTTGTGACTGAAAATTGATTTTTATTATTACCATTGCAATTTATTTATTTATAAAAAATATTAAAATTTAAAGGTTTTATCAACTTTTGGCTAAGTCAATTTAATTTAATTGTTTAGATATAATTCTTATTTTGTATAGATGCCATATTCAGCTTTCACATGGTTGACTTACAATTTGTTTCTTTTTAACAGATTCACTTGATTATATGATTTAAAATCATTTAAAATTTATTGCAAACTATTTTTACACGATCTAGATCAGGGATGGCAAATAGGATTTGATCAGTGTGCCAAAATAAAATAAAATTTAATACAAATTTTTCCCCGTGCCAGTACCTAACCTAACCTACCCTACCTACCTACCTACCAGAAACAACTGTCAGTTATTTCGTTTAGTATTGCCAACGTCATGATTTTATGTGTCACTAAATACATATGCAATCAGTGGCGTAGCTAGAGGTTGTGCCGCCCGGGGCGGTCCCTAAATTTGCTGCCCCTATAAATAAGGGTTGTTAATTTTAGATTTTTGCCAAATGCAAGCAGAGATCGACACAAAAAAGTGGGGGGAAAACAAATTGCGCCGCAGGCGATTTTTTTTTTAAATTTTAGACGTTCAAACGTGTTTTAAAGCAAGTTAGATAATGGAGAATACTTTATCATCTTCCAAAATTACAGTTTTACAGTAGAACCTTTTCTGATTTTTTAAAAAATCAGATCGCCCCCACTCCCACGAAATTATTTTTAATAAGGGCGAAAAGTCCCTGTTACAATAGAGTTTAAAACTGCATGGAATTTAATTCCTAAAAGAAATGAATTGTTTTAAATTTTATTGAATGGCTGGTACCATATCGTAAATTTTATTAGAAACTTGGAATTTCTGTCGTTACAAGGGAGCGGGTTTTCAGTGAAGCAAGGTCAAGTAGCCCGTGTTATCCTCTAACTTTGGTAAGAATTCCTTTTTCTAAAATTAATTTTTATGAATTTAATAGCGCTAGTGCGAGAACTGATTATTATATCTACTGATCCTTCATTAACCGAGATTTTCATTTTTACCTCATTTGGATAGACTAAAAGTGCTGCCCCAAAAAAAGTGCCGCCCGGGGCGGACCGCCCCCCCCCTTGCTACGCTACTGTATGCAATCAAAAGTTTCGTGCATCGCTACAGCTGGTATTTTATATGAAGATATAGTAATGAACAAAATTATTGTATCGATATAAGAAGAGTTGTTATTTTCTGGTATTTTTAATTTTTTGATATTTAAATAACATGTAGTTGTAGATAATTAACATACTAATTAAAAATAAATAAAACTTTTCGAAAAAGTTTAAAATTTAAAAAAAATAATTATTCATAGAATTCTTTAGTGTGCCGTCGAAAATCTCTCGCGTGCCACGTTTGGCACGCGTGCCACCTATTTGCCATCCCTGACTAGATACACTGGAAATTATTGAGTTTGGTAAAGATGTTATCCAATTTGTAATTTATTAACTTATTGTTATGACATGTATTTTAGGGAATGTAGAGTACATTAATTTTTATATATTTTCAAAAAATATACTGTATCTCCTATCTTCATGCACAATAACCTTGTTAATAACCTCTGCATTTTTAATTGTCACAAATTTGTTAACTACTTTTCATACAATGTTGCTTTTTAAAATCAAAAAGCATTTGATATCACTAGGTTATAATACATGACAAGAGTTGTAAGAAGCATATTACGCTTTACAGCTCGTGTTATGTAGCTTACTTTTTCTACGATCACATAATACCTACGATTTTAACGGTTTTTTGGCTAATATACACATCTTATTACGTTATCTTGTCAATTTTGACGTAAGCCTACTTTGACATTTCTAGACAAGTGTGCGTTTTGCTTACCATGCGTAACGACTCACTTACTAGGCATGCAGGAAGTGTTTAACGTGAGTCTACTTTGATAATTTCTTTAAAAAACCTTGCTTTTTGCTTACCGTGCGTAAGGACCCACTTACTATGCATGCAGGCTGTACGGTTAGTCATTTACATTAGTGGTCGTAGATAAAAAATTACAACTCACAATTAGATACTTTCCAATTTTCGTCAATGTCTTTTTTTTTCTCAATGCCAACAATATAATACTATATATCTATATTATATGTTTATGAAATCAGATGTAAAGTTAAAAACCAAAGCCGAATCGACTTAAGAATAAATTGATTTACCTGCCTTTTCCTTTCCGATCAGATTTTAGGCTGGAAAATACATCTTTACCGGCCTAGGCCGAAAAGTGCTTGATTGTCATGGTGACGAGTTGATTTTTGCTGTCAAACAAGCGTCGTTATACCACCACGCTAATTTTTACCTGTAGTTTGTAAAGATATTGTTTAATGGATGGTGACGAAAGTGAATTTGGTATCATTGGCGGACACAGAAAAAATATTGTACGTAACATACCCGTTAAGTGTCTTTACTGGACTCGTATGCTTCTAGGACTCACCCACCGCTCGTCAAAGAACTGCTTACTGATCCAGTGAAGTACCACTTTTCGGTCTTTTACTTAAATAAGTATTAAATATCAATAGGTTTGTTTCAGGAAGGCTACTATCAGGGTTCTGCGCAGTATCGATATCGCGTACAAGCACAGTCTCTGATAGTTCACCGGACGGTTAATCGACTAATTCAGCTGTTATGAAATTAATACATAGAATAGTCAGTGTACGCGAATGAAGGTATCTAGTAGCGCTTGGATTTTTACACGCATGCGCTGTTCACAACTAACGTGAGCTCTGGTATTGGTAGCTGTGCATCGCCCTCCCAATTTCATTTAGTACTGAATTCTTAAGGTGTTTATTCTTACGATGCGTACATTTCTATGAAACCAATAGACACAGATGTCATTTACATTTAGGGATGTCGTTAAAGCGTGCCAGCAGCGACTAATACATTAATAAGTCCATAGGTGACGCATGTGCATAATGCAGTTCATGTATCAGTACATGAATGAGTAAATTTGGGTCTGCTGGAACAAACCTATTATTTACCATTAAATTATGCAAAGTCAAGTTAAAACTATATTCTAGCGCTTATAATAAGTATGATATCCATGTTGAAACTTGAATTCTATTCAGTCTGTATATATTATTTACATTATACGAAGTATATGACAAGAATTTGACCATACAGAAAACTTACTTTTAAATTTTCACATATGCACACGTTTGATTGTCCCAAAACAAATATCAATCAACTTTACAATAATAACTTCTGTGTGTGCGTTCATGTATGCGTGTCCATGCGTGTGTGACGAGGAGCTGCGCATTTTGGTTAAAATTGTTATTTTTTTAAATTATTATTAAATTGCTTGGAGGTGAGAGGTATGGTTTTAATATGTGAATTATGTAGCTCTAATTAAAACATCATTAGAAGAAATATATTTAAAAAAATTAAAAGTTTAAGCACGTGGTCACAGAAAAAATACTCTTCGAATCATGCTATGATTTATTTAGCCATAAAAACTTCATATCGAAAGGCAGCCAAACTATCTGTATAAATAACTCGTTGCTAATATTTGCGCTTTAGTTCACAAGACCGTCATAATCATTAAGATATTTTAATTGCTATTCCTCTTAAACGATTTGTCTAATTGTGTTTACATTCCAAACTTTATTTCTAATATTTTTTTAAATTCCTAGTCCTTAGTCAATTTTAACCTGGCGATTGTGTAGTCCGTATTTTTTTTAATAGCTCACGCCAATTATTTATAGTATTTATTTATTTTTATTATGTTTAAAACATTATCATAACCCAACCTCACACAATAATTTTTACACTTCGTTGATGTTCATCTTTGTTTTATTTTTCATTTTCTTTCTGTTTACTTTAAATCAGGGCATTAACCGTTATTTTTTGTCAGAAAAAGCAATTTTTAACCGAAACCGAAACCGTTATTTTTAAAGGCAAAAAAAAACGGTAAACTTTAACCAAAATAATAAAAAACCGGTTTTTTTAACATCTTTTTTAAAAAAAAATTACGATGAAAAATACAAAATCTGTAGTAAATGCGATTAGTTTACCAAAAGTCATTACTCTTGATTGTACATTTATTAAAAAATTATAAATAAATAATAAGTTTTCATACTTTGCATTCCTGATCTAAATAGTTTTAAAAACCGGTTAATTTAACCGATTTTTTAAACCGGTTGTTTTTTAAACCGGTTTATAATTTAAATCGGTTTTTTACACTAAACCGGTTTTTTACGAATAAAACCGGTTTTTCAACAAAAACCGTTATAAAAATAAAGTTCTCGATTTCGGTTAACCGTTACCCAAATTTTTTTTCGGTTTCGAGCCCTGCTTTAAATATTTACTCTAAATTTTATTCTCGTTGCCAATACTTCATCTCTAAAAGCATTTTTTTTTTCAATATTCAATATTCAATATTCAACACGAAAAACGATCACTAAAAACCTATCATTTTTGTTATCAAATGATTTTCCTATTTCTGCAGTTATTCATGCATTACACGTCACCATCGCTATTCAACAAAATTGTGTCAGAAGGTGATAAGGTAATATACAACGTGGTTTTTACATAAGGACTATTCAACATAACAAATCAAAACTTTACACACATAATATAAATTCAATATTTACAACATTATATAAGTTATCATTAAATATTATCCATCACCACTTTGTTTTCGCGGTTTTTCGTCTTCAAAAAAATATGTGATACTAAGAAAATTCAGCACTTTACAAGTAAAAGAAATGTCTATAACTCGGAAGTAATTGTAACATACAATCATAAAATACTAGGATGTGGTGACGCCATGCTGCTATAGCACAACATTTAATACTGTAAAGCATTTAGTTTGTAAAACTTATACAATCGCCTTGACTAGACGCCATCATGCAAAAATAAAATAACTTTTTAAAATCAGGTCTATATTTCAACAATGTTAATCAAGTAAAATTAAAATTTTCGTTATAATGATTAACAAACAACGGGATTTTTTGACTAAATATTAATAGAAAAATACTTAATTTTCTAGCTTTTCAATTCGAAAATGTAGTTTTAATCTTCCAGGAAACGTGTTAAGAAATCTTAGTACATTATTACAATCGTTTTACTAAATTAAAATGCTAATATACTCATAGTTGCCTTCTTTAAGTACCTCTGTGCGCATATAGTCGTACATGATCAGAGTATCTGTTAACATACAACTAGCGTTTCAACAGCGTTGCTACAACACAGTTTTTCACGTTTTATTTTAATTGCATCTAATTAGAGACTGTGCAACTGTGTTCTTCACGGTTGCATTTTCCACTGTAAAACTAGACATGTGTGAACAGACTTCTCGGTTATATGCGATACCAACCTCCATCCAATTTTCTCCGGTTTGCACGCCAAAGTGCAGTTAATAATATATTAACAAAAATATTTTAGACAGCTTTTTCCTGAAACTTTAAGGCCAACTTCATTATTATTGATTTGCACATGAATAGCGAAACATTGGACGTATGCAAAAGCAAAGTCATAAATATGTTTTATGGAAATAAGTTTTAGTTGTTATAAATATTATCGTGATTTAAATGTTGCTGACTACATAAAAATAGAAACAAATATAATAAACCATACAAATATTGGTTTTTGTAGAATTTGCTTTGTTTCAGGGGAAAAAACAACTCGCCAAGTATAAAAATTATAATCATATTAAAAACAGAAGTAATTTAAGCACGGCACACTCTTTGAAAGTTTGTAGACAAACAAATTAAAACACATTGCAAATACGCTGTCCATAAACGTTTAATACATTGCGACATCGCGAACGGTAAGAAAATGATTTAGTTGAATAAAATAAATGTGTAAGACGACCAATGCAACAAACCAAGTACGTGTAAAACCTCTCCTACTTAACTTTCAAGGGAATTTGTATAAAATCGAGTTATGGAGTATAATCAAGATGTTTTGTTTATCAATCGCCTGCATTTTTTTTTTAATAAACAGTACTTTTATTCTATTGTGTTTGAATTTTTTATTAGGTATGATAAGGAACACCTTAATAAATAATTATCTAATTATTGATCTTAGTAACCGTCTCAATTATTAACACGCGAGCGCTGGAACTTTGACGTACGTTTGATATTTAAAATTCCTGCCTTTTTGTCTAACTGTTTATATCACAACCGACTTTTCCTAAAGACGAGCAACTAAGGTAAATTGAGTTTACAAACAACAAAACAAATCATTTGGTAAACAATTTTACATGTGGGGGTAAAATTAGAAAACTTAAGTCTGCAAAGTAAAGTTTAATACAAATAAAATTACTTTGATTTATATTTCACGGCTATGTAAAATGAAAATGTGCTGTGGATTTTTATACTTTGGAGCACTTTATAGTATAATAATTTGGGTTATTTATAATCCACCAATTATTAAAAAATAAACAAAACAAATAGACTTGGTAATAAATAAAAAAAAAACTGTTTTAAAATATATTTCTTATAAATACAAGAGTTTTTTAGATTCAGGATGTTCAGTTTTCATCATTTAAAATATTATTATTTCCGCGGAGGTGGTCCCCTTTCGGGTTCCTGTACTGCGACTTATTGGTCTAGCGTACCCTCTAGTGATAGCTCTTAAAGGAGTCTTGTATTTTTGAAGAACTCCAGGAGTTTCTTGAAAGGTGTTTTTCGTAGCTCTTCTTGGTTGGTTTTTTCCATTCCTAGATGGCTACGTCGATAGTGTATGAATCCTTCACAATGACATATTATGTGAAGAGGAGTTTCTTTTTCTTCACCACATTCTCTGCATAAATCGATTTCTGAGAGTCCTATTATGTAGAAGTGTTTGTTTAGCCCACAGTGGTCTTGTGACGAGTCCTGTGGCTGCGCTGCTCATCCTGAGCATTTCTTCTGTCTTTTCTTTAGAGACATTTGACTGGATAGCCTTGTCCTGCTACTTTTTTCCAATAGGCGTTATGCCCCTGTATTAATATGTCACTTAGACACCGCTTGGCTGTTCCATAGGATGTGCCAACTGCTGGTTCTGGTGAGAAGAAAGGTGTCTCGCTAACAATTTTGACTAGGCGATCTGCCTTTTCGTTCCATGGTATAAAAGTGTGCCCTGGGAACCATACCAGTTTAAGATTATTCCTGCTTCCTAGCACGTTAAGTGCCCGGATGCTGTTCAGAACAAGTCCTGAGTTTACTTCCGACGAGCCAAGAGCTTTTATCGCTGCTCGGTTGTCGGACACTATAAGGATTATTTTATTATTAAAATCTCTTTCTAATAGTGTTTGTGCACATGTGCATAGCGTACAATTCGGCTTGAAATTTGGTTGCATACTGTCCAAGGCTCACAGATGGGCCTTGTCTCAATTTCAAAGCCTGCGCCTTCTTGCGTTTTTGACCCGTCTTTATGGCAGATTAGGCCATTTAACAGTACTTCTTTAGCATTTAAATAGTATTTTAATGTTCTAACTGAAGTTTCGGTAAAGAGTAACAAAACGCTACACATAGTTACGTTCAAAATGCATACAGAAAAATTCGCCACACTGTAATAGAGCAGGTAACAAAACTTTTAAGTTTAGGTTCAAAAACTGTTTAGCATCTAAAAGCGGTTTACTCTTCGTATTTTGCAAGTTAAATAAATACCTTAATACATCATTTTCGAAATTGTTTCATACGATAGTAACTAAAATAAAAGAGTAGTAAAAAGATCATTTTAAAACAGTTCAAAACAGGGTTGAGCAGATTTAAATCAATTGATTTAAATCAAGATTTAAATCATGATTTAAATCAAGTGATTTTTTTAAAAAAATCATTGATTTAAATCAAGTGATTTAAAAAAAAATTATTAATTTAAATCAAGTGATTTAAAAAAAAAATTATTAATTTAAATCACAGATTATATGAGTAGATACGATAATAAAACAAAATTGTATTACTATTAGTAATTAAATACACGAAATGGTGAATAAACCATATCAATTTGCTCTTGTAAAGTAATATTCATTGTGGAAATGCAATAATTAAAAAAAAATTAAAAAGTTTTTGACGTTAGCGAAGTGAACAGTCAGTTTTTTCAATTTCCACGGCACTTTATTGCTTCAATAACGATTTGAAGAAAAATGTCGAATATCTCGAAAAGTATGAGTTTTGGGTATAGGACATACTTAACTAAATATGAAGCTCTTTTAAAGACGAATTCGATGACATAAAAAATACAGGGGTTCGCATTTGAAAAAATCGAGTTACGAGCTTTTGAAAATCATGAAAGTTGCCACCTATTTATAAACACTCCTGTATGTGTGATTCAAATTTTTTCATATCGAGCGAACAGAGAAATTTTTTCTGCATGTCCATACCAAATTAAAACTCTGTACTTCAAAATAACTTCAAAAGAATTTTTTAAATAAAGACTTAAAACCTTGAATAATTTAGAAAATTTTTTTACAACGCCTTATAAAAACCTTTAGTATTTTATATTGATGCAAATTTAAAATAAAGGCGGTCAAAAATATTAAATAAAAAATTGGGTGTTGTATTTGAAATATAAAAGTTACTATTAGTTCCAGAAAGGTGACTCACCCTGTATATTTGAAAATATTTTTATTGTGTTGTTTAGAAAAAACTGTATAAAATAGCATTTGATTCAACTTCATATCTCAAGCCGTTAAGCCACAATCGACCGATCCCGCACTAATGACTCACCCTGTATATAATTAATTAAAGATCACCATTTAGCACTGATTTTAAAAAATTCTTAATCATTATATTTAATTTTTCATTTTGACAAAAATTCACCAATGAATTAAATATATTGGTTATTAAATAAATATTAGCACAAAACAGAAATAGCATGTGAATATGTCACTATATTCGATTATATGGTACATTTGATTTAAACCAAAAAAATCTGATTTAAATCAAATAAATCGATTTTTTTGATTTTTTTTTTAAAATCATGATTTTTATCTACCCTGGTTCAAAACGATGTACTAAGTAAATCGTTGTGGCGAAGTTCTAGCATTTAAAACTTCATAATGGTGTAACCAGGGGTA
The DNA here is from genome assembly GCA_947652605.1 of Elmis aenea. Taxonomy (NCBI): domain Eukaryota; kingdom Metazoa; phylum Arthropoda; class Insecta; order Coleoptera; family Elmidae; genus Elmis; species Elmis aenea. The sequence goes on along the minus strand of OX393577.1, from coordinate 53,710,691 downwards.
ATATTCGAGTTAAGTAACTCACATTTATGAAAATTAGCTTCAAATAAAAGGTAAAATAAAATGGCTTTAGTGCCCGAAATTCTAAAGAGTTATGGAGGCATTAAAGGAAATTTCAATATGTACGAGAGAAATATCGCTTTTCATGCCGGGTCGCGTTTACACTGTATAAAATATAGAGGGGAATAAATTACACCACGGAATCGGATAAGTTAAACTGCCAATAAATAATAGCTTTTAAAAAATTACAGCGGCGAAACCTATCCGCGTGAATTATTTATAAGAAACATTCAAACCACTCAAAGAAGCGGGTGGAAAGTGTGTCAAAAGCCATTAGATTTCATTGTTATATTTATACAAGTCTCAACTTTATATCATTTTAGCTGAGATAAAACAACGCTCGAAAAATTAATTTTTAAGACAACACAAGGACAGTGTTTAAGAAATTCGCCAAAAGGGTCAATTAACATACAAGTATTAAAATTTAAAATGAGAAGATAATTAAAATGAATGCTACAAAAAATGTTTCACAGACTTTCTCTTATTTTATTATACGGTTAAGTCGGGCAGGTTATGTTTTGTTAGTTTAATTTTAACTCAGTGTACAATACATATTATCAATGGCGAACATCTAGTACTCAAGTACAGAGTGAATGCTGATTGTCCAGAAGTTTCTGTCCTGATTGATCTACCAGTTAGTTACTGTGTAATCGAAGAATATGAGTAACAACATAAGGCGAGTTCCGAAGAATAGGGAGTGTATTGTAAAACCTCTCAGCTAAGCCGCAACACTTAGAACTGCATTAGTTGAACAACAAGCGGATCGTCGTTGCCAAGAAAAAGCAACACTCTATTTTACTTTTATTACGGACCTAATCAACTCAATAATGATTTTGAATATCCCAGCATATGATTAATTGAGCGCGTCTAATAGGGATTCGCTTTTTAATAAGTGCACGCTGACCAAATACAGCTGCAATGATCGGTCAGTTTGAACATAATCGTTCAGATTTTAATTGCCTGCACGAAAGCACTAAAGCAGGGGTTCTAAATCAGGGGTCCACGGACCCCCAAGGGGTACGTGAAGCTTCTACAGGGGGTACGTGTCATATACAATGCCCGGAATAAATATATTGATGAAAAGCAAGAATCAATCATGTTCGCACTAAATTTTTGTTTCGTCCGGCCAGGAAATCAGTTACCAATCAATTTTTAGGGTGGAAAATACGTTTTTACTGGCCAAGGTCAGAAAGTAACTGGTTGCCATGGTCATGGGCGTCCGCAGGGAGGGCATACGGGACACTTGCCTCCCACCCCTGGAATCGAGTAAAAAATAGTACCTACTTGTAAAAACAAATAATAAAAATTAAAAAATTAAATTAAAATTTATATTTATTATTATTTGTCTCTATGCTTTGCCCTCCCTTGGAAAATGTACTGCGGACGCCCATGGCCATGGTAATAACAACTCTTTATCGGTCTAAGCCGGAAAGTAGCTGGTTGCCATGGTGATGACTGATGAGTTGTTTTGTTGATTTGCGCGTCAAACGAGAGTCGTTATACCAACAACGGAGTTTGAACCGTCGTTTGTTAAGTTATTGTTTGATTATCGATGGTGACGACAGTGATTTTGGTGTCATTGGTGGATGGCGAAAAAATATTGTACAAAACATACTCGGAAAGTGTCTTTACTGGACTCGTATACCTACTTTCAGGACTCGCCTACGGCTGGTCCAAAAACTGTCTACTCGTCCAGTTAAGTACCACTTTCCGGTCTTGTTACGTAAATAACTATTAACACCGTATGTTACATGCATATATAAAATTCGTTTGAAATAAACCAATTGAAAAGGAGTACATGACGGTTCACAGTGAGGCCAAGGGTACATTAATTGAAACGGGTTCAGAACCGCTGCACTACAGCCTTTAGGCCACATCCGGGCCTATTACTCCACAATATTCTTATGCGCGTACATGGAACTGAGGCCCAGTTTAAATTCAAATAAAAGAGCACTACGCACTTAATCGAACGAAATTATGACTACATCATACTCTTACTAAGAAATGTTCCATAATATTTCATATTTAGCGGGTTCGCCAGTGGCGGATTACTTAATAGGCGCAGTAGGCTCGCGATAGGGGGCCCCAAATTGTATTGTGTGGTTTAATTTATTACTGTATTTCTCTAAATAGAAGAGAAAATTGCCGTTCATCCCATCATGATACAAATTTCAGTGCTTAACTAAATGTTGTTACAAACATCCACAATGTAATTTTCGATAAACTTATATCTAAAGTGAATAAAAGAAGAACAATTTACAACAAAGTTTTAAAATATATTCAATTTTTTTTCTTCAATTATTTAATAAGCTACGATGAATTTAATGAATGTGTAAGAAATTTAAGTATAAAATATTAAACATACATATTAAATATACATATTAAATATATTCGGAAAAAAAAAATCCTGTTAAAATGTATACGGTATTAATTGAAGGAGTAAACTACATAACCTTAGGTGGAGATAATCAAAGATTCTTTTATTTTAACCGACTTGCAACGCAAGGAGTGAAAGACCATTTTCGGTATTGGAACGTGTGAATAACTATTTACATAATTCACTGTCACTTGCATTTAAAGGCGTTATTAGCTCTGTATATTAAAAATGATGTAAAAGAATTATTAGAATATGAAGACATTACTAGAAAATTGGCAAAATGAAAAGCAAGGGAGGTTTCATATTAGTATATTTTTATGTTTATAATTTAATGATTGCGATTTAGTTGATATTATGATTTTTATTATTCTGTTACCTGTTTTGTAATAAAATATATTGTATTTCTGTTTCTTTATTATTCTTTAACCTTTTTTATCTCCTGAAAGTAGGGGGGCTAGGGGCACCCAAATCAGATTGTTGCTAGTGTCTAGTTAATCCGCCACAGGCGTTAGCGAAATTAAGTATAAAATCTTTACAGTCAATTCAATACAGTTATTGACTTGAATTGCAAGACCTAATTTTTTTAAAGTACTTATGTGAGTACAAACTATTTCACGGTTAATACACATTCTTCTAATTTTATTGGCCGGAGGTGTAACCATACAGTTTTAGTGAACAGATAACCCCGTCAAATCGTTCCACAACATAGTACTTCATTACTGCATTTCATAAAAACTGTTTAATTTTAACATTGAGCATCAATAAAAGAGACTAATTAAAATATTCACAAAATAGGTAAAACAATATGCCTTACCAATATGTTAATCTAATATTAATATTTTAAAAACACTTTTTAAACGGAATTTTATTGTGCAAACACTATTTAAACAGGACGCTAGGCTATTTTGTATTGGGCCGTTGACCACTAGCTGTTTTTTTCTTTAACTACACATAAATGAAATTGAAGAACGATAATTAGTTGTTAAACAAGAATCTTATTACCGATTTCCAGGAATACTCTCAATGGCATTCAGTTAAACAAACACACACAAACTCCTACGCGTAAGTATCAAATGAAATTACTATACATAAAAGAAAAGTTGACATTTAAACGCAAAGAAAACCTAAGTAGTTAATAAATTAAACCAAAAACGAGATATCCCTTTTTCATTTTCATAAAACGTATATATGCCTTGCTTAATTTGATTTCTTAGCAAGCTCTTTTATCTGTTGTTCTTTACACCAGGTTGTTTGTTTACAAACTTGCAATTTTAACATCTCGTAACAAACGTCTCTAAGTGAGAAAGCTTATCTGGAATTATCCTTCTTTACTTCTAATAATAAAAATTCACAGAAGCAGGAGAGTTTTTAAATTTTATCATTTTGCAATTTCGCTGCCTAGGAAGAGCACGCAGTTTTCTTTGATGATTTGTTATTTAAATTAAACGACTTCTTAGTTTTATTTCAAATACGTTCCCGTTGTTATTCAAATTTAGCTTCGGTAATAACCACCGTTATATTTTCCTTTGTTGTGTACCAAAATAAACCGAGATAATTTGGCTTACATTTACAGATATTATGAAACCCAGATAACAGTGGCTTAGGAAATGCGGTCTGAACACAAAAACAAAAACAAAATTGTACATCCTAACAATAGCTTAAATGGATCGATATATAGGGTGTGTAAAAATTGGCGGAAGCGCTACACGTGGCGATGTTCTTCGTAAAATTCTAAGACGAAAATCTTAATACGAAAATGTTGTACCATGCTTGCTGTGTCTGCAAGAGGTCCTCAAAGTCCTTTAATAAGCGTTATTATTAAATACTTGCAAATGAAAAAGCTGCAATTTGGAATAAAAATAAATTTCGAATAGTATTTGTTCCTAGATATTGTGTTCTTCCTTTTAAAAATTGGTGTTGAAAATATGTAAATCACTGATTTGAATGAAAATAATACATATGGCAACATTGTCATTAGCTGTCATCTCTGTTTTTCTCGTAATTATTTCTAGTTTGTGTTTTACGATACCCAAAAGTTTGCAGCTATGTTTACGAACTGAAGGCTTTCAGTTCGAACAAAAATTGTAAATACCTAAGTAAAAATTGCTGATAAAAAAATGTCCAAACGCAAATCAATGTATGCAATGTTGCCAATTTTTTTTTTCTTTAAATGGTTCCTGAGGCCATAGGAAGCATGGTACAACATTTTTGTATTAAGATTTTCGACTTGGAATTTTACGAAGAACATCGTCACGTGTAGCGCTTCCACCAATTTCTACACACCCTGTATAAATATAAACCGACAAATACGAAAATATTGTTTACAATATATAAACGAAGCAGAGAGAAATCAATGCATGACTTTGTCAAGATTAGGTAAAAGTCATATAAAGGATTGCCGTTTAAATAGTCAATAAAAAATAACATCCCTAAAATATTCTATGTTTAACTTAACACTAGCAACTTTTTTCATGAGAACCAATCAGTTTACTTCTTAAAAGTTTTAAAGTTACAACAATACTACCAGTGTCACTATCAATACACATATACAGGGTGTCCAGTTTAAAATTAAGTACACGGGTATCTCGGAAACCGTTAGAAATACAAAATCGGTTAAATGGGGAAAAAGTTGCGCAATTACATGCGTAACAATAATCCAGTTATACATTTTCAATAATTCATCTTGTTACGTAGTACCACCATGAAAACGAAAACTGTACATTTTCTTCAAACCTCCATATTACCTTTACTTGAAAAGATTTTTGGGCCAAATTTTCAGGATCGGAGTAGTAACTAATAAGGATTTTAAAAATGACATCAAAAACATTCTAGGCCTACTATGTTTCTCGCGGTCATACCTAACTTTTGTTTTTCTTATGGACGCCATATTGGATTTTTGCATTTTTCAAATTTCCATAACAAATGCTTTTCAACCATGCAAAGCACCGATATGTTTAACCTAAGGAAAATATGAAAATTTGCAAAATTAAGGTTTTACTACAGTAGGCCTTGGTGTCGTGATTAAACAATTGCAACGACTGTTTTTAACAACTGTCAAATCATACATATTTTTCTGTAGTGCAAACAAGTTAGTGATTTTCAAGTTTGCAATGGATCGTTTTTCAAATAAGCATAAATATGAAATGTTGGAGTGCTTTATTCTCTGTATGAGAAATGATATTATGGCTGCAGAAATGTATTTCAATAAATACCCGGAAAGACATCAGACATTATATGTTTTCTGATGAACCATCGACAAAATTCCATTGTTCTCATCTCATCACCATTTTAAAGTCCTTGACAGTGGCGTTCGCGATAAGAATGATACTTGAAATGTCTTAAAATTGTACCGGCTGTTAATCGAGCGACACCTATTGTTTTTCCCATCTCACGTAAAGACGTATAAAGAAATGTAAACAACTTTTCTAGTGCATTCCATTATTTTGTATTCATATACATTAAATATTTTTTAATTATTTCGAGCAGTTTTCCTTTCGAGGAATTGTTTTCGAGCAATTTTCACCAAACCTTCTGAAACAATAAGCGCTAAAAATATTGAAAAAGGAACAATATCAAATTTAAACCATGGTTATTAACAGGGATGGGGAGTCGGCAGAAAAATTAACGACTCCCGACTCTCGTCCCGAGTCGGTATTTTTTAAAACCGACTCCGACTCCCGACTCTTTTCACTAATGCACTACACTGGAGTATATTAATAAAAACCGGTATGCAAGAACGCTTTTTCGATTAACTTAAATATAATGGTTTAATTAAAACGTAAATTTATTTTTACTATTATACCCTTTTTTGATAATACTGTAGAAAAGCAAGTCCTTGAAATGATGTCCTTCTGCATCCTCGCAAATTTTGACTCTTTCGAGTTTATCCATAACACGACGCAAAGTTTTTTGTTTAATAGCTTTATTTTTTACTCGCGAGTTATATTTTAGTTCCTAAATGGTTGTTGGCTTGTTTCTGCACATTTTCTCCTCTAAATACCGTCAAATTAAAAAAAAAATCAATCTTGGACGTTGAGGTCTGGCGAAGGAGGGGGTCATCGAATTTCCGAGTTTCTAGAGATTAATCGTTCTGTAATTATTGTTCCCAGGAGAACAATGTTTTTGAATGGCAGTATGAGCTGTACGCCTTTCTTGCTAAAACCATATCTCTGAAGTACCAGCTCTGACACCAAACAATTTTTGATCATTGAATCTGTATCATTTGCTATTAAAGCTCGTTGATGCTTCACTGGGGTTTTCAAAGAAATAGGGTCCAATCATTCGTTAGGATGAAACTCCGCACCAGACTCTTAAGCAACGATGATAAATTTTACGCTGATAAATACTTTTCGAGTTTTCACCTTTCGAGAAACGAGAATATTGTTTATTAACTAAACCATTTCAATGGAAACCGCTCATTATGAGCTATCCAATAAAATCATTCCTACGGCAATTTTTTTTTCAAATTCAACTGCATATTGAAAACGCTAAAGGTTATTTCTTTGTCTCGATTGGTGTACCAGTTAAATCAGCCATCAATATTCGTCGCATTGAGAGCCTTGGTATTGCAACCTGAGCAAATCGTCGTCTGATCGAAATTTCGGAGTCTTATGCCTCACTAACCCTCACGAACTGTATATTCTGAGTAGAGTGGCTGGTTACTGGTCGTTCCACTCTAGACTGATTCACCACAATTTTCTTTTGCTCAAACCGTGCAACTAGACAACGTATCATAAAGTCTGGCGGTGCATTTTCTATTGCAAAATGTATACGATACGGTTTTAGTGATCAAACAAACCACAAAATAAAATTCGTTAGATTTAACTGGCTCATTTGACGTATATCTTGTAATTATAAAATTAAAGATAAATAGCGTAACAAAAATTAAATCAAAAATTTACAATCAGTATTTATAAAACAGTTATTAATTTTTAAACCATACATAACTAATATCCTACCCTACTCTACATGATTTAAACCCTTATGATCAAAAACATTTTCTGAAATGTAATTGATATACAAAGTTTTACCATGCCTTCAAGTTAATAGGCTAAAAGGTGCAACATGTCCAAACTAATATTTCAAAAATTGAAGTTAATTGATACCGCAATATAACAATGCTGTTGTAAACAATTACCGGTTTCATATTCGCTTAGTGAGCTGCGCACGTGACTTCACCAGGGAGCGTTCATATGGAAACAAATCAATCATGCGGCCGTATTGGAAGAAGCCGACGGCCAGGAGTTACTGCCGAGTCATCACTTGCTCGGAGGATTGCCAGTCTGATATTACTTTCCGTCGGACCTCAGGTATTAAAGGAAAAACTCTTGGTCTGCATAACGTAGTAGAACGTATAAACGCAGACAGGCACGGTAAACTTTGCAGATGTTGCACGACTTTTATTGTTGAGAATTCACGTAACAAATTGTGATTGCTACAAATAACTAATTTAAGGTTGCACAAATTTGTAAAAATAACACGAAAACTTAAACTTGAAACGGCAAACCCAATAAAGGACGATAATGAATCGTTATTCTGTAAATGCATCACAAAAAGGGTAGCAAAACTTTTTTCTCTCAATATTTGTGCGCAAGTTGTCCAAAAGTATGTCAAGTTCAAGATATATTTGTACAGCTGTTACTTCCCGTTACTTGATAACATAAATTATTTAAACAGTATTAATTCGACCATAATGTTCTTTAAAAACCAAAAGGCCTTGAATCGACCACTTCTCTTGGGTTGTTTTTCTGATCGTACTAATAAAGCTAAACCTCACCACCTGTCACTAATAGCAAGAGGAAATCGACATCTGCTGCGTTATGAAGCTTAATTGCGTGATCTACCTTTCGATTCTTGTGTTAAGCGAAAAAAGATTTTGATGTGTATCGATTAATCATAACATTGCGTCCTATAAATGGTCTAAAATTATCAGTAGTAATATAACAAGTGCATTGAAAATTATCGATAGTTTTTGGTAAATATTCCTGAATGCAAGTTGAGCTGAACATTTTTTTTTCTGATTTAATTTGCATGAGTGAAGATTTGTCAAAAATTATAGATTATTTGCAATGCACGAGTTATATTTTGTCAGAGAATTCCCTTCACCTAACCTACATGTCAAATTAAATGTACGTTATGTCAACTTTTACGGGTACTGTCAGTGGTGCGTTACAGTGGTGCAGCGACGGGGCGGGGCAAGGGGTGTATCGATGCCCCGGGCGCCACTTGGGGGGCGCCGCGAAGAAAATATTTTTGCGTTTATTTAACTTATTTAAAGCCAGAAATCTAAAATGCCAATATAATTTTTAAATTTGCAAAACATAGCCACTTTCTCTGTTTCATACCGTAATCGGGGGCTACTTGGACACCATTTTATCACTTTTTTAAAGGTAATTCTGAAACTAATCGATATTTTGATTTCAAATAAATTTGATTTTACCGACAATAGCAATATACAACACCTAAATTATCCAGAGGCTCTAATTTGAATACAGTTTTTGAAAAAAAAAAAAAGTGGTGACCAAGTAGCCCCGGGGTTGGGGCTACTTGGTCACACTCGAAAAATTTAATAAAACCAACAATATATCGTCGGTAACATTAGTTTCATCGTAGTTATATATGTTAAAATTATCCAAATCTCTTAAAGCATCATTAATGTTGTTGAACGGTCAACGGAAGCTCTGGATCTCTTAATGTTAGAAGCAAGACGTATGGACAGGTTGTTTCTTTGGAATTAAGGAAATCTTCTCCACGGATGTTGTCTTTGAAAATACTAACTGTTTTTCCTTGTTTTTCAAGATATTTTGATATAACAGTCCTTACATCCAGCCTAGTTAGAAGGAAACCCCAATTGGCGACAACGCCTGTGTCTCCGCTATGGTGGCCTCCTCTTCGCTCGAAAAAACTCTTGGATGACCAACTGACCCCAAATTTTTTCCAAGAACCTTCCTAGCTAATGTTAACCAAGGCACTTTATAGGTTTTTGCTGCCAGTTTTTTTGACATTCCAGCTTGAACGGCTTGTATGGCATTTTCCAGATCCTCGACTAAAATTACGATAAGGTTTGGAACCGGCAGTTCTTTCGTAATTGCGCACCATTTTTATTCAAAAGTTACCTGTCACAAACGATAAGAACATGCCAAAACCGAATAGAAAAAACAAAGTAAAATGTAAACAAGTAAAATAATAAACAATAAGCTAGGTGACCAAGTTACCCCGGGGTGTTCAAGTAGCCCCGGTTTACCGGTAGTTATTTAGAAAAGGTAATTAATAAAATTGACATTTCGTTAACAACAGCAGGTATTAATAAATATGTTGAGAATGCATTAACATTGTTTACTTATTAGCAAATATTTTTAGAATAGTTTCCTTAGTTTAGTAATAAATTTCACTAATAATGTGTAAAAAAGCTAGATAAGTTCTGTTTGCGTCAAATTATTAAGCACCTGAATATACAACTCTGCCCTAATTTAACCGTAACTCGTAACTCTTACAGTTTACGAGATCTCCATAGTGGCCTCGAAAAATGAGAACCCTGTATTTTTTAGAATATTTCAGTAACTAAACAAAATACGTTTTGTTTCAGTTTAGATTGTTGCAAAGAACGTAAAAGTAGATTTCTAGGTAATTTAACTAAGGTTATATTATTATTAATAAAAGCTTTCGAAAATTGTCTTCTTCATAAAGAATCTTAATACATTCTGTGTACACCAAAATACAGTTGTAATTAAATTCAAGGAGACTCATAATGTCTATTTACCAACAGCTTCGTAAATATATTTACAGCTCGTAAACAAAAACAGATTCAAAATTGCGCCTGACTGGACTTTTAATAGTCACCCCGCGATATTAAACCGTATAATAAAAAAATCCTCGACGCTAATAAGTACCAAAATAAGTTCATAACACTTCCAACAACGTTATATCCCCACATAAATTTATTTATATTAACAATTTGTGTCGCGGCAAGCATTTTTTATAGCATGACGCATCCCAACCTCAGAAAATGTAATTTATTTTATTTATAACACAGCGAGTAGACAAATCACTACCAAAACGAAAAAACAACGAAGAATCACAAAAGCAAGTCGTAAGAGTTTCTTATTCTTTAAGGGATGCATTAGGTTAAAAGCCCCGGCCGAGAACAGATTAATTCGATACACCCCTTGGACATGTTCCGGTTCGATTCCCGGGTTAGGCCGGGAGCAGACAAATCACATTACACCAATCAAGCAGTTTGCTAAATCAACGATATATTTCTTAACAAAAGACAAGATATTATACTGATTTAGATTGCAGCAGATGGGCCCAATTGGCTCAAGAAAATTATGGACCGGAATGAAACAAAAAGAGAAATAAAATGAAACAAAGGGGACAAGTTTATTACGAAAAAAGTCACGTGGGACACGAAATAGCATTTGAAGAAAACTCCGCAGTCAAAATGCCTTCGTTTTCAATTATTTAACCATATGCTTTTAACTTATTGAGATCAAATCTCAACCATATAATTTTTCATAAGACATGGGTAATGGTTTTTTGACCCTTATTTATTTTAAAATTATCGTCAAACGTATAAAATTTAAAAAAATGCTATCAATTCAACTAAATTTTTAACTTTGGAAAAAACAAATTGCTAAAACAAAGTACCTACTAGCAAAAAAAACCGCACTTCCAGTTTATTTGTAAAATAAAATTATTACAATCCACAGAAATACTATTTCTAATATTAAAATTAGAATATACAGAGTGTTTGTTTCAAAGTAAATGACATGAAAATTTTAGAGATAAAATATTGGCATAATTAGCAAAGAAGTGTGTTTTTATGTTTCTACTAACCAGGGAAGGTCACGATATGTTGTTGCTAGAATCTGATCAAGGCTGGGTTTATTGCATCAAGAACATCAAAACTAAATAAATAGCAGCGTTATACGTGCCACTGGCAAATTTCCTTGGAAAAATAGGGGAAAAACTGTAAAGCTAAATAATAAAGATAATTTTTGCGATCGCGTTGGTCATGAAACCGTCAGAGATAAAATCGAAATTCTTCTACTTACCAATTCGCGCATCCTTTGCAAGTAAAATGGTGCAGAGTTTTTGAAAAAATCTTAAACGGTTCCGGAGAAAAACGTCAAAAACGAAACCCCTGCAAAAGCGCTATGATTTGAGAAGTTGTATAACTAAATCTATGGTAAGTAGAAGAATTTCGATTTTATCTCTGACGGTTTTATGACCAACGCGATCGCAAAAATTACCTTTATTATTTAACTTTCCAGTTTTTCCCCTATTTTTCCGAAGAAATGGCCAGCGGCACGTATAACTCTGCAAAACATTTAGTTTTGATGTTCTTGATGCAATTATCACAGCCTTGATCAGATTCTAGCGAAAACATATCGCAACCCTCCCTTGTAAGAATCTATACTGAACTGTCGATGCCGTGTTTATTTCCTGATATATCCTGAAAAAAAGACGAAGAACATCAAATTTAAAATTTAAACTAAAGGCAACACCGATTTTCTAGGACTCTTGGTTTCAAAACGATACCGGATTAACCATTTTGCCGGACCAACCGTAAAGAAGTAGCTAGGGCTAAATTTTAGCAACAAAAATTAAGAATATTACAAAACTGCGGTATCACCATCAAGCGCAGTGTAAATAAACGTGCCCTACACACAACGCCATCTGTGACCGCCCAGTAAACTAATCTTGTGGTGGCAAAATTTTAAATTATCTCTCCTAATTTATTCCGGACTATAAGAGGTGCGGAATGTTAAGTTGCCGGAAAATCGATGTTGTACCTACCTGTATAACAACATCTAGCTTTTTTTTAAAACCATATCTTGGAAATGAATTTAGATATTTTGTCAAAAATTTAAGGCAATAATGTTAAAATTTAAAAAAAAATTATTAATAAGCACAATATTTGCCCCGATAAAGCGATTTAAATCAGAACACCTGGTATATCTGTAAGTTTATAGTCGTAATGTTGAAGACAAAATTCTTCAACTGATAGCATTAAAATCCAACATGAGGCCCATAATAAATTTTTAAAAATGACTATCGGATATCAAAAACTGAGCAGGCTGGGTTAAATGGCAACCATAAGCAAATTAAATATATATATTTTTAAAAAGCGCAAAAAGTAAGCTTTCGATTTATATCAAAGCCAACTATTGTCATTTAAAATAAGAAAGTTAAGTGTAATATATCAATATTTAGTTGCGTAAAAAAAATTAAATCGTTATCTTATTAAGGACAAAAAAAATGCCAAAAATGTCTTTAAAGTTTTTCTCTACCTTTTCGTTTAAGCGAGATATTAAACATTTTTGAAAATTGGCAAAAATCGGTTTTTGTCTATAACTCGAAAACTAAAAAAGATATCAAAAATTTCTTTACGGTAAAGAAATCCTATTAAAAAAGAAATCGAGACTACGTACTCAGTTTTTTTTCTATCTCTGATAATAGCCGAGATACCCTGCATGGGCATAGAAAATAGGCCACCCTATACACTAAGTAATGTACCACAAAGCAATCATTTTTTGATTTTATCCAGTTAACTAATTTTTTTTAAAGATTTCAATACAGCTAAAATATGTAACTTTTGTCGACTTGGTTAATCTGTTTCACTAGAATTGAGAGAGATCCCCATAGTGGCCCGAATTAGGTGGCGCACCCCCTACAAGTTTAATATAACTTAATACTTAACGTCGTAAGCTCTTCATGGAAATTAAATTTTTATGTGATTAGCAACGCGAGGTGAAGTTTGTTTTAATACCGCAACACTGAAAAGTTATAAATAACTATTGTTAGCAAAACATTTGAGAATTATTACGTAAACTTTAGCCATTTTCTCGTCTTTGTAAATTTGCATAATACCCCACTTGTTGGCTCCGCAATATTTTCATAAGCATTTTACGATATTCTCGTTGACTTTAATTAAAAGCTTTTGTATATCTTCGCTTTGTTGCTTACAGGAAAACTAAGCGCCGCACTGCTTGTTTTCAGAAAACAATTTAGTTTAATATTTTCTAAAGCCGAAAAACATTTAGGAAACTTTGTCATCTTTTATGCATTCAACATTAAAATTTCTCGCATGAATCACATCAAAACGGAAAATCAAATGTAGCTTGAAAATTCAGTTGACTTTAAAATAACAGATCTCGACGAATTCAATCTCTTATCTGTGATTTTTTCATCTAGATACATCGCGCAGCTATCACGACCCCTATTATTTTGATTCACATGCAGAACGACTTGGCAAAAAGCATTCGCTTCGACGACTTTTGTAGCTTACAAGCATGAAATGGATACGAAAACACATATGCAGAAAATATCTTATCGATATGCGTCAATGTTTGTGACAAAATAAAAGAAAAACTAGCACAAACGTACGCCAAAATGAGCGAAATCTCTGTATCGTAAATGTTAACTCCTCAGTTTACGCAGATATAGCGATCGTAATACAAAATCGAAATTGCACCGCAGATGGCTTTGCCCGTTCCAATAGCAGCGCAATATCAGAAAAAGGAGGTTTAGAAACCAGAAAGCACGTGTTTTTGAAGATGTAAAGCTATTTTTTAACGTTTAATGATTAGCTAAAAATTAAATTATATATTATTTATTTGTTTTTTTTTTAAAAGGCTTTACGAAGCATATTTAAAAAGTCCTAAGTACGGTTTGGCTATTTTAAAATATTTATTTTGATCTTGCTTTTGTTAGTTTTGCCATACCTTATGCTATTTCCACACAGGTTAGTTATCATGTTTCATAGCTACCTTAGAATAATATTAGTAAAATACGGTTTTTCTCGATTTTCCGAGCTATTTATTTAAATAGATTTAATGATTGAGACAAAAAAAGTTATGAGAGAAAAAAGAAATTCAGCATTTTCATATTTTTTGCTATAACATCTGAAGTACGAGGAATTTTGTACTTTTAAAAATTGATTGTGGCTCCTCTCATACTAAGGAATAATTCATCTACTTTAAACAAACCTGTATCTCTTATAATAAGCGAGATTCCCATGCTGGAAATGTTATCTGGGACACCCTCTATACCAGCGTTTCTTAAACTGTGGGTCGCGACCCAAAAGTGGGCCGCGAGAATTTTATTTTGGGTCGCAAACCATATTGAAACTGATAATAAAGTTTTTATTTATTTAACCAAGCCGGAAATTAATATTTTGTGCATTTTAAAGGTAATCTTTTGTGTAATGAGATTTTGAGTTTTAGTTGATAGATAAATTTAGTAGCAAATTCAATATGTTTTTTGGAAATGTAATCTGGGACACCCTATATAAAAAGAATCGCTGAAGCTTCACTTTCACAACATTATGGTTTTATCCTTAACACGTTAAGCGCCATTTGTATCCATATGGATACAAATAGTTTTTGCCAAATGGGCCACCTGTATCCATTTGGATACAACAGCCTACATTTAGATTCGGCTGCCTGTATTCTTAAACATACATGTATTACATATAACTATACCAGAAAAGGTTTAAGGATGGCCCGCTGGACCAGAAAACCTTGGTGGTCACGATTTTTTTACCCACATTGATATAAAAAAAAAAAAAGTTTTATGATACAAATTTATTCACACAAAAAAAAATTAAAAACTGGTTAAAATGTTATTATTTTGTTGTGAATTTTTTTTATATTACTTAAGGGCAATTAAGAAACGTAAATTTAAAAAAAAAGGTGGCCAAAAAGACACCTTTTTTTTAACATGGTGGCGCTTAACGTGTTAAGCTATATCTTAAGAACGATTTAAGATATTTTATTTTTGTTCTCACTGTTGGATTCCCTTCATAAATTTAAGTTGATACTGTTTGTAATTTCATTTTCGTATTTTATAGTAGTGTCAACATTCAAAAAGTTTGCAACTAATAGATAAGTTGTTTATTATCGATAATTCGGAAAATTTTATTCTTGAGAAAAGTTGGTGCATTGTCTACATCTAATTTTAATTTTAAGTTTGAAAAAGCTCGATAAAAGTTCTTACAACACTAGTTTTTAGCGATTTTAGAACAATTCGCAAGATTAAAGTGCTCTTATTTAAAGATTTTTAAAGAAAATCAAGGGAAAACGATAATGTATTGAATATTATTTTTATATTGTAAACAACTTTTTTTTAAATGTTTAAAATAAGGACACTACTCTTTCCGAAAACTTTTAAAATCGTTAAAATCTAGTGTTATATGAATTTATATTGATTTTTTTTTAAACGTAAAATTAGTTTTAGATCATGCATCAACGTTTCTCAAGAATAAAATTATTTGAGAACCAATAATAAAAAACTTTTTCATTTGTTGCAGACTTTTCAAGTTAAAATTACTATAAAAATAAAAACTGAAATTTTAACGACAAATTTCACCTTTGGTCGTATTTTTGAATACTAAACAATCTATGAAGTTTTTTTTGTAACTCTTAAAATAAGGCTCCTGGAATATTTCTGAAATCGCTAAAATCTAGAATCCTATGAATTTTTATGAAATCTTTTTCATTTTAAAACTAATTTTAGGTCATCCACCAACTTTTATAAAGAACAAAAGTTTCTGAGAAATTTTTAATACAAAACTTTTTCATTTGTTGATACATTTTGAATGACGCTGTATAAAAAATATGATGTAGCGTGCATAATGAATAAATTAGTTGTAAAAAGGAAAAACTCGAGTTTCTTAAAAACAATAAAAAAAATCAAAAATTTGTGATTTTTTTGATTTTTTCGATTTAAATCTATGATTTTTGAATTTTTAAACAAAAATCAATTGTCCAACCCTGGTTTGAAATACTTTTTTGTAATTTTATTTATAAGCGCATTTGCCCCGATAAGGCATGTTAAAGCATTATAATCATTACCTTTATCATAAAATTCATTAACTGAAGCATAAAAATGTAATATAACTACCAAAAGAAACAAGAAAGTTGACTATCACACATCCCAAAGTAAATTATATTAATTTTGGCAACGGAAAATGGTTAAGGCCTTGGTCTAACCGTTGATTACCACATTTCAGATATTTGATGTTGATAAAAATAAAGTGACAGTTGGAATTATAAATTTAAGTTTTTTAGTTTCCTTCAGGATATGTTAGAAACTGGTCATGATATGAACATTTTCAGTTTAACTTAGTAGGCACAAAAAACACTTCTTTGCTAATTTAACAACCTTCTACCTCTAACGCTTATCAAGATCCCCATGTTCTTCATGTTGAAACATACACCCCGGTATATGAATATGTATATAAATACATAGTTCATATTGTGTTATACAAAATCATAAATTAAAACTTCGTGAAACCGCAAACCGGCTCTAGTCGGTTTGTACGAAATTTAATTAGAACATTAATTTTCATCTCGCCATAAGATAAATTTTATTTATGTTTGCGTTTTAAAGACGCAGTACAACTAATCGATAAGGTTAAAGTTTTTGTTTTATTTCTGTAGCCATTCATATTTCGTCATGCATACAAAACAGCTCGTTTCCACGGAAAATATTTTCCACAATGAATAATACAAACCGCCACAAAAAAGTGCTACCAATTTTTCACTAACGCACCTTATTAGGCAGATTAAAAGTCAGTTCTTTTGCAACGGTTTTATGCCATCCCTATCTAATAACTATAATAAACGTAATGTTGGAGAAGATAAGATATAACTAACTGAATAGACGCTTTCAGAAACGACGAACAATGAAAAAATGTCTCGGGTTTCCAAGTGATTAATACTTGGAGACTAATTGTTTTCTGTTTTTAAGTGGCAATGACAGATAAAATATATGCTGCAAAAATAATTAGCAAAATTATCGCCGTTCTCAAAAAGCTCATTTTTATAGGTGCTTACACGTCAATTAATACTTAAAAAACGAGTATTTCTTAAATGTACTTACTGTAAATAAAGGTTTTTGAATTTTTTAATATAAAATAATAAATATAAAAACACTTTCATGCTACACTTCGTATGATGCAATATTTCATATTCATATACAAAAATGTATGTCCGGCGATATATCTTTCGTTACTTGTTGATTCTATTTGAATACTAACACTTACTAGCAAAGAAAGAGAAACATATCAAGAAAGTGACGCAGTAATTTTGCTTAATTAAAAAAAATTAAGCTTTGGTATTTAGATTATTTATATTGTGACACCCCGCCAAAGATCAATTATTTTATTTTACTTCAATGTTATTTCATTTACTTTTAAATGAATAACATTGCAACCAGGGGTTTGGAGCAGTCCAATTTTTTAGTTGCTCCGCTCCGGCATCAAGATGCCTGCTCCAGCTCCGCTCCCGCTCCGCTCCGCGCTCCAAATATTAATAAAATAAGTTTTTTATTTAAAAATTTGTTTTTAAAAACAAAGCTAAAATTTTATGAGATATGTGGAAATGGACCAAAAATTACAATATTTGACCCTAAGAAACAAGTGAAGTTAAATAAATGAACAAATTATTGATCTTCAAAAGTTAAAAAAAGAAAAAAAAGTTCTTTAAAATTTTTCAAAATTCAAATACAAAATAGGTAATGAAAATTAATATTCAGAAAAGTTACATTATAATAATTTTACTTCAAAAAAATCAAATTTAGTTTATTTATAATTTTATTAAATACTATACCCATGAGAATAATTCATTAAAAAAAATTGTGGTTTATAATAGTAAAGTGGAGCAGTGGAGCAATCAAAATTATTTGCTCCGGGCTCCGCTCCCGCTCCGGGCAGAAACCCATTGCTCCACTGCTCCGCGCTCCAGCTCCGCGCTCCGCTCCAAACCCTGATTGCAACTAATGCTGATGCATCACGTTAAAATATTACGATCATAACTTGGGTCCCACAACGCCAGCATTTGGGTTTCGTCAATCAACAAACGATTTGTTGATAAAGTTGTACATCATAAGTAGAACAAACTACTCGCACAAATATGTGTTTATAGGAAAGAATGACAAAGATGCAACTACAATAAAAAAGAGATAGCAACAGGGAATCTAAAATCTTAGAACAGTCGTGCTAGGGTAGTTAAGAACCAACTATCGAGAAATGTATAGCCGGTCGAAAAATAAAGGAGTTTGTTGTTAAAATTGTTGTGTTTTATTTGTTTCTTACTGTGTACTAATTGCTCGAGAACTGTGTACTACGTAAAACAACGTTTGAGGGTCCAACCACGTTCCAAAGACGATCACGAGCCATGATTAACAACAAATATAAGAGTAATAAGTAGGTGCTCTTCTTCAACAGTGCGGCCGATGTACAGTACGGTCTGTCACAATATATAAGGATATGATTAATAAATAATAATAATTTAGATTATCACAATTTTTATTTTATATATGTTATTAGGTAAATTTTAAATATGATTGTTTTTAAGAAATTTGTTTAAGAACTATAGTTTCAATTCTTTTAACTTAATTTTCAATTGACTCTATGAACGGAAGCTTTTAAAACCTTTATCACACGGCGTGAGGACTTTTTTTCCGAAAATTCGTGAAAGAAACTCCCGTTCTTTTTTCGATGTGCTTTTACCTAACTTCTTTCTGGGATTAACTGTTTCAAGATACAAGCAAAGCATTAAATCAATTGAGTGTCCAGTAAAAAATGTATGGAAAGACAGAAAGTAACAAAAATTGATTATAAATAATCGATAAACTGTTAGAAATGGAATACTAAACATATAAAACAAACAAATAAATTAACATAACAACAAATTTAGCTTAAGCCACCAAAAAAATTATTAATTTAATTTTTATTTCATTAAGTTTATTTAATTAACACTTTTGCTTACTTACGTAATTTACCTCACTAAACATTTTACTAAAGATTATTAATTACTTTCTGGTATTTCATAAGTTCTCCCGGGCTACACGAATTGACGAAATGTTTACTTTTTTAATAGAAAAAGTTTCTAGCAAGATAAATTAAAATACATTTCATCTGATAGGAAATGGAATGACAAGAGTTTTTAAATTTTGTGTATAAAAACTTATAATACGATTTAAAAATTGAAACCATGAAAAAATATTTTTTTAATTCGGATATCAGTCAATAACAGTTGTTTATATTTTGATTGAAATACTTTGATTAATTTTTTTATAAAAAGTTTTCTTGCGAAACAAAACTAATTTACATTTTATATGAAAGAGAATTTAAGGAGCCTTTAAAGCATGTTTTTATAAATACAATGTAAAATTTAAATTTATTTAAAAAAATTAATAATAAAGTGTTAAAATCAAACTATACAAATAAGAACGGAATATATGTAAAAATTCATTTAAAATTTTTAAAATGCACTTGCGTTCCTCTAAAAACTTGTAATAAACACCAAGACTTTATCTCTTGAAATAAAGAAGTTGCACAACTGGAAATGTCCTACTGGAACACCCTGTACACAGGGTGATCCACATAGAGGAGTCACTATTGGGATCTCGTAAACGGTAAGAGCTACGAAGAAGTTTAAAACAGACAAATTGTTCCCCTTTTTGAGACTTATTTAGTACTGTATTAATGTTTTAAAAAAGTTCCATGGCACGCTAAATAATAAACAAAAACAAATAAACATTTTTTCCAAATCTTTAATAGCTTGATTAAAAAATTTTTATAATTAGGTATATTGTTATGACCTGTTTAACGAGCATATTCAGCCAATTTGCATTTAAATTATACACAAATACTTTCGCCAATAAGATGCTTCCACCTTTCTTGGTTATATAATAAACGTCTTAACAGTGCTGTTAAGAAATTAAGATATAATTACACGTAAACATTATTGAGGTTTATTTACCATCATCATGATGTTTACTGAATAATATGACTACCACCATTACTTGTTATAATAGTCTCTCAAGTCATAATCAAATTTTTAATTGTCTGTTTAATAAATTATTTTAAGTACTTTTACTAAAAAAATAATTTCTACCCCTCGTTTTATAGTTCTATAGAGGTCCTAGTTTATTTCGAAACTAACATATCGAAAGTTACTATGTGAAAGCTAATATTACAGAAGATTACCTACGCTGCAAATTTGATCCAATAAAAATCAGAAATTAAAGGAGTTAATTTCTGATTTTTATTGGATCAAATTTGCAGCGTAGGTGCAAGTGTTATCATAAATAAATGGAATACCTTTAAAGATGCAGCTTGATAAACCCGTTTTAATTACTAGGCTTCACACATACCTATTTATATTACGAAAAAATTCATATATTTGCTGAGAAAACTATATGATTTTACTGCTGCAGAAAGCCTACCGTTAGATAACAATAATCATTGGGAGTTTTAAAAGTATTGTGACAATGGAGCATTCACAATCCTGTTGTTGTGACGAACATTATGGTTTTACATACTTATGCATTATATTTTTGATGTACAACGATTAGTCAGTAATGTAGTAGTAAGGCAAAAAAAATTAGTTTGTAAACGGTAGAACACGAAAGAAACTGATACAACTTGCCGACAGGTGATATGCTTATACTGTGTAACGCATACAATTAAATGGTCACATTTTATTTTACAGGAACAAAAAAGTTGAAGCAAATGTTTCATGTTCAGTATGGTTGAGTATCGTAATAATTATTGTAATAAATTATCAATTACCGTATCGCCTAATGTTGCGGAAAAGTTTGTGTTGAATATATTAGAAAGTTCAGTAACTATGTTGTTTATTCAGCTTATGCAACAGCGGCTGTAATATGCATTCCATTATAAATAGGGGTTTACTGATAGTCCGCCGGACGCGTCTCTCGTCTTATAAAGGTGCTGCAACCATTAGCTTTAACAATTTATACTGACATTACTAAACAGGTACGAGAAATAATTCAATAATATTAATCTTGTTTAATAAAAAAGAGAATTACTTCTCCATGTACTGGGCATTATCAAAAGAGTTCAGAGTTTGGGGCATCTATTGAGATTTTCTGCAATTTTGTGTGCTTGACGTACGAAAAATTCAACTCTGTAGCTTTAAGAGATATTTCTTTGGCATCTTTGGCAAAAGTTTTGATTCCAGTTTGTGCTGTCCTAAGGGACATTTATTTCAGACCAGTGTTCCTTGTAACGTGCTTTTGGAAAACCCTATTTTCAAATCGACATGAATCTGAACAATTTTATATTTAGACATGTCAGGAATAATATAAGTTTTAGTTGAGTATGAAAGTGAAATGTTAAGTACATTTCACATCCAGAAACTAATCTGGCAATTTTTTAATTATCTATTTTCATAATTTTGGTTGGTCTAGGTAGTAGGTACTTTTGTTAATATGGCTTCTATAAACGGTGATGCAGTTTGAGAGGAAACCCTTATAAACCACATATTTTGTAAATCGCAGAAAATTCTCTATCAAATGACGTTAAAATGTTTTTTTACGATGAAATATGTCCGGCGATAGTCGACTTTTTTTTTGAAATCATTTGGTATACTTATTTTATTGATTTTGACAACGATTTAAATTTTAAATCTGATAGCGCAAAAAAAAACTTACGGAGTTTTAATTTAAAGGTCACAAAATAATGATTTTTCGTCAAACACAATTAGACAAATCATAAACTGTCAAATACTACAGCGATTGTGTTTTGTCCAGTCAAATACAACGAATTTGTAAAGTATAATAAATGATTTTAAACTAATTTTTCTCAAAGTTTTACTATTTATGCTTATTTGTTTAATGCTCTATTCCTCTATTGGAATTTAAAATGTAATTTTCTTTCAGAATTAATAAAAAAAGTATGCCATGTAGTTTTAAACAAAAACAATTTACTATCGCCAGTCTGACTAATTTCATCGTACAAAAATCATTTGAACCTCATTCCACTAAAAATATAAGGTTTATAGGGGTTTCCTCTTAAAATAACAAAGTTATAGGCGAGCGACAGTCAAACTGAATCACCCTGTATATAAATTGTGTTAACAGTTTTCTATTTAAGATACGAAAATCGAAAAACAAAACCTTTTTGGTGGAAAAAAAAACCTTTTATAAAACAATAGGACACAGATAGAAAATGCATACTAAAATATTTTCTTGTTTGTTTCTCACTCCAAGGCCACCTGTATATTTCTAATTTAGTAGTAATAGCTAAATATTATTGAAAAATGCATTTGTCCAATTTAATAATTTTTCTCGGTATCTCTTTCTTTC
Source organism: Elmis aenea (assembly GCA_947652605.1). Classification (NCBI taxonomy): domain Eukaryota; kingdom Metazoa; phylum Arthropoda; class Insecta; order Coleoptera; family Elmidae; genus Elmis; species Elmis aenea. The sequence goes on along the minus strand of OX393577.1, from coordinate 53,688,136 downwards.
CCTCTCTCTTACGGTAATCGAGATCTCTTTGGTAAGCAGAGCCAAACAATAACTTAGACATCCTTTGTAGTTTCTACAAAAGCAATTCAAACTTTTTCAACCTATTATACAAAAACTTTTTTATCATCGTGTATATTAACATGAAATTTTTCTAAAAGTAAATGTGAAATTAGATATTATAATTGCTTTAGTTGTTCATAATTTAATATTAATTCAAATGGTTGATATCGTATAAAGTTTAATAATTAATATTTGTTTTCCTCGTTCAATTCAATCGTCAGAAATACGTAATTTATATTACCAGTAAAATGGCATTCGCTAGAATTAAATAAACTTTTAAGGACCTAATAGAATTCGACATTTAAAACGAAGCCACTTTATGTGCTTTATAAATATTTTTAAAATAAAATTCTCCTTAATTAATTTTCCCCGGAGCGCGTTCGATTAACCATTATGATTAATGAAGCAGAGATTTTACTGCCGCGTCTTGGAATTGCCAATATCTACAGCGGCTGATTTCTTTTGATTATTTTTACATGGTATAGTGGAGTGGAAGTTTTTAAGAGACCGTATGGCATTTTATGGATACTTCGGTGCATTTTAGTCAGCCAGTAAATTGACGAAGCGACAATAGTAGAAGAATCGTAAAAGTTGGAATGGATAAGATTTATTGCCTGTCGATAAAATTTACGCAAAAATGTTCCAAATAAAAGTTTCGGTAATTGAATTCACAACTTTTGTTTGCACTTTGTTAGTGAAACGTTGAACGCATCCATTTATATAGCACCGAACTTCGGTTTTAGCAAAGGTTTCTCTATGAAATATTGATGAAGCCCAACAAATAATCATAAAGCTCTTTTAAGTTACGGAAATCTAAATTGCAAATGATCTGCCGATTTACGTTTCCAACGGAAACGTTAACGTGCCAGTTAAAAATTATTTTCAACACTTCCAATACAGTAAAAAACGCTTTACACTTTTTCTTAGGAAAACATTGCTACTTTTCAAAATATACAGGGTGTCCAAGATAACATTTCCAGTATGGGGATCTCGCTTATTATAAGAGATACAGGTTTGCTTAAATTAGATGAATTGTTTTTAAGTATGAGAGGAGTTACAATCAGGGTGGATAAAAATCATGATTTTTTTAAAAAAATCAAAAAAATCGATTTATTTGATTTAAATCAGATTTTTTTGATTTAAATCAAATGTACCATATTATCGAATTTAGTGACATATTCACATGCTATTTCTGTTTTGTGCTAATATATTTAATAACCAATATATTTAATTAATTGGTGAATTTTTTGTCAAAATGAAAAATTAAATATAATGATTAAGAATTTTGAAAAAATCAGTGCTGAATGGTGATGTTTAATTAATTATATACAGGGCGAGTCATAAGTGCGAGATCGGTCGATTGTGGCTAAACGGCTTGAGATATGAAGTTGAATCAAATGCTATTTTATACAATTTTTTCTAAACTACACAATAAAAATATTTTCAAATATACAAGGTGAGTCACCTTTCTGGAACTAATAGCAACTTTTATATTTCAAATAAAACACCCAATTTTTTATTTAATATTTTTGACCGCCTTAATTTTAGCTTTGCATCAATATAAAATACTACAGGGTTTTATACGGCGTTGTAAAAAAAAAATAATTTTCTAAATTATTCAAGGTTTTAAGTCTTTATTTAAAAAATTCTCCTGAAGTTATTTTGAAGTACAAAGTTTTAATTTGGTATGGACATGCAGAAAAAATTTCTCTGTTCGCTCGATATGAAAAAATTTGAATCACACATACAGGAGTGTTTATAAATAGGTGGCAACTTCCATGATTTTCAAAAGCTCGTAACTCGATTTTTTCAAATGCGAACCCCTGTAATTTTTTATGTCATCGAATTCATCTTTAAAAGAGCTTCATATTTTGTTAAGTATGTCCTATACCCAAAACTCATCCTTTTCGAGATATTCGACATTTTTCTTCAAATCGTTATTGAAGCAATAGAGTGCCGTGGAAATTGAAAAAACTGACTGTTCACTTCGCTAACGTCAAAACTTGTCATTTATTTTTTGAATTATTGCATTTCCACAATGAATATTACTTTACAAGAGCAAATTGATATGGTTTATTCACCATTTAGTGTATTTTATTACTAATAGTAATACAATTTTGTTTTACTATAAATATTATATTGTATCTACTGATATAATCTGTGATTTAAACTGATAATTTTTTTTAAAAAATCACTTGATTTAAATCAATGATTTTTTTAAAAAAATCACTTGATTTATATCATGATTTAAATCAATTGATTTAAATCTGCTCAACCCTGGTTACAATCAATTATTTTTAAAAGTACAAAATCCCTCGTATTTCAGATGTTATAGCCAAAAATATGAAAATATTGAATTTTTTTTCATACTTTTTTTGTTTCATTCATTAGATCAATTTTATTAGCACTTTCTTATGGTACTTTTTAATGTAGAATGTAACAGTTATTTAGGATTTTTTTTATCACTTACCATTTTTGAGACACTATCCTTGGTTTAATTTTTACTTATGGGCCGCGAAGTTGGCTACAGAATAATTACATCTGCTTTTTTTTAAATTAAAAATTACTTGCAATTTTTATAAACAAAGTACAAAATCAAATAGTTATTGCAGAAGATCAGCAAGATATGACGTACATGCTAAATAAACTTATAGAGGAATACAAGAAGTGGGAACTGGAGGTAAATACAGAGAAAACACAGTATATGGTCATAGGTGGAAGAGGACATGACATACAGTTAGACAACGGAACGATAAAAAACGTTAGTCAGTACGAATATCTGGGAGTAACAATATGCGAAGATGGAAGAGACGACAAGGACATAATGAAGAAAATAGGCAGAGAAAAGAATATGATAAAAACATTACATCCAATCTTGTGGAATAAAAACCTAACTAGAAAAACAAAAATAAATATATTTAAAACGATAATAGAACCAGTATTGACATATGGGGCAGAGATATGGGTAAGGGACAAATCAATGAATCAAAGACTACTCTCGGCCGAGATGGCATATTGGAGAAGATGCTGCGGCCTATCCTTGTACGATCACGTTAGAAATGAGGACATCAGAGATAAAATTAAAATAAAAGGCAATATTATAGATCATATAAATGAAAAACAGTTAAGATGGTACGGACATCTGCGCAGAATGAAGGAAGAAAGAATACCAATAAAAGTATGGAACTGGACTCCAGCACAAAGAAATAAACGAGGGAGACCACGGAAGATGTGGAAAAACAACATAGATGAGGAAATGAAAAAGAGAGGTTTACGAGAAGATGACTGGAACGATAAGGATAAATGGCGATTAGGATGCGAGAAGCAGCAATAGCTGCAAATACTCGCTATATACGATATACGATACAAAATCAAGTAAAATCGTCTTTTACCAATTACTTTTTAAGCTAGCTATGTAAAAAGGAACAAAATACAACTAAAAAAATGTCAAATTACAGTTTTTATAGTATTGTTGTGTAATTCGATAGTCTTTGTAGCAAATTTGTTATCCATATTTGTTTGCCATAAAAACTGTGTAAAAGCTGAGCGAATATACTTGGAGTTGTATATTGATACTACAGATAAATAACTGTCATTTGATATTTAATGTGTTTTTTTTTTCATAGATAGCTTAAGCAGTGAGAAGTAAAAAAATATGATTTTTCTTAATTTTGTGACTTATTTATAAAAATAGATGAAGCAAATAATATCTCATTAAAAAGAGGAAAAAAAAACATTTAATTATTCAATAGCCAGCCAACCTTAATGCTCATAAGACAAATTAAATTAGGGATAATATCTCGAAAATGGTAGGTGCTTAAAAAAAAAACAAAAAACACTTATATTCTACTTAAATAGTACCTACCTAAATAATAATAATAATAATAATAATTTATTTGTCTTTTTGACCATACATAAATGGTATAAAACATGTCAATAAACACAACATTAAGTACAAAAGTACCCAACGAACAAGAAAGACAACATAGGACATTTAAATGTAACATTCCCTTTACTGAATTAGATTATCACACAAGAATTCTTTAATGTTGTAGTAAGCCTTCGAAATCAGCAGTTTTTTTACTTCTTTTTTAAATGCTAAAAGATCTAGCTTAGTGAATTTATTGGGCAGTGTATTAAACAGCTTGGTACCCACATAGTTAGGAGAAGATTCAAATTTTTTAAGCCTATGAGTTATCGTCTGTAGCATTAGCGCATTTCGGGTTGAGTAATTGTGATATTTGTTATTCTTGTCTAGGCTAGATTGGTTGCGCTTGACGTACATTAAGCATTTTAACATGAATATACACGGAAATGTAAGAATTCCGTATTTGGTAAAATAACTTTTGCAGCTGTCCCTGTGTTTTATATTGAACAATAACCGAAGAATTCTCTTTTGTGCAATGAGAATTCTTGAGTTGTTCACACAGTTTCCCCATAATATAACATTATAGGACAGATGACAGTATACCATAGAGTAGTAGAAGAATCTACTAATAAAATTGATCTAATGAATGAAACAAAAAATTCATCATTTTCATATTTTTTGCTATAACATCTAAAGGACGAGGGATTTTGTACTTTTAAAAATTGATTATTGCTCCTCTCATACAAAGTAATAATTAATCAATTTAGGCAAACCTGTATTTTTTATAATAAGCGAGATCCCCATACTGGGAATGTTATCTGGGACACCCGTATCGGCAATCTTTTTGATAAGAAGGGCACCCCAAATAGCTAGCGTATGACAAAGGGCACTTTTCATTAATTTTCCAAGAGCTAATAGTGCGACAAAGAGCGCGTCATTGGAAAAGTGGTGGGTTTACAAGTTATTTTACGTTAGTGGCGGGCACTTTCAAAATGCGAGCACCACGTTGCTGACCCCTGCTGTATACAGTACTGAACTAAGTTAACCAGATAATCTAAACTTTTAAAATATTAAACAATAAGCAAAACAGGCAAGGTTATACAGAGTGCTTTTTTTTTCTGTGGCACTTTTGCTATCTCCGTAAATAAGGAAAAAGCAAGGTTAAATGGGATAAAAGTTAGCTATTTATGACTGTATTTTAAACTAGGTATTGTTTGGTTTAAAAATTCCATAACTAGCGTATCTAATAAAACAAAAAAAAAACGAAATCGACCAATATTTTTAAAATCGTTTGTCTCCATTGATAATCAGTGCTTAAGAAAAAAAATTGCCAGATTTTGTCTGCTATAAAGTGGTATTAGTTAAATTTATAATGATCGTCATGAGGATGAATTATTTAATTTTAGGGGAGATGGCGATCACCATTTAAAACCTACTTGTTTAAAATATTGATGTTCTTTAATAAAATAAATTTCATTAAAAGCCATTTATCGTTTATTCAAAGGGCCTCTTGTCAAAGTGCTGTACAAGTTTTAAGACTCTCGTGTCTTTATTAATAACTTGGTGTTCTTTCTTTCTAGTCTAACTTCACCTTTAAAATGACCAGAATAAAAAAGAAGTGGCATATTTAATTACAGCACAGCACAATTAAATATTAACAAAACTAATCACCTAAATGCGTATTAATACATTTTTAATAAGCCATATCGTATAATTCCAATAAAACAGGATTCTTTCACTAATGGGCCATTTTCCCAAAATCTACTGTGGCACACTCTATTTTATCTTCTGCAATTCTTTAGTTTATCAGAGTTAAACCTTTAGAGTCAGAGAAAAAAAAGTCCAATGAACACAACAATTTAAAAACATTAAATAACTTTTTCGATTTGTTATAAATAAAAGAAATATCTTTTGTGATATATCTCGTGACAGTACTTACTATCATTTAGGTACTATTCTACAAAATTTTCGATAACATGCTTTCTGATTTAGCAAAATATTTTATAGTAAAGAACTATTATGTTTTTATGGGGGCATAGGAATTGATATTATTTTGACGCTACGTTGATGTAATGGGTAGTTCACACGGTGACATTTGATGTCGCAACAATAAAAATGGCCGCTCTTGTAACTGCAGCAACGAGTGTTGTAGAGCAACTAATTATTTTGAAGTTGCTATTTGTAGATAATGCTCTAAAATCGTTAGAACATCTATTGAGGACATGATAAATTGAAAATCGATGACAAACAAATGTATATTATTTATCTGCTAAGTCAAAATATAAAAGTATGGTAGGCTTACGTCAAATGCCGAACTGTCAATATCGATGTCCCGACATTTAAAGTCGCGACATTAAATGTCACCGTGTGAACTACCCTTTAATCTGCCATTTATTACATTTAACTGTTTTAGAGTAGCCTAAAACAACACTATAATAAATTTTTCTTAAAATTGCAGCAATAATTCAAAAACATGACCACTTAAGGACAGTTTGAAAACGAAGAACTTAACACATTTATTTAAAAGATGAGGTTTAAAATCATTTTTATACAACTTTAATATGTATTCGGTCAAAAAACTTATGTGAAGTTTAATTCAACTGAAAATTTCCTTAATAATACTTTTTTACGGAAATCAAACTTTTTTGAAAATAAGTAGTAAAAAAGTACGGACCTCCTACTTTTTAAATATTTCGATTTATTTTTAAAAGTTTTTTTTTGTATCTATCAAAATTTTGTCTAGATTCTTTTAAACAACAAGCATTTATATTGCGCTTGACTACACTAAATTTGATTTACTATTTATTGACCTACTAAACTGCTAAGTTCCAGTGCTTTAAAATTGTTTTAAATGTACATTAAACTCTTAAATTTTCATAGATAGACAACCCTGTGGATAAATTCGAAAACACAACCAAAACTCATTGAGTTCGCGTAGACTTTAACGTGTCACTTAGTTGATTAAATTTTATAAAACACTTTACTGTCGCATTACATTAGGTTAGGGTCGTGATTACGACTTCATAAGAGACGAAACGTCCTAAATAATAAAACGGCTTTTTTTAAGATCTTGGAATAAACCAGTGTTTCTCAAGGTGTGGTTCGCGGACCCCTTAAGTTCACAATGAACTTTCAGGACATCTGCGAAATCAAAATCATTTTTACCAAAATATTTAGAAGTAATTTGTCTTTTAGACTCCCATTCTCAATCTATTAAGGCTTCAAAGTGTTGCAATTAACTCAAGCCACTATGGGGTTCTGAATGTTCAGTTGCATAGCAAAAAATTACATAAAAAAGAGCTCTATTTGTAAAAATAATATTTTTAATTGTAAAAATATTTTTAAAAAATCAAAGTTTTCAAAATATTGTCTAAATACTATTTGCTTAAGAACAGCACCTACGATTACTTTAAACTTTTAAAATGTTACAGAATTTATTTTGTTTAATGAAATGCCGATTGTTTCAGACTCTCTAGAATTTTAATAGAAGAATTTTTAAATTTTAAATACAATACTATCGATAAATCAAACCTATTACAAAAAAAGGTTTTAGGAGTCTTCAATAACTTTTAAGATGATAATGCATTTTGTAATTTATGATCATACACGCTTCTTCTAATACCAAACAAAATATTTTAGTTATGAAAATGGTCCCTCAATTGTAGACAAAAATTTTTAATTTATTCATATTTTTGATCACCTTAAATAGTTTTAAAAATTGGTTTGTAATGTGTATGCTCCATTGGCACCAAGGCACCATATATCATATTAATTAAGAAATGGCTTGCATGAGATAGCAATTTCAACGTCTGAGTACACTGCGTCAGAACTTAAAAAAGGTCAATGTATCCATGTAATATATTAGACTTGAAACACAACGGGTTAGATTGTTTTTTCCTCTCTAATGTGTTTGTAATTAGAGGTGAGTTAAGTTCCACACTAATGGTGGAGGCGCCAGGCAAATCCAAACCGAAAAGATTGTCGCCGAATCATGTGGAGGTCGGATCGGTACCCCGCGAGAATTCTCGGGTCCTGTCAAGGAATACTAATGTACGCCTGAGCGATGGAACAGTGGCGCTCCCGGAATACTCAATGTTGTAAACAATCACCGTAAGTTGCTGCCGCAAGGGATCATCGCTATTGAAGAGTCAATCGACATGACGAGATTTGTCCTTTGGGGAACGAGTTTCTTGCAGTTACAAAACTCATTTACTTTCTTTAGAATTAGCACATAATGCAGCCTTCTACGGAAATATATTCTTTGTACTTCACCAGCTTTTCGACTGGAAAAACACAATGAAACAAAATTTCAAACAAGTTTGTTCGCAGAAGGAATCGAGTACTAATAAAACTTTCAGTATTAAAAGTATCTTGTACAATTAAGTTTGCAAAGACATGATCTGATTCCTATTGTTAAAACCTTAAATAAGACTTAACTTGTATCTAACAAAGTTGGCTTAATTACTGGAGCGATGGATGCAATATTTCATTATAAAAAAGAGATTTATAGGATAGAACGACTAAGCCAAAATAATGAAGAGTCATAAAAAAGTTTAATGAAAATAAATTTTAAACAGCACTTAATGATACACAATTTTTGCTGTTAATGATGCGTAAGTGTTTTTTTTTTTTTTTTTTTTTTTTTAATATCCACATTAATTTGAAATCTGTATGCTAATCAGGGCTCAAAACCGAAAAAAATTTTGGTTAGCGGTTAACCGAAATCGAGAACTTTATTTGAATAACGGTTTTTGTTAAAAAACCGGTTTTATTCGTAAAAAACCGGTTTAGTGTAAAAATCCGATTTAAATTATAAACCGGATTAAAAAACCGGTTAAATTCACCGGTTTTTAAAATTATTTAGATCAGGAATGCAAAGTATGAAAAGATATTATTTATTTATAATTTTATAATAAATGTACAATCAAGCGTTTAGTAATCACTTCTGGTAAACTAATCGCATAAAATACAGATTTTGTATTTTTCAACGTAATTTTTATTAAAAAAAGATGTAAAAAAAAACGTTTTTTTTATTATGTTGGTTAAAGGTTACCGTTTTTTTGCCTTTAAAAATAACGGTTTCGGTTTCGGTTAAAAATCACTTTTTCTGACAAAAAATAACGGTTAACCGGTTTTTTAAACCGGTTTATGCCCTGATGCTAATTATACAATAATCAAATGGTTTGACGGTAACAAGGACATGTGAAAAGCTACCCTGTGTAGCTTCCCGTATACTTATAGCTTTGCTAGGTGTAGCAACTGGGAGTTAAACTTGGTTTTATAGTGACCCATTTCAAAGCGGATCACCCTTATATGTAATTCCGGATGCCTTCAAATGGGTTTGTACCAAACGTCATAGAAAAATCTTTTTCCTTTTTTCTTTGTATTTTTGTATCTTTTCTTGTAAATTTAATTGTTCACCAACCGAACATTCAATAAAAGTTGCGATTTTGATACTGATACGAACAAAGTGTTGCTTATTGAAGAGATCTTACGTCAAATAAAGTTTTTTCTAGGGACCAGAACCGCAAAAAATAACGGTTCAGTTCCGGTTACCGGTTCGATGAATTTTTACTTTTCGGTTTACGTTCCGAACCACCGGTTTAAATTTTATAATGACTCGGTAACCGGTTCGGCGGTAACGTTTCAGTTCCGGTTCCGGTTCAATGCAAAATATGATGACAATTCATATTTATAAATTAAATTGTCTGAAATTTTTCCAATTTTTGGTAAAATGTTATCAAAATTACGAGAATAAAAAATGTGTAATGGCATTAAAAACAAAATTGGACCGAACCGTTGGGTGAACCGAATGAAGCGGTTTGAACCGGTTCATACCAGTCGGTTCGGTTCGATTTTGCGGTTTTGTGATTTTTTAAGTTAAAGGTTCAGTTCCGGTTCGCGGTTCGTCAAAAAAGCACCGGTTCGTTCCGGTTTTTGTTCCAGTTCCGGTTCGGTTCGGGTCCCTGGCTTTTTTCTCTAACTTTTGTTTTTACATGGCATAATACACTGCGTTTCCAATATCGATATTAATTTAATCACAAATATTGAATTCATAATTAATCTCTTTTAAAACATATTTATTCATGAAATTTAGTACAAACCTATTTGAGGGCATCCTGAATCCAGTGGTGTAGTCAGATTTTAAATTTAAAAAGTTGCTACACAAATTTTGCCAATTTTGACATCGAAAAAAAAATCATAGTAAGCTTTGTGAGCCTAAACTGAATTTTAAATTGGGTGCAAAAGTATAAAAGTATGGTTTTTGATGCTTTACCGTTTAAAAAAAAAATCCTGGACCATAAATAAACTTTTTAGAGGAGTGATCCTCTTTGAAATGGGCCACACTGTGTATTTTGCCAAACACTCAGAGATTACCAAACATTCTCAAACAAATATTTTTTATAACGTCTATAGCAAGCAGTTGAGAAAAATTGTATAGTTCTTTTAGATTTTATAACGAAAGTACAAAATTAAGTTTAACATATTTGGCAAAATTTAAAAAAAAAAAAATTTGATAAGACAAAAATTTTACAGACCAAATTTTTAAACTTATTACAACTACTTATGTTACTTAAAATAATTACTTACATGTTAGAAGCACTCATTCACTCACGCATATCTTATCCTTACCTAGTTTCGTAATCAATTAATTATAATCTCTGGATTACATGCTTAGCCTAGCAATCCAGTAGTACCAACAATATTAAATATAGAGGTAAATCTGAAACCCCGAAGTTTCTAAGAAAGTTCAAACCAACACTAGAAGGGTACCTGCTGCTTTTTAACAGATTATTCGTATTTAACATTAGCAGTTTAGTTTAATCACTTCTAGAACGTTTTGGAAACTTTGTATTATGTTTTAAGTGATTAATATTAAAACCAAATCAATGGCTAAAATGTCCTTATATTTTAAAATGCCAAAAAAGGCAAAATTTGGTTGCAGTTAGGGTTTCTCATATTGAATTTTGCTAAATTCAGGAAATCAGACTTTTTCCCGGGATATTCCGGGATCTTGAGATGTAATTAATTAATATTTAAAAAAAATTACTCGAATATGAAAGGGAGCGGTTAATTTTTCACAAACAAAATAAAGTCATAAATGTAATGATTTGCTGCATGATTACTATAAATAATTAAATAATATTAGTAAAACTAATATACATTTGCAAAATCAACCTTTCAATTTTATTTTAATAGACACAATAACATAAGTTTTACAATGAATTTTTGTAATATGCTTTAAAAAAAGATTTATGTTTTAATCGCTTAGTGTTATTTTTAATTTATTAACTAAGTCCTGCAGCATAAAATGCTCTTTTAGACTCTATTGATGTAGGTCATAAGAGAATTTAGCAGCAAAGAAACATTGTTTTTATTAACATTTAATTTTTACTGTGGTTTGTTTTGCGTAACCATTATTATAGGGCATTAAACTATTTTGAAATAAGAATGAAGGTCTTCCACAATTTCGTCATCCTAGAATTGTTTTGTTAAATATCACGTGTAGATCGTGTTACGAATGTCGACTTTAAAATTTAATAGATTTTTGATATGGAACAAAGTTAACACTAAGAACTTTATATTGCCTAACGAATTCAAGTTTGGGTTTGTTGTTGAACTTAAACATAGTCTTGATATTGTTAATTTACCGCAAAATGGCATATGAAACAAAATAACTCTCCGGCAACGATTCATATTAGTAACGACATTTATATTAAATCCTGATAAGGTATCAAAGATCTTAACACAAAATAAAATCAAACAATATTTTTCAAAAACCCCGGGAAATACTTACCGTCCCGGGAAATATAAAATAGCTTAAAACGAAACAGGACCCCGGTAGAGAATTCCAGTTACAAGTTTTATTTTTGTAATAAGTGTGCTCTTTTTTCATAATTAAATCCTATATAGGTAATGGTTGAAATACAAAATTTTTAATTTACATTAATTATTCATTTTTATTTAGTGATGAGTCCTTCTACTGTTAGGTGTAGGACTGTTGAGCTGTGTTGTGCTGACTTTTTTAAATGTTTTCTGTCTTGTGCTAGCTTTATTATGTCTTTTCATTTGATTTTTATCCGCTGCTGCTTTTTAACTTCGTCGTGCCAAGTTTTTCTCGGTCTACCTCTTTTGTTTTATCCCTGTGATCTAGCTTCATAGGCTTTTCTGGTTAACCTTTCTTGTTTTATGCTATAAATGTTTCAAATGATTTTATCTTTAATTGTTTTCTATAGGTATGTTTCATCTGATTTATCTTTTTGGTTTTTCGTTGAATTTTCTTAAAAATCTCATTTCTGCTGCATTCACTCGGCTACTATTTTTGTTTGTGAGTGTTCCCGTTTCACTTCTGTATAAAAGTGCCAGAGTTACTACCTTTTTTACCACTTCCAGTTCCAAAAAATGTTGTTTTTAAACTGATAAATATTCTTCCCACATTTCCTGTCCTTTCGCTTATTTCCTTGTCCAATCCCCCATTTTTCTCTATGCTCACTCCTAAATATTTAAAGCTCTCTACCTGTTCCAACCTAAGTCCATTTAAAGTGATGTTATGCTCTTTGTTCTCTGTTTTAACGATGATAGTTTTAGTTTTTTCTGTATGTATTTTCTTACTGATTTTTTCCAATTTCTGGTTTAGAGTTTCTAGATTATAATGCACATTCTTTTCTTTTTCCGCGACCATGTCATCTGCTCAGTTATGTTAATTTTTTTCGTTTTCCAGTTGTCTAAGTGAAACGGTCTTATTTTTTGTTTTACTGCTTTAATTACGCCATCTACAATAACTGCGAATAATAATGGACTGAGCATGCATTGTTTTGTGCCTTCTTTTGTTTCAAACTCTGCCAAATTAAAAATTAGCCTTTACGTAAAATCATATCGATGGTATTTCTCAAAATAGATCAAAAAGTATATCCTCCCCTCAGTTTGGATAAACTATGTGAAGTTATCTCCCCCAGTTTAGATACTATGTGAACTTATTTGTCCTTAGCTAAGATTATCTATAATTAGTGAAGAGATGGATGCAAACAAAAACATTTACGGTACAATCCAATAAAAATACAGGATAAACAATTACCAAAGGTAATTCTTTTGTTGTTTTTTTTTTTTCTAAAATAGTTGGTTGATTTCACTATAGCACTTACATCAAACCAAAACAAATAAAATAAAATCTTAACTTTAACACCGTAAGCGTAAGACAACCCTTATTATCACAGAAATCGAGCTCAGCACTCTAGTAACAAATAGTGCAAATTGTATTTAATACAAACCCAGTCATTCGTCAAATTCAAGCTAAAACACCAAAACGCCCCTATTTTTTCATTTACGGCAAATATATCCCTCCATTGTCTGTAAGTCAGAGGGTGTCAGTTGATCAAGTAGAGTACCTACGTTAATAACGACCAACAATAACACAGACACCATTCAATCAACAAAGCTAACTGCAATACCAACTGCTTGGGCTTAACACAAATAAAACAAAAACGAATACAAAACAAATACGGAACGGAGACCATGACATCTGAGATAATTGCACCAAACGCGACGCAACAGTGACAATAAACGAACGAAAAAGACAAAAGATGAAAAAAAAATTAACAACGCCTAAGGCGTAGGAGAAATATGAGATTCGACAATAATGAAATCGTAAAAATTTCGGTTTTTGCAATATTTTCATGTGGCTATTGTATAATTAAAAAAGGCTGCCAGACTCAAATTAATTAAAACGGGTATAAAAATGGCAAAATAAAAAACCATTCAACTTATTAACGCAACACACTTGTTTTAAAAAAGATTTCCAGTTTAATTTGCGAATGGATTTAAACAAATGCAACGAGGTAAAAATTGGTTGCGGAGTTAGAAATTGAACTAATTAAAAATAAAATGAATTGGAACAAAAGTATAAAACTGCTTCGCGGTTTTAGATTAGCGCAACATTTTGTTTAGTCTTATTGTTATATTCGAATACACTTTCCGAGCATTTTTAACTTTAAAAAATTAATTAACGGTATACAATGTTTCTTCCCCTGATAATTACATTTCCAGCTATGAATACAGACTGTGCGGGGTTAATTACAATGGAAAACATAGTAACATAAGCCACTAAAAGCATTAAGAATTTAAATTATTACATACCTTCGTATATTACTACTTAAACACGGAAAGTTTCTACGACGTATGAGAAAGGCAAATTACAAACCTGGGCGAATCTATTTTAATCAGCATTTTGAGAAACGCAATAATAAGCTATATGACAAAACAGTCTAGCCAGATATGTCATATAGGGAAATGCAATTAGTAACCATCGTTTCGAACCTTTCTTGTTATAGTTGGGACACAAAAATTTTCACTTATGAATTTAATCGCCATTTTAATAGTATAACGCAAATATTAAATAGCGTTTATAATATCGTAATAATCAACCTATTGACAATTGTAGCCTAAGATTTACGATTTACTGCCAAAAGGGGAATCATCAGAATGCTCCAAATCGGTCACTATGTGACGTCACTAGGTAACCACTATCAGTAGAAATTAAAAACAGTTTTTAAAACACAGTCCGAAGCCTTTTTTATCATTATACATGGCGTTATAAATAAAATATTGTTACTTATTGCCTTTTTAGTGTAGGTACCATGCAAACCGTAGAAAAATAACACCTATCCAAATATATTTTGTTACATATAGGCTAACTCCATATACAAAATTAAGTGTTTTCCCTTTAGGTACATAGAATATTCAATTTATAAAAAGACATGAATAAAGGCTTTTTTATTACACTTTCTAATCAGATTGTGATCCTTTTACGATAAGTAAATTATAACTAAACATTCTTCATACAAAACCATAAAGTATTATAGTAAACAAACAGTCATATGACACAAAAAATTACTTTGCCAAAATTGCAGGATTACTTTTTAGATTTTTTTTATATTCACGAAATGGGCTTAAAAGAGACTGAAAGATTTAAGTTTTATCATTTCATTTTTCAGTACATGCTTTTCGAATTTGTCTACATTTGTTAGATCTTTCAATTAATTTTTCTAGACATTTACAAAAATAGTTCTCCGATTTTCCTTCCTAATGCTAATTTGCTGCTGCTTGACTCCTCATTGGGTAAATGCTTTCCACGACAGTTATTTTTCAAATTTGCACACATAAAAGTCTTCAGTTGAATATATACAGCTCCAATAACTGCTTGCAACACCGAACTTGGTGTTTTTTTTTACGCGATGTAAAATTTCATGGCGCCTATCTTGCGATGACTGATGTCTGCCGTTGTTTTGAATATTTTGATCTCCATAAACTGCTTGCATTTCTCATTCAGGATGTTTTCCATACTATTCCTTGTTTTGTGAGGAATTTAATTACTGCACGAAACTCAGTATTTTCAGAAATAACGCCCACATTAACTTACTCTTTTGACGATTGTAAGTGAATTATTAACATAATCAGCACGAAATTCTGTTTTTCTGTGTAAAAATGAATATTCTATACAACAAAAATATTTTCAGCTCAACCGCTTTTTATTTTCTGCCTCATACTGAGAATATAAAAAACACCCTTCGTACGTATCAGATATTAAGTATTACCGAAGTGAACGTGTTTTATTAAAATGAAAAATATTACCTCTTTTTGTTATTAATTTTGTCTGTTATAATTATTTAATACTTATACGATAGATACGCTATGCCAAGAATTATATATTTTTTGTGTTTGTTATTCTGAGCACTGCATTTAAACCTCCTTTCATGCTTTTTAAAACTATATTACATTAAAAAAGACTGCATTTCTAATCCACAGTTAAAACATATTAAAGTGTTGTCATCTTTGTCTTCATTATAATTAATTAAAACCATTTATTTAAATAAGCTTAAAGAATAAAAGTCGCATCACAGTAATTAATTAGGCCCCTTGGCAGAAGTAAACACATTTTTTCCATTTGGACGCATTAAAAAGGAAAATAAAATAACATCGCAAACAACCAAAAAACTATAAGAAATAGCAAACAACTGCTAAAGAGCTAACTTGAGTATAAGTACACAAATAAATGTTTCTTTAACTAAAAATGCTACTCAAATTATCGGTTAATTGGGCATCTCGTTACGACATATTTATTATACCTTCATTTCTTTTTTGTCAATGCTGGGGAATTACGTTAACATTTTAAAATTTAAAAATAACGAAACGTTAAATGAAAAACAATGTAAAACTATTTATATGCCCTAATGTCACTCTTGATTGCCACCTACGTAAACTCGCTAACTTAATTCTTTAAACGCTCAGGTTGGTAAACAAAATATTGTTTTAAGCAAACAGAACGTATATCTATCAATTTATCAATGACAATAAAAGTGTTATTTATACAACAAACAAAGTATAACTTACATTATGTTTTTATATCCAATCCAAGATATGATTTCTCTGTTAGGAAAGCGTACTACTCGAATTTGAAATATTTCATTTAAGTTTTCCACAATAACTTTTTGTTCATCATCTTCGATTTAAACATGTAAAATTGGATCAAACAACAAGAAGTAGAGTTGCAAATAATATAAAAATTAGAACACATAATTTAACTAACTGCAGGAAGCTATTGTCAGCGATTCAGGACTACAATGAATTAATACCATCATTACTAAAATACGGTCATATACTAAAGTTTAGTTTAAACAGGATGTCCAAGATAGTGCAGAAATTTGATTAACGTGCACAACATGAACAGCATAGCAAAAACTACAACTAAACACAAACTTTCAAGATTGTGCTAAATTTTTGTAAAATAATTGTTATAAAGGATTTTCAAACCATGAGTTTAATTGATTTATTACTTAAGCAAAATGATATATTTTGATATTTGTTGACCTTTTTTTTACAATAATTTAAAACAATGTTTTGTCCGGCGTAAGGTTATCTTTTACCTACTCTATGTTATAATAAACAGCTTGAGATGTGACGAATACATTAATCTTTTTATCATCATAAATTTTATACTCTATTAAAAAAATATAATACAATCACGGTTTATGCAATAAAATAAATATTGAAAATTTAAAAAATCTTTAAACTAATAAAGTTCAAAAACCATTCACCTATACGCAAAATTTCACACTATAAACCAGGGATGAAAAACGTTCCATAAGAATACCCGATAACGTTATAATAATGATTCAACTATAATTTCCAATACTATAAATAACGTAACGATATTTTTATAACGTTATTTAACATTATAACAATCAATAACGTTTCATAAAAGGTTATTTTGTGATGCAATTTTTTTAAATTAAGCTTTAATTTCTTTTAAATTATAGATATACCTTGTTTTCATTTTAAATATGAAAATGAAAATAAAATATCCAAAGATCATTTTGTACTATTTATTAAAATTTACGCTTTAAAGATCCCAAACATAATTTCAGAGTTACAAATTATTATTTTTTTATAACGTTATACAGGGTGTTTCTTAAATACTGCAAAAAAAATTGGGAGGTAATTTCTTATCGAAAATTAAGGGGGGTCTTTTATCTAATTTTTATTTCTTAGACGTCTTCTTTCGGAGTTACACCCCCCTAAAGGGGAGTGTAAAATTAGGTTTTTATTATATTTCTCAAATTTGGATTATTGTAGGAAAATAATATTTGGTAAATAATTTATGGTTATTAAAAGGTTTCCCTTAGTAATATTTTCAATCATCTCACACCTTTAGAGGGCTGAAAAGTGCGACCCCTGTTGGTTTTTTTATCAGAACTTTTTGGTGCGTTGAAATTTTTCAACTAGAAAAATATTTTTTGAAATCTTGATTTCTTTAGAAACTTTTTTTATTCTTAAGTCTTTCTCGTAAAACCTACCGTTTTTGAGTAAAAAATAAAATAGGTAAACATGAACCATCAAATATTCCAATATAAAACGATTCATTTTGGTGGTTGCCATGGTTTGTTTATTTTCATATTGGGTAGAATTAACGGGTGTAATTCATTTTGACGTTAACGCGGCGACAACGCTAAAACGCCCGACAATTCTACCCAATATGAACATAAACAAACCATGGCAACCACCAAAATGAATCGTTTTATATTGGAATATTTGATGGTTCACGTTTAATTATTTTATTTTTTACTCAGAAACAGTAGATTTTACGAGAAAACTAAGGAATAAAAAAGTTTCCAAAAAACAAGATTTAAAAAATATTTTTTTAAGTGCAAAATTTCAAACCACCAAAAGTTCTGATAAAAAAACCAACCAGGGTCGCACTTTTCAGCCCCCTGTGAAGGTGGGAGATGATTGAAATTATTACTATGGGAAAATTTTAATAAGTATAAAACATCTAGCAAATATCATTCTCCTACATTAACTTAAATTGGAAAAATAAAAAAAAACCTAATTTTACCGTTCCTCTTTAAGGGAGTGTAACTCCGAAAGGAGACATCTAAGGAAAAATTTTTATATGAAAGATCCCCCTTAATTTTCGATAAGGAATCGAATTTTTTGGCAATATTTAAGAAACATCCTGTATATCATGATTCACGTAACGGTCGTAACGTTATAAAATATAACGATTAATTTTTTTAATGTCATTTATAGCGTTATACTGTACACAAATGATCTTCCAGTTTTTGCCAAAACTTCCCTTATACAATTTGCCGATGACACATCTGCTATTATTAGTGACTCGGATTCAAAAAATTCTGAACAAAAACTCTTTGACTGCTTAGGCCAACTCCAACTTTGGTTCACATTAAACAATCTAACCTTAAATGTCAATAAAACTCAAGTAATAAAATTTTCACAAAGTAAATTAACCTCCGACCTAAAACTTAAAAACAATTCCACAACTATAAATGTTGTTAATAAAATATCATTTCTTGGTTTAGGTATTGACTCTAGACTGGACTGGTCATACCACATCGAACGCCTGTCACAAAGCCTGTCACGGTATCCTTTCGCACTAAAAAACCTAAAAAAATTAGTCAGTACAAACGCGGCCAAAACTGCATATCACGCGTATGTTGAATCTAGGTTACGCTATGATATAATTTTTTGGGGTAACGCTAGTGACTCTGCACGCCTCTTTATTATACAAAAGCGATGTATAAGAACTATTTTTGGTTTAAACTACCGAGATCATTGTAAAGACACTTTTCGTGACAAAGAAATATTAACTTTTTACGGCCTATTCATTCTCGAAGCCATCCTTTTCGTAAGAAATAATTTTGATCTGTTTGAAGTGAATATAAGAAACCATGCAGCCAATACACGACATAAAAAAAATCTTAAGCCCGATTGCTTCAAATATACTTATCTTCAAAAAAATGTTGCCTCTATAATTATTGCAATATATAACAAATTTAATACATCACCTGAGAGTATAAAAAATCTACGCACTCCCGACTTAAAGAAAAGATTAAGAAATGTCCTAATTTCTAAAGCTTACTATGGAGTTAGTGAATACCGTAATGACGATTACTTTAAAAACTCCTTTAAGTAATTATAATTGTGTTGTATATATTCGTATATATGTGTATTTTTATATCATTACTGTGACATGTTCTACGCCTTTTTGGATTTTTCAGAACAAATAAAGACTACTACTACTACTACTACTATACAACGGAAACAAATAATACATAACGTTATACAATGGTGTAACGATTTAAATTGTAATTTCATCCCTGCTATAAATATAATCAATGAACTAATAAACAAGGTAACAAGTCCAGTTTATAATATTTAGTGCCAAAAATTAAATTTGACAAAAGTCTCCAAAGCATGACAAATGTTAAATGTTTCAACTATGATCCACGATTTTCACAGACCTCGTTATCAAAAGTCAGTCGTTATGTAGTGGGTTTGAGTAAAATTAACCCTTCACATCATTGTTGTGAATTTATGGATAAGGAATTTAATTTTCCTAAAACATTATACCGCTATAAACTATTTGTATCTAAAATACATCACCATTAGCATTTCTGATAGGGACTGAGTAACTGCCTAAAATTCCCTAATAAATTATATACATTGCAAATTAGAACCAAAACTTTATGGAACGAATAACTCACAATTCAAAGCGGTTAAGTGACACCTGATATTACAATACAGACTGAATCCATAATATTCTAAATGAAATTTACATAAAGTTATTGATTGTAGAATAATGTAACCTTATAATTTCATTCAAATAGAACCCATTTAAATTTAGATCAAAGTTAGGTAATTAATGAAGGGCCAATCGATTGATAGGAGTTATATTGTTGTGATTTGACTAACATAGCGACAGGCAATTGCATAAGAATACCATTAATTAATATACATTATGATAAACAACGCAAAACCTTTGAAAATAGTTAATTTTTAGAGAGAAATTATATAGATTAACAACATTAATTAACCTCTAATTTTATTTTATACATAGAACTTTATTTCACCATACCAAAGTAAATTATGATTGAAAAATCAACCTATTTCACATACCTAATTGAATTACTCTATTGTGCATCCTTAACGATAAAAACACCATCACCAAAAACCACCAACACATTCTAATCCTAATAACGGGTGTAAATGAAGTGTGGATTCCTTAGAACATGATCCATTAAAATAACAGCTAGTACCACCATGGTTCCATTAAAAAAAAATTACTTTTTGTCAAAAAACCAATTCCGCAACCTTCAAAGCCGATTAAAGTAACTGAATGTCATTTAAAATTTTGGACAATTGTTGACTTAATAAAATTCAATTTGTGCAGGTCACGGCACCTTTAATAAAAAACTAAATTTTGTTTAAAATTTTTTTTGAGGTTACAAAAATTAACCAAAATAGTGCAGTTGTATTCAAAATCGTTTTCTCTTTCAAAAAATGTAAAAATATACAGGGTGTTCCATTTGAAATAACAAAGTTGGGGCGAAACTGGAAGTAAAAAAAAAAAGTGTGAATGTGCTCAAAAAGCCAGGTTTTTTGCACATATCATAGGCTAGAACTTCATTTTTCTAAAATCAAAACTAAAGAAAAAAGGGGGTGGTTTCAGTTACACCCGGTATAGTTCTTAACCCGATGATTTAATCTCGCTCGGTGGCTGGTTGGCAAGCAACCTAGCGTGCAATCGGTTATTTATGTATCAAGGCCAAAACGTGTAACTTTTTCGGCCGAGTCTGGTTTGCTGGCTGAGACGTAGTCGAAGCCAGCAAACAGACAAGTACGTTTTGGCTGAGGTGCATATTACATTTTTGTCCGATCAAATTAAAAACAATTTACATTTTTAGTATCTTTTAAAAACATAGGTTAGAAACTACGTGACATTCTGTCACTGACAGATGACGGCGTATACTGTTAGCGGTGGAGAAACGTATTTGCATAATTCTGTACATAATTTTAATAACCTTTTTTGTGCGATTCCAATGTTTTATTCATAAATTTAAACATTGATTACATAACGTGTACCATATCATATATTTATTTATTAATACATAGTATAATTGACAGCAATAGAACAGTAACAGTCAGTATCAACACGAAAATATTAGGTTATAAACTATCTGACAGTTAACAACCTAAAGACCTCTACGTCACTACCCTTAGCGGGGAAGCCATAATCTCAGAGAACTTATATTCAGACACGTACACGCGCTTTTCGTTCTTCTTAATGCAACGCTGTAGCGTACGAAAAAAACTTTTTTTAAACTTCATCTTTGACAAAATAATGTGATTTTGATATAATTTTTACAAGAATCACATTTAATTACGGTGTCCAAATTTTTTTTCCACAGAATTAGAATAATAAACTATTTTTACCACCGAACTACAGATCTTTGAGTTACGACAAATTATTAAATTGGAAACCAAAATGATACTGAAAATACACAAAGTCTTTAACGAATAAATCTACACACAGTGTTACTTATTGAATTTAATAAAATTGACGTACTTAAAAGGAAAATTTTCAAGCTACATCTAATTGTAGTTAAACTACTTAAGAAAAGTCTAGCCATCGCAGAGCAAAAAAAAAGTTTTGGCTAAAAGCATATCTTTGTATTTAATAAATATGTGATGAAAATAAGATATATAATGAACTTAAAATTGAAATACAACGCACAACATATTGTTATTACCTGCTCCAATTAAGATCATTAAAGTGATACATTAATATGTTAAATCCCGAAGATAATATAAAATTCTAGATAGAGCTTAAAGTAATGCCATTTAAGCACTGCAATAGAACAAGTTGGTACAATCGAAAGAACCTTAACATTGGTATAATTACGTTATCAGAACGTTCCCGATTAAACAGCCATTGTTTAATAACACAAACAAACACCTAATCGTTTGATACTGTTTGTACGACTGTTCAAAACAATTCATACCGAATCCTTTTGATCCTAGCATGAGATTTACTGAAAAACCTGAACGCTGCAATTCATTTACTCTAGTAAGCTTCGTCGACTATCATAATACAATTTATATTGCAGATAAACTCATTTACGATTAATTGATATGTCGAAAAACCCTTAAAGCAGCATAAAAACTGTCAAAAAAATAATCAAAACTAGAAGCTAGTGATCATTAGGAGCAAACCACGTTAAGAGTATCGTCTTTTTTTCTCTTTTAGTTGTAGAAATCCATTAATCTTGCACTAAACGTACAACTCGAGTTGCTTTTATTAAAGTACTAGAAAAGAAGTGTTCAACCAATCGGTGATTAACCGTTGGCCGCACCTTTGACGCTGTTTTTTTGCTCAAAGTAAAATTTTTCACGCTATGAGGTTCATATTATACAAAAAATGTTCAGTTCGTTAACTCACACTTCGAGCGATTCTAAAAAGCTTTTACATTTTCCATTTTATAATTAGAAATTTATGTGGTTTTTTATTATTTGTCGAAAAATAATTGTTAAGCGATATACGCACCAACCACAAAAAGCTTTAAACATAAGAGTGAAGAACTATACTATAGGTATAGGCAAATTTGGAGTTGATTTATTAAAACGGATTAAAATAACCACAGCTTTGGTGATTGTAAAATCCATTTTCCTACAACTTCATCATGAAAGCTTTGCACATTTTGTTGTAATTACAAAATACTTTTATTAAAACAACGTCCGTCAAACGTTTTACGTAGAAAACGTAATTGTGTTGTTTTTAAAACGTCCTAAATATATTTTACATTAAAAGAGTATGCAAAATAGCAAAAATAAATATTTACGCAAACCCTTTGTAGAAACAGCAATAGAGAGGAAATAAATTATAACTGTGTAAGTCCATAAATAAAGCTAAGTTTATTTGGAGGAACAAGTACTACGCAAACGTTATAAACTTTAAACAATACATCACAATTAAAGAAATGTACATTTTAATAATTTGTTATACTAATTCAAGCAAGTAGTTCAATGATAAAAAAAAAATATGTCAACAGCCTTACGTGAATTTACAAAGGATACCATTTTGTGCGGAATCTTGTGAAAACCAATTGCAAATACATTTCTTTATTTGGTTTTCATACAAACGTTAAATTAATTTTCTTAGCGGTAACAGCTATTATATTGTATTTCGGTATAATATGTTGTAAAGGGTGGTCCACATTCGATGGAATTACATGTATATCTCGCTTTATTTAAGATCGAGAAACGGTTGAATTACCAAAAAAGTGCAGCTTTTTGAGACAAACTCAGAACCATTTTCAAAAACATTCTATCATTTTAATGAAATTTAAAAATAAATAATAAATCCCTAAAACTAATAATTAAAACAATAAAATAATTATTTACAAAACTGGTTATGGTTTAAGAATCAACAAAAAACGGATTAAAATGAAATTATAAAAGATAGATAGCATTATTTATTACGCTACAATACAGGGTGAGGCTTCACTTATGACACCCCCACTTATTTTGTTATTGGAAAGATGATCAAAAAAGTTTCAAATAAAAGTTGTTTCATACAGTATTTCCCATAATATTGTCATGTCAAATTTTTGTTTTCTTTTGTTTTTTTAGGAGTAACGGAACCATATTTGTTTTTTTTTAATGGCACCTTACATATTTTTTTATACGGTTTGAAAGACATTTTCTTTCTCTTTTCAACGCACTAAAACTTTTATACCCTTACATCACAAAATTTTTAAGAAAATCGTAAAAGAACAATGTGGTTTTAAAAGCGCACGGTATTAATTAATTTACATTAGTAGGCTTTGAAAATGATTGAAAATGGTAAAAGGTTAAAAAAAAAAGTTAATTAGGTTGCAACGGTAAACACAAAACTACAGTAATACATTTTTTGCCGTTTTGTATCATTTTCAAAGCCTACTAATGTAAATTAATTAATCTGTACGCTTTTAAACAAAATTGTTCTTTTGCGATTTTCTTAAAAATTTTGTTATGTAAGGGTATAAAAGTTTTAGTGCGTTGAAAAGAGAAAGAAAATGTCTTTCAAACCGTAGAAAAAAATGTGTATGGTGCTATTTAAAAAAAAAACAAATATGGTTCCGTAACTCATAAAAAAATTAAAAAAATTTACATGACAATATTATGGGAAATACTCTATGAAACAACTTATATTTGAAACTTTTTTTGATCATTCTTTCCAATAACAAAATAAGTGGGGGTGTCATAAGTGATGCCTCACCCTGTATAGTGCAAAAAGATGCCGAAGATGATATATTACATCAAATATAAATTTACCACATTGAAAAACATACACCTAGTTACCTAGTTTGTGCTGTTTTGTTTCCAACTTAGGAATCATTTTGAGTGTTAAGATATCAGAAAAATAAACATTATGACATATTGTGGGACTATCCAAATAGGTTGTTTGAAATTCGAGTTTAAGTATGGAGATCTCGCTTATTATAATAGCTAGATGCTAGAGTATGGGTATAAATTTGGTAAAGTTGTTTAATTTGTTGCTCATAAATAATGAAATGAGAAATTGGAATTATCTCAAACGATATCCAAGAAAATTAGAAGGAAAAAAATGGAACACACTATTTTTGAAAATCGTCTATAACTTTGGAATAAAAAATATTTTAAATGTGTAAAAACATTGCCCAAGACTCTTTTAAACCCGAAACGGATGGTAATCACTAATTTTTCCTAGGTCGATTCGTTTTTGTTTTATGATAACCAACTTTATTTTTTCCTAGAGAAAAAATTTTTGCCATTTATGTAATCAAATAGAATTTTTTCAACTTTGTTGATTATTACTTCTACACTCATTGTCAAATTTGTAAAATTGCGTTTTAGACCAAAAAAAAACTCTAGCTATTAAGATCCCCATACTTAAACTTGAATTTCAGACACCCTGTATATGAGCAAAGCAAATGGATAGGATATAGAGTGCACCATAGAGGTAGAAAATTATTGACATAAAAAATAAAAATTCGGTTAAATTGAAAAAATATATTATAAAGAGTTACTCATAGATGTCTACATTTTTGGAAAAATCTATGGTACGCTAAATACTGATGAAAAATTAAAAATAACTAATATTTTAAATATATCTTCGTTTATGTTGTTTATAGAATAAAATTG
Organism: Elmis aenea; assembly: GCA_947652605.1. NCBI lineage: Eukaryota > Metazoa > Arthropoda > Insecta > Coleoptera > Elmidae > Elmis > Elmis aenea. The sequence goes on along the minus strand of OX393577.1, from coordinate 53,662,692 downwards.
CATAAAAAAAGTTGTAGATACTTTCATAGTCTACAGACCAGCGACCATTCATTTGTTTAGATATTATTCATTCTACATTTTTTTTAAATGGAAACCCTAGCGGAAACCTAGCTTTAAAATAATTTAAAAGTCTTTTTCCAAAATTATGTTTTAATTTAAAAAAATTCAAAGGAGTAATATCTCAAAATCTAATTATTATTAAAACAAATGATTGTCACTGTTTTATGATTTGTTAAATATTTAAACAATTTGCTAATTTCACTTTTTGTCGGTATGTATTCTAAAAATTAGAGCATTACTGTGTACCTCCTTAAAAATAGAAAAATGTTCACTGTAATCCAATTTGTTTCTGTTACCGTTTATGAGATCCCAATGTTCCCAACGGTGTATCACCTATTTGGCGCACCCTGTATTAACATCCTATTATTCTAAAAACAATACCGCTGCAAAAACTAATTAATAAAATGATAATTTACCGTAACTTGGAGTCAATAACGTTTTATAAAAATTGACAGCTTTTTTCACCGTCTTATACTTTTTTTTTTACACAAAAGTTATATCGACAATACCCGAGTGTATAAAATATAAAATATTCCTGTTCATTAATCACATTGTAGCAAAATAACTGATATATTTAAAAATCATAAATCATAATATAGCATCATATATCATATAATAAATTTCCCTACTGGAATACAAACCGTTATTTTTCATACACTTGAATCGAATTCTGCGATCCCTGATCCGACACATCAAACAAGGTTTTTACAATGCCTCTTCCCGGTATTTCTTAGTCCACGTCACACACAAAGAATGAATACAATTTTTCCTGCCGATATCATATTCGGTAAGATCAATGAGGTCAGCAAAACCGTGTATGAAACGAAATTTGTTCAAGAAATAATACGTTCGTTGTCGATCTCCAATCCTTTTTGTCCAAGATTTATTCCCGCACATGTCTCAGCACCATCTGTGTGAAATATTGGAAATCCTCACAAAACCCCTCAAAATACACTCGCATTTTAAACCCCACTCGCTATGGTCTTTAGAGCGAGTTATGATCCCTAAACCGTCACTTTTAACGGTACGAATAAATTTTAAATATAATTTTGATAGACCTTCATCCCCTGCATTCTGCCAAGATTAATTCGATTCAATATTTGGTATTCTGTCAGTGGAGGCTTCAAATAGAATTCCATCTCAAAGAAATTCGATACCAGAATGCTGAAAAATTCAGGGCTCGCTTTATATTCAACTCATTATAATTACGGACAAATTAATTCAAACGGATGTTGCGCCACTTTATATTGAAAATATATTCAAACTGATCAACGTTAATTCAAGGAAAATGTGAAAGAAAATGTTCATTAGCATCGACAATTATATTAACCCTTCGTGCTTCACTATCGCTTACTCACAGTTCGTGGAATATCGTCTGTATATTAATTATCTTTTCATCAAACACTTTTATACTAAACCCGTAAGCATAAAACAATTTTACGTAATACTGATTTTGCCTTAAAAGAAATAAAACCAAATAATTCTAAAACAAACTTGAATATTTAATTTTAAAATAAGGTTTTTTGGTATCAAATTATCAGTAGTAATATAAAAATGGCATTGAAAATTATCGATAATTTTTAGTAAATACGCCCGAATGCAAGTTGAGCTGAAAAAAACATGAGTGCACAAAGTGCACGAGTGACTTTTTCTGATTCAACTTGCATGAGTGAAGATTTGTCAAAAAACATAAATTACTTGCAATGCACGAGTTATATTTTGTCAGAAAATTTCCTTCACCTAACCTACCTGTCAAATTAAATGTATGTTATGTTAAATTTTACTACTGTCAAAGTGGTGCGTCAGGGGTGTGGTTTAATCTATATTAAAGTAACGCTACTGGTCGTCGAAATTCGTCAAAAATTATCAAGACCAAAATATTTAATTTCGTCCCCAAATTTATATTTTTGACCAATCACAAACTCAGATTTCTTAGAAACGACCAATGAACGCATGAAAATCTGTTAATTGCGAAAAAGATATCCAGTGTATGATTATGTTTATTGGTCGTTTCTAGGAAATCTGAGGTTGTTATTGGTCGAAAACGCAAATTTCATTAATTCAATAATTACATGGGTAAAATTTAAAAAAAAACAGATACATTTGTATTTCTATCAGGGACCCGAACCGAACCGGAACTGTAACAAAAACCGGAACGAACCGATGCTTTTTTCATGAACCGTGAACCGAAACTGAATTTTTTATTTAAAAAGTCACAAAACCGTTCGGTCTAATTATTTTTTGAAAGGCATTGCAGATTTTTTATTTTCGTAATTTTAATTACAATTTATCAAAAATGAAAAAAAAATCAGGCAGTTCAATTTTTAAATATGCATTGTCATCATATTTCGCATTGTTCCGGAACCGGAACTGAACGGTTGCCGTCGAACCGGTACCTGGAACTGAACCGTTATTCGGTTCGGGTTTCTGATTTACACATTTAAAAAGTACAAAATTTGGACAATGACGTCACCCTAAACTTGATTTAAAGTATTTGTTACGTAAAAATGTATCATTAATTTATTATTTTATAAAGCAACTTCAAATCTACTTGCTACTTCTCTGGAATCCCATCTAAAACGCATAAAAAACAATGTATTCCCAAATCCATTTTAACGTACATCAAAACAATGCATAAATTTCTTATCCCCTGTCTGTTTTGTATATTATCAATATTATTAAAATAATATTGATATAAAACCTCATTTGAATACGAAATGCTCAGCAATTTTGGAAAATTACTTACCCGTACTGAATACATTTATTGGATTAGTACTTCCAAATCAAAACGAATGTTTTGTACAAACAATACATAAAAACCAATGAGGCATCATAACGGCGGATTTCAGGCTTTCGGGATTTCACTATTTCCGTGATGTCGTGTTTGATCATTCATGTTGAATATGGATGAGACCACTCTTATGTGTACGCATGTTGTAAATTTGCCAGTGTAAGCTTTTATGAAATTTAAACATCTCTCTCGGCATACTACAGAGTTAGGTAAAGTAACAGTTTTGTATTTTTTCGTTAACGAACATGTTAAATACACAAAACTGGGAAGTGTAGTTTAAGTAAACGTTCAAATTAGTTTAAGTGGAACGCTTCTATATGACGCTTTGTGTTTCGTTTTGTACGTTTTCAACTTGAGTTAATAACTTTGGGTATAAAAATTACAACAGTATAAACTAAATTAAAGATTATTTTAATTAAATAATATCCGCTTATGATTATATTCCAAGGAGACATCTAATTTTAAATTTATTAGCTCAAACAGAAATCGAAACTACCAGGTTCGATAAAACACCAAATGACTTTTAACATGCATGAAAGTGCATTAAAATATCTCTACAGCATTTTAAATTAAAGCTATATTTAGGGCAAAAAAGCTTCATCAAAAATTAAAGTTGATATATAAGATCTCTGAAACATCTTCGGTAACGAATCATAGACCCTGCTGAAAAAATAAATTACTCAATGGTAAAAAATATGTGTCGAAATTTAGCTGACAGATTTGCAATTTGCAGAGACATGGCCGGAGCAGACATTGACGTCAACAATTAGACTTTATCATCTTTATGCATTTATAATTTGAATCCAAACAGACATTTAAGTATGTTATCAGTAGATTTTTTTCCTTTATTAAAATACGCAGTGACTTAACAGTTTTATAAACTCTATAATAATCTGTATTTTTATATCAAACGTTAAACAGATCCAGGCTTACAACACATTATCAAACATCTTTCTAGCAATTGAAGACCCTGGAACTTTTAATAGACTTTAATTATTTCAATGGGAATCTGTTTGAAATATAAAAATGAATTTCTAATCCCCTGTTTTATATAATTTTGCTCAGTCGCGCATCCTTTAACAATTTTTACGTTTTTTATGCCAAACAAAACCCTTTTTACATTTTTACTGTGGATTAATTTAAAAATGAGGTCAGTCGTTAATTAGCATTTTAAAACGGGTTAAATGTGATTAGAATAACTGGAGTATAAATTTTTTGTGTCGGTGGAGTGAATACAGAAATTCATCATATTTTTAATTAAATATTCAGATGGTTTGCAACTATAAATCAAAAGTTACAGATATTACACCAGAAGATGGTATTTAACTTGAAATGCCAGAAATTGATGTTTCCTACGTAAATACGAATTTAATCTTTTATTTTTTGATAACAGTTTAAACAACTACATGGCATATTGTGGGATCGTAAAATAAGAAAACACAAAAATCAAAACACGCAGAGCAATTGTTAAAAGTATTAGTACACATAGGACACAACATTGAGAAATAAACCAATCGAAAAAGTAATAATCAGACCAGTGGAAATGGAATAATTGCGCTGATGTTGCGAATATACAAGAATGGATTATGCAGGGTGCCCTACTTATCATGAACAGCATGGGTATCTCATAAACGGTAGGAGTTGGAGAAACGAGTCAAAATAATTGAAGAGCAACTATTCCATGAAAAAAAAATCTTTAACAAAAATTGAGTTAGCGCTATTCACAAAAAACAAAAAAATGACGTTTTCAGTTTTTGCCTGTAACTTGCCTATTTGAAATCAGACTCAAACAAAAAGTAATATGCTTAGGAAAATATTATTATCTACAAAGTGCAGATTTCAAATTTATATTGCCCATGGAGAGTGGACTATATACACTTAGAACGCATGTTATAATTTAAATGCAATAGTAATAGTAAATGGTAAGTGAAATTTTACAAATTATTATGAAATGTTAAAAACGTCTTAAATTATTCAAGTTTTTTTGTGTTTAATTACATCCAGTTTATTAACGTGATGTTTGGTTTGTTTTTCAATAGCCACTTTGATTAAACTTAATAAATAGAATAATATTGTAATAACTTACTTATTTTAAAAGATAAACCAAACAACAACCAAACTAAAAATAAGGTATTTGTTTAATGGAGTCACAGCCAACTATAACCCGCTTTTAAAATAAGAAAGTTGATGTTAAAGTAAGAAAAACCAAATAAAATATGTAAAATTTATTAACAAGTTTTAATTCTATGCAAAAAAGTGTCCTAAGAGTTTCGAAAAATATTTTGAGTATGTTTTTAAATAAGCAAGTTATAAGCAAAAATCTAAAACGTCATTGTTTTTTATTTATATAAATAGCACAAAAACTATAATTTTTTAAATGATTTTTGTTTCATAGAATATGTTCACTTTTATCATTTATCATTTTGACTCCGTTAACCAACACTCTATCTTTTAACGTTTACGAGATCCCCAAGCTGTTCACAATAACTGTGACATACTGCATACGAAACCTAAGTATACAGAAATAAATTTAATAGAAACATTTGAAGTTAAAAGATTACTAAGGTAAGGGCACCTCCAATGGAAGACTGATGGCCCAGAAAAAGTATGGAAAGAATGCCGCCCCAAAAATGGAGAATAATAAAGTCGGCCAAGAAGAAATTGATAGCATGGTGCAAGAAGCAATGTCTGCAAAAAATCTGAATGATGATGACATAAGAGACCGAATAAAATAGAAACTAGGATACGAGAGACAGCCAATGCCGTCATAAGCCTTTAGCGGCCCCTAGATAAAATTTAATTAAGCGTTTTGGTCCCATTTCTAACAGCATTTAACCAACAGACTTTAAGACACCATAAACAAATAAAAAATTTTCCAGCGTCGAATCGGGCCACTCTGAGTTACAGACTCTGTACATTTGTCTTTTTTGACTAATGATTAATCCGGCGCTGGCGACAACCGTAATCCAACTCGAATCCCAATAGGTAGAAATAAACGCATCGAAAATTACAAAATTTCCTCTTTCAATGTACTTTTAAAGCTTAACAATAAAATTTTTAGATTGTAGCATGAATTCATAAGTTTACAGTAAAAATTCTTGATACGAGTTACAAAAATCAAGAAACCGCGCCACTTTAAGTTTAGTGCCGGTCATAACACACTACATTTAGTACAGAAGGTAGTTTACTATTAATACGGGAATCCAATATGTGGAGCGGAGATATTGGGTCATGTTACAAAAACCAAAATGGCTTGGGTTATATAACACCGCGATTTTACAGCGTCGTTCAAATAAAGTCTGCAGATACTGGCGATATATATCAATATACGTACACAGTCGCTCTTAATTAAGGGAACTGGAGTTCTTCCAGGCCGCTTTTAGGTTTTTCTTTGATTAAATTAGTTGACTTCGCTATATGTTTTTCTTTTCTCTGAGGAAAAATTCAAATTAGAGGTTAGACTTATAAAAACAGAGAAAGGTATTACGTTGCAAAAGCAACTTCAATAAGCCAAATGAACATGGAATAATTCAATTTAAGAATGCTTACTTGATCTTTTAGAACAAAAGAATGTGGATATAAAGTGCCGCTTTTTCAATGTTACAAAGAGCATATTTATTACACACAAAAAATCGTTCAAGAACATTAAGGTTTTTACTTTTAACGATAATGATTTTGTTGACAACAAACAAAAGAAAAAGTTATACAAAGCCAAAACTTCAGCTAGAAAACAATACAGTAATATCAGTCCAGAAATAAACTACAGTACGTCTTTTGTAGTTCATGTAACAAGTACATTTGTTAGATTTTAATTCTTTAAACGTAAGGTAATAACTAAATAACAATTATTAAACTGGATCCACATCAATAAAAATGTGCGTTGTGCGTTGTATTTGACACAAATTTGCTCGTGTTCGTCGGAATTTTTGTTGGTGTGGACTGTGCGCCGCATAGAAATGCACACAAATAATTTCGTGACGAACAACGCACGCTATCCATCGTGCTGTCGGTTTTTAGCCAACTTCAAGGAGATTTGCGGCGCAGTCGTGTCAATGTGGACTTGATTCTGAGTGCATCTGTAGTTTTGTTTCATTTTACTACGTAAATACCTATGTTTGGGTGATTGATCATGTCTCATTTTTTTAAAAAAGAAATGTGCATTGTTCATAATTACATCGGATTATTTATATCGCATAAAGAAAGTGAAAACTCCACTTCATTTTATAACAACAGGCTCTCTAGCAGCAAACTTGCGCTTTGCATAAACAAACCTACACAAGCAGATTCGGCCACAAGATAACTATTTACGTGGTAAAATACTTAAACAAATTTAAATTTGCGCCGCACATATTTTTGCTGAATTTCAAAATACAAAATACAACATAAATTTTTATTGATGTGGATCCGGCTTTACAATATTAATTATGTTAAGTGGCACTTAAACAAAAGCAATTAGTTGCAACACCATACGCTAGTAATAATGTGATGCATTATCTGACATTGACCTGACTTTTCGCTTGGTAATAAAATTAAAAAAATTAAATATTAGTAATAATTACTCTTCCCATAGAGTGCCAAACGATGTTCAGTACGGTCAGCGGCGTAGCTAGGGGGCGGGGGAGGCGGTCCGCCCCGGGGGGCACTTTTAGTCTACCCAAATACTCAAATGAAGTAAAAATTAAAATCTCGGGGTAATGAAGAACAGTAGATATAAATAATAATTAGTGCTGGGACTAGCGCTAGTCCCAATGAAAAATTCAGAAAACAAAAGAATTCTTATCGAAGTTAGAGGGTAAAACAGGCTAGTCGACCTGGCTACATTGAAAACCTGCCCCCTTGTAACGACAGACATTCCAAGTAATAAAATTTATAATAGGGTTCGAACCATTCAACAAAATTATGAAACGTTTCATTTATTTTAGGCATTAAATTCCATGTAGTTTTTAACTCTATTTTAAAAGGGATTTTTCACTTCCGCTCTATTGCAAACATTTTGTTTGAGGAATAAATCCCTTTGTATATTAACCGATCGTCGCATAGCGATAACTGTATAATTATTTGTAAATTGAGATGTACAAAAGCTTCGAACAATGGTAAGAGAACTTCTAAATCATAGGGCATCAAAATAGTGTGTAATAGTGATTTTTCATTACCGGTGTGTGAATACAGTTTTTGTTAGGAGTTTTTTAAGTAGGTACGTGATCAAAATAATGGTCGTGCGCCACTGACCTGAGTGGGTGATAATTAGTGCAATTTGATAGATTTATAAAATCCTTTATGATTTGAATTATATTTGGAGTCGTGTCTAGGCAAGGTGCCTTTGAGAAAATTCATAGTAATCTATGCATTTTGTTCACGAAAACAAGCAACAAAAATATAAATTTAAAGCATGTTACGTTAATATTGTCCTATTGGGAGTTAGGTCCCATGAGTAGTAGTTTCAGTCTATTTTAGTAGCTCCAGTGACCAGTCTATTTCCACGCATGTCGAATTATATTACTTCCGTTTAACGTCACTTCTGGTTTTTGACTTGGTCTATTCGAAGACACTTGTTTATGGTGAAATAAAGATCCACGTAAATCTTAGTTAATATCGGTGGGTGCCGACTTTGTTAAGTCACGCTACAGCGAATTTGTTCCTGCCAATAAAACTATTGGATGAATTTATTGACGCTAAGACAGGTAATCTTTTTCTTTGGACCACGTGAAAATTGGAGGTTATTTGTATTTCTTTTCTTTTAGGTGTTTTAAGCTTGGTCTAGTTTTGATCTTAAGTTTGGTCTTAAGTTTCGTTTTGTTTGAGCTCCTGTTCAGATATCTTGGCCCCAGCTGTTTGCTTAAGTTTAAGCTTTGGGCTTACGCTTACTGTCAAGTGTTCGGTTGATGTTCCGTTGATGTTCCGTTTGATGTTCCGTTGTTCTGTTGATGTACTACCGCTAAACTACGGACAGCATTTCCGACAACATTTCTTCTCCTTCAGCGTGTCTTCGGCGGCTCAGCGAAAGCTGATTATATATTTAAGCCCCGACTGTCAGCTACGTTCTTAATATTTTTATTATTTCTGTAACTATTGTAGAGCCTTCAGCTCGTTACTACTCTTAGTTCACTATTTTTTTCTTTGGCATTATTTATTAATGTTTAACTAGTAATTTTGTATTTTTGCTAGTATTCTTTATTAACATTTAAATTAATTTGTTATTATCCTACGTTCTCAACAACCTTTGAGTGGCTTTGATGTCACCACATTTTCATTTGTACCTTACGATTAATAAGTTAGGAACCGTAATCCGTTTGCAAGGTATTTTTGGTTATGTTATCGTTCGGTGATTTTAGCGCTGCAAGTTTTAATAGGTAGGATAGCTCTTCCACTTAAGCGGATTGTATTTTCATTGAAACTGCATTATTATTCTTTTATGTATATATTTGTGTATTTTAAATAGGTACTTGCAAACACCGGAACAGAACCAACCTTATGTCGTAGCATGTACTTTCTTTTCGTTTAATTTTAGCGAATGGTTTTATTAGCCTTTCAAGTCTCTTGAGACCAGGAGTTATTATCGTCAAGTGTATTCTTTGTTTTATTTTTAATTTGCAACATTTATTATTTATTTGTTATTAAAGGCATACATCATTCACGTCTACGAATTCTTTTATTTCATTTCCTACGTTTTTTCGCTATTTGAAACCTTATAGAATAAATAGTGTGGCGCCCTTATTGATATCTACAAGTTTCTTTCTAAGTCGGACCTACCCATTCTCGTCTGAACTAGCCGCGAGTCCGAACTACCCCTTCTTGTTGCAAGAATAGTGGCTTTCTTGGAAAGTGGCCGATATTCGTGTAACAAGCATCATTAACGTTTTTCCGGTTTTTTTTTTTTAAATTTTCGGTTGAAATATGGTTTTACTTTTTGGAACTTATGTGAATTTTATGTTCATATTTATATAATTACTTTGTTGCAATTTTGCTAAATATATTATGTGTGTTCCTTTTCCTAAATAGAAACTATAAGTGAAAGTTTTTACCCTTATTAAAAATCGTGGGGGTGGAGGCGATCTGATTTAAAAAAATTGAAATCAGAATATGTTCTGCTATAAAACTGTAGTTTTGGATGATGGTAAACTACTCTACATTATCTAACTTTACATTAAAACACGTTTGAACATCTAAAAGTCAAAACAAATCGCCTGCGGCGCAGTTTCTTTCCCTCCACTTTTTTGTGTCGATTTCTGTTTTCTTTTCGAAAAATCAAGAATTGCAACCCTTATTGAGAGGGGCGGAAAACTCAGGGACCGCCTCTGGCGGCACAAACTCTTAACAACGCCAACTGAAGACAACACTTTATTTTTAGATTGGTGAAAATGACGTCACATTACCCTCATATTATCTATCTAATAAACAAAATAATTGCTATTTGATTTGAGATGAATCTGATGTACGTATAAAAGCGAAACTATTAGATAAACCAAAAGGGCAATATGTCTTCTTATCCTGTCGGTTAAATTCCCTAAATAGAGTTCTATCGATGCCGAAGCTGTTTCCAAACATACATAATACAATACAGTCTGAATACCAATTTTATCTTTATTTGGAAATCGCAATGAACATCCTAATAGATCCTTTTTGGGGTAGCTAAGCTACCTATAAATTGATAAGGATTACCACCAAAATGCTTTAAGAGGTATCTAAACAAGTCGCACGTATTTATCTTCCAATTTTATCTCCAATCGTTTAAATTATCTCAATAAAATGCCTCCTCCAATCAATAATATTTCTGCAAAAGCCACAATAACACCGAAAATACAAGAAATTGAGAAAACCAACAATAAGCTATAGTTAATATAAACAGTGTTTTATAATATAAATATAATTGCTTTTTGTTTATTTCAGGAAGATTCGTCAAAAATGTGAAATTGACTTAAGCTTAGTCAAATTGGGGTATGTGTAGACTATGCTAAAGATGACGAGGGCGGAAATTCGCTCAACTACTTTCTTACATTTATCCAAATTTGAGAAATAAAATAAAAACCTGATTTTATCGTTATCTTAAAAAGGAGACGTCTAAGGAAAAAATTTTATATGAAAGACCCCCGTTAATTTTTGATAAGGAACCACCTCCTGATTTGTTTTGCAATACTTAAGAAACACCCTGTATATAATTTATTTTGCATGAACTACTATTTACACACATCTTAAAACTCAAAATTAAATCACTACAAACTTGTTTCGCTTTTCCGAAATTCAATAACAGTAAGAAAGGCCTTAAAATATTTTCAAATGAAGCGCAAACCCTTATCTTTTAAAATAAATAACAACAAAAATGTATAGGTAGTTTTAGCTAGGACACACTGTGAAAGAAATGCAATCCCTGATCAATTTTTTGTTTTATTTGCACAAATTAAAAATATTTTTAAAATTTTATTTTGGAGCGATATTTTAGAAACACCCCAAAAACATAAGCTTGTCGTTTAAAGTCTTTCTCGCGTTTATTTTCGTGAACAAATACGCGGATAATCGAACGCGCGAACAAAAGGATACGATCTCCTTTCATCAAGCGCGGTTAAGTTCGTTCAAACATCATACAGCTCATGTAATATCACGTTCCCCACACGGAAACTATCAGTTCTAAAACAATGAAACTCCAAATCGTAAATTGTTCGAGCAAACAATTAAATAGAGCACAGCACATTAGTATGCCCTTCACTTGTTATCGAATTCCTTTGACTCCATTAATAGCTGTATGTGCACTGAATAACAGTGTAGGTTTGAATAATGACATAAATAATGCCAACCCCATGTTGAATGGAACCGTAAACACCTGTTATTTTACTTGCAATTTCTGGAATAATTTGCATAAAACAGCACACAGCCTGCTCGATTTTCAACAGGTCGCGACGTTTTCGAAACAAAGTCGACGTTATGTTTTCCATGTGTGTATGCTTTCATGTGCGAAGCAAAATTGCACTGTAATTTCTGCACAACGTAATGTAATAAATGTAATATAAAAATGCTAATTGCTCGCTGGCTCTCGACAAACTCCCGTTAACGAATAATTAAAAACAAGGCAAATATTTTTACTGTCTCTTTATTTTTCATGTAATGAACGCATCACGTTTATCAGTGTAGGTGAAGAGGTGTTTATTGTTTATATATGGGTTGATCGTATATTATGTTAGCTTTTCACAGACTGGTAAAACAATATTATGCAAAATAAGATACACAAACGTTTTTAACATCACTAAGCGGGATACAAATAATGTTTCGAAATTATATCATATTTTCCCCCCCAATGCATGTATTTTTTCTGCAAAAACAATAAATTTTGGTAAGAGAAATTCAAAGTATGAATTGTAGCGCCTACGTGATCAAATAATTAGCCCCATAAATAAAATATCTGTTAATTGAAACATAAGACGAGACCACGTCAAAGTAGTATTTTGCAAAATATTTCTTTCAAATTAAAATACAAAGTGTGTAAGCTCAACATATTTTGCCTGTTGCATTGCCAAATATTTTTTAATAGCACTTGGCAGTGATAATAGTTTGTATGCTGTGGGTTAATTAAATATTTTAATTTCGTTTAACCCTTCGACAGGCAATATATTATCTGTGCTGGGAGATACGTTGCACTAAATTTCTTAAGTAACTCATTAGCCGATTCGAATCAAAACTTGGCCATGCAGCTTCCAGCCAATACCGGTCTGTATCTTAACCAAGGACTAAATAACGTTTTAAATTGTTACGTTATTGTTTAACGTTATTTATTATATATGTTTTCGTTACACAACATTATAAATAACATTAAACAAATGAATCGTTATGTTTTATAACGTTATAAACGTTATGAGAATATACAGGGTTATTCAAATTCGAGGCCCACCATGGGGATCTCGCTTATTATAATAGCTAGAGTATAGGTTTAAATTTGGCAAAGTTGCTAAATTTGATACTTATTGATAATCCAAAGAGAAATTGGGAATATCTCAAACGGTATCCGAGAAAATTAGGAAAACTGGAAAATGCGTTTTTTGAAAATCGTCTATAACTCCTTTGGAATTTGAAATATTTTAAATGTGTAAAGACATTGCCCTAGCAACTTTTCAAGCCGAATCGAATGGTGGTCACAAATTTTTGCTAGATCGATTCGTTTTTGTTTTATGACAACCAACTTTGTTTTTTCTTATGGGCGCAATTTTTGTTATTTACATAATCAATTAGGATTAATTTTTCTGAATCCATTGAGATATTACACATGGTATTTTACTTCTACATTAATTGTCAAATTTGAAAAAATACGTTTTAAACAATAACAACTATAAATCAGGTAGGTCGGTCATTGTAGTTTATGTTGTTTCCATGACTACCAATCAACAAACTAAAAGTCTGTTACTTGTCACATTAATAAATTCGTAAAAATTAACTTTAATAACGAAGAAAAATGCGATATGCTCCGAATTTTTTATACTGTTCTTTTATGTTTTGTTATACTTTATCACATGCTTTATACAAATTTACTTGAGTTTCTGTTAAATATAGAAAAATAGTGTTTTTTCCAGATATGTTTGTTATAAAAATGTTTTTTTTAATTGTTATCTGAAACCTTTCTGCCATATTTTTCTCTAATTTTGGCAAAAGCCTCATATTTCCCTATGTTTCTGTCCAACGAACAAAAATATGTGTGCAAGGTTTGTCTTCTATCTGGATATGTTTCTGCATATCGTTGACAGTGTAGATAAAGTTCCTATTCAATGAATAAAAAATTAAAGTTCATTTTTACGAATTTATTAATGTGACAAGTAACAGACTTTTAGTTTGTTGATTGGTAGTCATGGAAACAACATAAACTACAATGACCGACCTACCTGATTTATAGTTGTTATTGTTTAAAACGTATTTTTTCAAATTTGACAATTAATGTAGAAGTAAAATACCATGTGTAATATCTCAATGGATTCAGAAAAATTAATCCTAATTGATTATGTAAATAACAAAAGTTGCGTCCATAAGAAAAAACAAAGTTGGTTGTCATAAAACAAAAACGAATCGATCTAGCAAAAATTTGTGACCACCATTCGATTCGGCTAGAAAAGTTGCTTGGGCAATGTCTTTACACATTTAAAATATTTCAAATTCCAAAGGAGTTATAGACAATTTTCAAAAATTGTAGTTTCCGGTTTTTCCTAATTTTCTCGAATAACGTTTGAGATATTCCCAATTTCTCTTTGGATTATCAATGAGCATCAAATTTAGTAACTTTTCCAAATTTAAACCTATACTCTAGCTATTATAATAAGCGAGATCCCCATGGTGGGCCTCGAATTTGAATAACCCTGTATATATTTATATACAGGCGTATCCGGAACATTCTTCGCCCACAATTCTTTACCTACACAATTCTTCGCCGCCATAATTCTTCGCCAACATAATTTTTCGCCGCATGCAAGCATATTACAAATTTTGTTTGTAGAGGAATGCGATTGTTTTTATTTATAACGTAATTTTAACAGATTTTTTTACATTAGGTTAGGTTAGGATATGTTTGGTTAGGTTAACAACTTTTGGCTTATGTAATAAAATCTGTGAAAATTACGTTATTAATAAAAACAATCACATTTACAAATAAAATTTGTGATATGCTTGTATGCAGCAAAAAATTGTGGCGGAGAAGAATTGTGTAGGTGAAGAAATGTGGGCGAAGAATGTTCCTAGACCCATATACAGGGTGGTCCACAAAAAAGAGCCACTTGGAATCCTGTAAACGGTAAGAGCTACAAAGAACTTCAAATTAGACAAACGTTTCCCTTTCTAAAATTTACTTAGATGCTTTAATTTAATTTTTTTTTTTTTTATTGAGTGTTTAAGGACGCTTCGACATCTATGGTCACTAGCGTCCGGGAGGAGGGGGCGGGGAACAAGCAAAGGGTGGGTAAGGTAAGGGTAGGTGGAAGTATAGTTCATTTCAAGATATTATGCGGATTTCGGGTTTTATGGCTAATTAACTGTTATCAGCTTAGGGAGGGTACTTCTTAGAATTGACCTGTTCACACCTTCTGTTTACATCAACAAGGCAATAACCTCAGGACCGTATTTATAATAAATTACTTTATTGTAAATTATACAGATGTTAAGTACATTGTCAGAGGGAAACTCAAATAATACAAACAAGTTATTGTGGATAAAATATTCCTTGAATTCGGTTCTGTGCTACTAACACCGTGCCAATAATCAAGTCCTCATTAGTGTAGGAGGGGCTGTGCTTAAGCTTAATAGGCCATAAAACCCGAAATCCGCATAATATCTTGAAATGAACTATACTGACATCATTTGCCTATAGTAGGTAGAGGGAACCACCTGAAACCTCTACGATAACAGACGGTCGTGGGATTCGAACCCACGACCTCCCGATTAACTCGCAAGGTTGCATACCAACCAGCCACCGAGCTCGGTAATTTAATGTTTTAAAAAAGTTACATTGCACGCTACATAATAATCAAAAATCAAAATAGGCATTGTTTTTTAAATCGTTGACATAATAGACAAGGAAAGGTCAAAATAAAACAATTAAAGTCGGCTATTGTTTTCTTTTTCATGGCAACCTTGATTTTCATCTTAAGATTTTGCATTTTTTTAGGTTATTTCGTTTATTTTTGAAAATAGACATATAAAATATTACCTATATCATTCTAAAGAGAGAAAAAAATATTATCTTTAAATCTAAGTCATTACCTACTACGACTGCCTTTTAAAAAAAAAGTTGTTTTGTCAAATATCTCGCACGGTAATTTATAAATAAAAATCTGACTATCACCTTCTTATGAAAAACAAAATTTACAAAACATGTTCCTGTATTCGTAACAATAGCCGAGATATTTAACTTTAAAAATTTAGATCGATTTCGGTTTTTTCGTTATATCACGCAACCCATGGAATTTTTAAACAAAACAACATCTAGTTAAAGATACACTCCTAAATAGCTAACTTTTATCCCATTTAACCAACCTTGTATTTTAATTATTTACCGACATGGCAATGGTGTCCCATGGAAAAGTGAAACACCCTGTATATACATTTACACAGGTAAATTGTCATTAATTTATAGTATTATCACAATGTCAATTTTCTCCATGTTTTGTACTTTTACACCGTTAATTTTCGCAAAAGATGTAAAGCACTAAGGAGTAAATATACGCTAAAACAGACGGTAATCAAATTGCCATCTATTTCTAGCGGAATGTTTTTTATCAGTGTAAGGATTGTTTCCAAAAATATGAAAATACTTAGTGTGTTCCATTTGAAATAACAAACTTACGGCCATTTTCGGCAAAATAGTAAACGATGCAAACTGTGCATATCTGCAGATAATCAGGTTTTATGCACAAAATATCGTTTAAATAAATTTCAAAATAAAGCAAAAAAGGAGTGAGTCTGATTTCATTTACACCCAGTGGATAGTATGCAGTGTTTTCATTATTTTACGCACTTAATTAAACATCAACTTGTAAGTTTTAATCTCACATATCCCACAATATTTATAACAGTGTCAAGTTTCCTTCAGCGTATGGTATATGATATTAATTAGGGCATGTTTGGCTAACGTGGAGTCTTAAACGCTTTAAGAGTTGCAGTAACTCTGCAAAGGACAGGGTAGAAACATACACAGTAATTTGAAGTCAAGTATTTGTATAAAGCATGTTTGAATGTACTATACATCTTACTTTTTATTTATTGCAGTCAATTATGAAATAATCCTGACTGTCTGAAACTTAACTTTTATTTTTAATTTTTTTTTTTTAATTAATGTTGGCCAACAATATTTTCTACCATTTAATAATACATAGTGTGTAATTAATTGATTTTTGCTACCTACAAATAAATCAAAATACCTACTTTTAATGAAAACCAAATAACAATCAAAAAATAAAATGATCTAATTATAAATTCAGTTGATCGTCATACGTTACGGCAGTGGTTCTCAATCTTTTTGTATTTTTGTGTCTCCCTTTTCAATATTAAATTTCATTGCGCTCCCCTTTTCCATTGTATTGCGCCCCCTTTCCAATCCTTTTGTCCTGCCAAAACACTATGTTTTTATTTCTTAACCGTTCTCTGACTGACTGTATTATTTTTAAAATGTGTATTTTTGTTAGAAACTTATTTTTCCTAATGTAAACTTAAAAATACATTGAAATCTGTAACACTAGCTATTAGACTCACTAAAAACCCATCGTATGTATGACTGCTATCATATTCAGTAAATATTTTTTGTTATTACTTTTTGTTGTTTTTATAAATAGTTTTGCATTGATTTCAATTTTTCTTCACGGCCCCCCCCTTTAGATTTTTCGCGCCCCCCTAGCACACGTTGAAAATCGCTGCGTTACGGTGAGAAATCTAAAATATAATTAAAATATTATTGAAACCTTTTGGCACTTTCCACAGTATTAAATAACGTTTGTTGGGCATTATTTCCAAAGATAACAAGGACACATTTATAGGTAATTTAATTGTTTTAATTTTGTAAATTAATTCGTTAATCATCGTATTTACAAGAAATACAAAATTTAATAATTTAAAAAAAGTTATTTTTACTTATTGTAATAATATTCTCAATATTTTTTTTACATTATTATTTGAAAACTCGGGCAGTTTTAAAATTAAACTAAATAATACCGAAAATAAAGTCGATTTTCTTACAAAATTTCATTAAAAAAATTAGCATCATGATCTAAAATTTTCTCTTTGAAAATGGTTTTACGTTCAAAAATTGTTTGATATTATTTGGTTTAGCCGACTTTTTACTCTCGCTGTATGCGGATTGACATAACATGTACTTTGAAAATGGAACACTCTGCATAAATTAAAACAAAGTACAATAATAATGAATTTTCCCCTACATGCGCGCGCATTATTCCTACACGTCTGTATGTTACACAAAGTTTTCACGCCAGCAGTAGATTTAAATTTTTTATACCCCCTACGAATTATTCGCTGACAGGGAATTGAATAAAGAGAATAAAACTCCACCAAACAGATAGTTCCAAACTATCTCTCTCTCTTTCTTTTCCCACCAAACGCGAAGACCCTATATAACCGTTTTACGTTTTAAAACGACTCCTACGATGTAAACACCTCTCGCTTTTCCATCCACACACAAACAATTCGCGAAATAAAATTTATGGTACATTAAATTTTGAATTATGTGTGTTATGATCCCACAGCAATCTAGGATATATTTTCTTGGTACGAGGAGCTATCATAAAACCAGAAAACAATATTAAGCTTCGGGTACTGCAAACTATAAGTTCCCAGGAGTTTGAGATACGGCGATCTCAGCTTTTACGATCGGGTTGGGCACACTATCAACGAAATTGACAGGAAAAATGTACACTCGTCAAAAACTGCCAACAAATATGCCAGCAGAAGTCCACTCGTATCAAGATATTATCCTCATTTCATCTTCTCTGATACTTTTCGTTTACTGTTGAGTGGTTGAAAGTATTTACAAACCCGAAATTAAATTTTACATGTTGTGTGGTCGCAGCGCCGGATTTACGTGTAAGCTAAGCAAGCTACAGCTTTAGGCCTCACATTAACAAAGGCCTTACGCCTTGTGAACAAGAATTCGCATTGTATTGTTTTTTGTTTTAACTACATTTGTTTTGCTTATGAACGATGCAACCCGTGCAAGCGACATACTATTAAACCTATACCAGATGTATGTATGTATACCGGGTGCAGAATAGGATCACGCGACAGTAATTCAATGGTAAAATTTTAAAAGTTGTATAAAATCTTCCCTAATTATTTTAGAAAAGAAGGTTATTTAGATGTCATCAATTTTAATTTTTAGTTTTCTAATAACTAAAAATTGGGAAAGTTGCAAAACGCCGTAGTGCCTTGGAACTAAGCTATGACAACCACTGAATAAAAAGATAAAGGAAGGAGCATTTTAACGATCTTAAGGCGTTTAAAAAGGCTTCTCAATATAGCGAATGCATGTTTCCGCTTCAAACTTGATGTTCAAAAATCCCACCACCAACTTCAAGGCACTCTTGAGCTTACTTGACAATGCTACGTGTAGCTGCACATTCTAGCCGTTAGGTGACACATTATCTAATACTAACATTGCCAGAAAGATGGATCGGTCGATATGGTCACGTTAATTGGCCACCAAGATCTCCAGACCTTACCCGATTTGACATTTTATCTGTGGCGATGAGTGAAAGCGACGTCTACCAAGAAAAAGTAACACAAAAGACGAATTGGTCGCTCGCATTATGAATAGTGCTACTCTTATAAAAAAAAAGACGAGACTACCTTAGAAGAACTGCACGTAATATTCTCAATTAAGTTCGAGAGTTCATCGAAGGTGATGGTGGGATTTTCGAACATCAGCTTTGATCTATTGCTAATTATTCGTGTGTTTTATAATTTAAACAATCAATAAATGGAATAATCAACCTTTTGTGAGATTTTTTAAGGTTAACATTCAAACAGCTGTATCTTCCTAACAATTGAGGAAAGGACAAATGTTTATATGAAATTTTTAAGTCAAAATAGTTCACACTTCCAGCCCCTAAGGTAGGGGAGACCGGGGATAAAAGTAACATTTTTTTTGTTTTATTTAATTTCTCATAGATTATTACAAATTTTTTACATTCAAATTGGTTTAATGATAGATTGGACATTTGTCTTGCTTCCAAGATATTTATTTCGTGTGTTTCGTAAAGCAACTGTTAGAAAAAAAAAATTTTTCTTTAGTAAGACAGCTATTACTTTCAACCTCAACGTTGGGGCTAAAAGTAACAATGATTGGGGTAAGTTGTAACGGCAAAATAATTTACACAGCTCATAAGTAGTGGGTAAATATATTAGTATTTATCAACAAAATTAATATTTTATTCAAAAATACACATTAGCAAAATGAAAAAATAAAAAAAAATATCTTTGGTACAATACAAAATGATAAGTGAACAGTATGGCATACCAGGTAAGGGCGGTCCCAAATTATTAAATTTATACTGGATCATAATAACTGTTTGTTTTATTTTAAAAAAATCTAACCGCCCTTAAACTGACCGTCATTCATTAAATCAGTAAAAGAGGGTCAGGTTAAGTTGGGTTGGTTAAAGCTTTGTTTGTATTAAGTTATAAATATTAAGGTAATAGAATAAAAACAATGGCGGCTGGTAGGAAAACCAAAAGTACCAGATCTTACCAATTTACATAGGTTTTATAATTTAAAATGCTTTTTAAGAAATGATTTAGCTTTACATACATTTCCATCATTAAACCGATATTATATACTGAGTTTTATAATTTAATAATTTGGTACTGCAGTTACCAGGTTTGCCAAGATTATAAGTACCTACATATTTAAAAATGTGAATCAAAAAGATACAACAAACTGGAAAATTATTCCGACAACTCTTGTATATTCTCATCTACGAAGAAAGCCACCAATTATGTGCTAAGAGTGAACATTTGCAAGTGAAAACATTAATTGGGGTTGGTTGTAACACTTTGTTACTTTTGACCCCAAGTGTACACAAAAAAAATTTCAGGGAATCCACAATTAACCACGATTCTAACGTCAAATTGTATTGCATCCACCAATAGCCAACTAAATTTAGAACAAAATAATATAGGTACTTTTTTGTTCCTATTTTAGAGATCGCCTAAAAGTTACTCGACGAATGAGACAACGCAGTAACTTTTAGGCGGAAAATAGTGACTCTGGCTGGCAAAAAGTTAACCTCTATGACAGATGAAAACTAGCAATGTAGGTAGGGAGCTGGATGTAACTTAACATTGCAAAAGCGTTTAGGGCGATATAAAACAAAAATTAAAGAAACTATAGGCACTGTTACAACCTACCCGTGTTACTTTTATCCCCGGTCTCCCCTAATTACTATTCCTCCTGAAACACCTTGTATATTTAAGTAAAATCAATCCATGGGTTATAAATTTTACACTTGCTTTGGTCGGAACTTTATGCCACCAGTTAAAGAGTTTTAATAAAATTGTAGAACATTCTACAAAGATACAGGGTGTCCCGATTTGAATCGTGTAATCTGGTAGAATAAGTCGGTTGTTCACAAAAAATTGAAACTAAATCGACTCAAATTATACAAGAAAACCAACAAAATAAAAACGATATCAAACATAAGAAGTAAGAACTCGTTCTCAAAATATAGCTCAAAAACCTGAAACTTGAATATTGTAACACATTCTCTGTACCTCATTCGTTTTTTTAATATTTTAGAACCATTTGAAGGTACATTTTTTCATATTTTTGAATTAAGAACTTCTGCTTTAAAATTTCGTAGAAATGTACAGTTACATAACTTTGATATACAAAAAAAATTACTTAACACATCCAGAACTTGTCTAGGGTTATCTCGAAAATTGATTTGAATATTTCATATCCGTTTTCACTTTTAGATTCCTCGCATACGTCTGTATTGCCCTTTTTTTAAATTTTCTACGATAACGCTATCCAAATCGGTACAAGCTGTATATTGGTAAGTTTTTATTAAATTTTACAATTAAAATCATTGTATTTATTACAAAATACGTGAATCGGTGGTGTTAAAATTCAATTTGGCATACATAAGAAATAAAAAAGTTGTTTACGCACCTCAAAAACTAAGAAGGCTAAGTTGTCTTACCTATAAAAACCAAACTTTTAATTTCCAGTGTTGATAATAAAAAACTTAAAATGGAAGGTTATTTTTCTGGATTTTGCAGAAACTGAGAACAACCGGTAAATTTCCAATTTATATTTTTACTAAGCGTGTAAAAACCCTTAACTAATTTAACCGTCCTTCTGTGACTAAAGGTTTTTGTTGAAACCATATTCTTCATGTCAAAACATACTTAAATACACACACACGGTGGTTTGCATTAAATCGGCTATTTATTTAACCTGACATTATGTAAACTAAAGCAAACGTACGATTTATTACCTAAGTGATACATTTATTTAACAAATTACTATTATTTATATTATTTACGTTATTAAAAAATAGGCACACATGATTTGCATGATTGCATGTGTAAAACATTTTAGATTATTATCAAAACCTGTTCAATATTTTTGTCATTTTTTGAAAACATGTGGACGTTATTTATATTGCAGCTCACAGCCTCAACAAGATTAAATCCGGCGCTGTTGTAACCTATAAAAACGACCGTTTCTTATAAAATATAAACAAATACTTAACCGCAAAGGTTAAGCGACGCAAATGTACCACAAACCTCCTTTATTGCGTGAATTTAAATAAAAGCAGAGGGTTACAGTAACAGTGTTGCAAACGACAAATCGTTAAACGACAATTGTCTAACAAAGTGGGAAGCTACGCGAGTGGTTGATACGACGCCATACCGGATATTCCACAAAAACGAAAACATTAGAGGTTATTAAATTTTTTTATCTCTTAAAAAAAGTTTCAGTTTAGAACCGGAATGCCAATTTCACGTGAAAACCGTAAACACCGCAATCACATAAACGCGAGATGTTCTACTTTATTTTCTATTCGACGAATTTAAAATTGAAAAGACTGAAAAACGGAGGCTGCAAATTAAATTTAGTAGGTATATGCTACACTGCTACAGTGTTTCCAGATTGGAAGATGTTATGTATAATACGTTTAATACACAACGCCTGAGCTATATTCATTCGTTCTATACCGGGTGATTCAGTTTGACTGTCGCACCCCTATAACTTTTTAATTATTGAAAATAACCCCAACAAACCTTATATTTTTGGAAACGGCGACAAATTCTCTATTAAATGATGTGCATTTGTTATCTCTACGATGGCGTATGTCAAATCCGCGATAGGCAACTGTTTTTTTTTTTAAATTACATAGTATACATTTTTTTGTTGATTCGGATAGAGAATTTAATTCTAAATCCGACCATGTACTCAAAAAGTAGGTATGCATTAGAAAATTTTCGAGAAAAATCAGCAGTGGCGGCCATTTTGAATACATTAAAATCTAATTTTTTATGTCGGCGTTTATTATTTGTTTTTATTTTTATAAAAAATTTATGTTTATAACATTTCTATTGATAGTTACCGTATAATTTTTAAGATTTGATCGTTTTTTGTTATGTTAAATAGACCGTTTGCTATGATTTGAATAAACTTGGAACTGATTTTTCTCGAAAATTTTCTTATTTATGCCTACTTTTTGAGTACATGGTCGGATTCAGAATTAAATTCTCTATCCGAATCAACAACAAAATGTATACTATGTAATTTAAAAAAAAAAACAGTTGCCTATCGCGGATTTGACATACGTCATCGTAGAGTTAACAAAAACACATCACTTAATAGAGAATTTCTCGCCGATTTCAAATATATATGGTTTGTTGGGGTTATTTTCAATACTTACAAAGTTATAGGGGTGCGACAGTCAAACTGAATCACCCGGTATACCTGTAGACGCTATAAATATTCCGGAAAGATATAAAAATCAATGTGAAGCCACTAAAACGTTTTTTACAAGATTTGAGTTTAAATAAGCAAAAACAAATTACTTTTGCACGTGTTACATAAGTATGCTAAAGTCATATATCTAATAAACATACAGGGTGTCCCCATTATACACCGCCAAAAAGTAGGTGCATATTACCGAGTGAAAATGATGACCATTTGTCAAATATTTTGTTATCCGAAAATGCTTCCTTTCAAAGTAAGAGACCTCCAAAGTTGCGAGAAAAAAAAATCAAAAAATCGATTACGTTTTAGCCGTTTAAGCTAGAGCTATCAAACTTGGCCGAAATGTTTGGGTGTTTCCCATTGACTTTGTGGGATAATTAGAAAAAAAAACACGTAATTGGAAGTATGATTTATAGTCAGGTCATCCGCTTACCATCTTCAGAATTTTTTTCTCTGGAATAAAATTGAAAATGTCATTCGTCCATAAGAAACTACGACTTAGGAGGAAAAAATTCGTCTCTCTTTGTTTTTTACTGTAAACGTAGCCGTTTTCGAGATAATTAGCGCTAAAGATGCATCGACAAACTCTGTTTATACACCTCAAATATTTTTTTTACTAAACTTAGTTGGCTAATGTCATGCTTGACTTAAGGCTTGTTCGTAAACTAACCTTTTTTTAAAAATGTCAGACACAAACTTGTATACTAAACGAATTAGCCGACATTCACTTAGTTTATTATGAACAAGCAGTTTTTGATTGAAAAACAGATTGCAGCACTGGAACATCCTCCCTATTCCCCTGATTTAGCACCCTGTGACTTCTTCCTTTTTCCAAAATAAAATCTGTACTAAAAGAAACCCGTTTTGAGTCATTGGAGGGTGTTAAGAAGAAAACGTCACAGCTTTTAAAACAGTTATCAATAAAATGAACTGCAACACGCCTTTGACCAGTGGAAAATAAGAATGGGTCGATGGGTAAGTGCCAATGGGGACTACTTTGAAGGAGACAAACAATAGATTTTCCATAAATTGTAAATAAATATCCTTTTTTGAACCAGTCCAGTTATTTTATAAGCAGACCTCGTATGTCATACTTTTAAACTGTTAGAAATGACATGATTATTACGCGCCCTTTTGTTGTCCAATCAAGTATTTATTATTTATTGATGATCCAATCAACACTTGTGTTGCACGAAATTGCAAGTATTAGCAATAAAGTTTCTACCTATTACACATTTATAGGGAGAAAAGTGAAGCTGACTTATTTCAAGTGAGATATTTTACTGCCTTGTGGGAGTCTTTTCCAGCATATACGGGAAATTCGCGTTTGTGTTCAATAAACAAAAATTAAGTAGTGATAAAAATAGTTAAAACCTGTTTTAGGAAAAAAATTTTCGTTTTCGTTCTTGAAAAAAAAATTATAATTTCGATTTCGTTACTGTAAAAATTTGGGTTAAATTCGTTTAACGTTTTCAATTTCGTTCCGTTCTCAGTCTCTTGCAGTACTGTCATTGACAAAGCTGAACTGTTTTTAGACGTTTATAGCATTGCAGTGCTCTATTATTTGTTGATAAGTTGTAATTCCATATCATAACAATGATTTTATGGTCCTTAACTTATGATTAGAAACAGTTGTTGAAATGGTGCAGCAAGCAAGGCCACTTAAAGTATTGCGTGTCTGCTCTCACAAAATCTAAATGGCAAATGATATCGATAAACCGTACAGTTTATTTAAATTTCCAGAACACGAAAAGCCTGTCGCGCACAAATGGCAAGCAAGCAAATTCGGGCAACATCCCAACATATTTACTTTCAATTAACACATTCTTTCCGGGCAAGCGGAATCGCAATTAGGCACAAAGGGATCTCACACCCACCTTATTATCCTTTTGCCAGGAGCAGGATCCTCGTTTGTTGAACACTTTACACGCAAGAAGGGCATCTTGACCGGGATTCACTTCCGTATAGGATGGCTGCTGCTCGAATCTCTGAACGCACGAAATTCCTGCAACAAAAACGAAAATTATGTAAATCCGAACGAATACAATAAAGGGAAAATATTGCAAGTATCCCAAAAGGGCAAACCGCTTTGTTTCCCTGCGTGTTTCATCGCAATAACTGAAAATAACCGGTTCGGAAACTATAATTTACTGCTATAATAAGCGAATCGTGTTTTTTTAATGGAATATTACGGTCTCGTCGTTGACTAAGTTGTACTATAACATGTCCTTTTTATTTCAAACATTTCATGTTACTGTTAAGTTGCTTATTATTTAATTATACCCCTTAAATCTTTATATTTAACGATGGAAACGGACAATTCACAATTCCTTTATTACTATTATTTTAGGAGTAATAATAACGAATCCTAAAAAAGGTGTGTTAATATTAATACATTAAATAAAGTCACATTAAAAACAAGAAAATAGATAAAGATTTTATCTAGTTGTTGTACAGCCTTACTTAAAAAGTCTGCCACAAATAAAAAAGTGTTTTATTATCGATTTCTCAGAAATTGTATTCTTCATAAAACTGCCAAATGAAAAAAAGTTTTAATCAAAATTCATATGACACTAGATTTAAGCGATTCTAAAAATATTCACAAGAGTAAAGTACCTATATTTTAAGAGTTACAAAAAAAACTTCTTAAATAAAGATTGTTTAGAATTCAAAAATAAAACCAAATATTACCAAATTGCACGCATAAATTCCAATTTTCATATTTGAAGTAATTTCGATAGATATTTAAAAAGTCTGCAACAAATTGATAAGTTTTTTATTATCGATTTCTTAAGCTATTTTATTTATCATAAAAGTTGGTGCAAGACTAAAAACTATTTTTAGATAAAAAAAGATTCTATAAAAATTCATATGGCAGTAGATTATAACGAGCTTAGAAATATTCACAAGAGTTAAGGGTACAATGGACCAGTGTTTCTTAAACTGTGGGTCGCGACCCAAAAGTGGGTCGCGAGAATTTTATTTTGGGTCGCAAACCATATTGAAATTAATAAGAAAGTTTTTATTTTGTTAACCAAGCCGAAAATTAATATTTCAGTCATTTTCAAGGTAATTTTTTGTGTAATGAGATTTTGAGTTTAAGTTGATAAATAAATTTAATAGCAAACTCAATATGTGTTTTTTATGATTATAAAATAGTAACGATTATAAACAGGGACCCAAATCGCAAAAAAAAATAACGGTTCAGTTCCGGTTACCGGTTTGATAATAAATTTTAACTTTTCGATTTACGTTCCGAACCACCGATTTTTATTTTATAATGATTCGGCAACGGTTCAGTTCCGATTGCGGTTTAATGCCTTTTTAGTTTTTTATATAAGATTTTAAAAAGTATACATTATACAAAAATGTTTATGATTTCAATGCATATTCATCAATTAAACTGTGTGAAATTGGTCAAATGTAATCAAAATAAAAAAATTTACAATGTTATTAAGAAATATAATTAATCCAAATTCAACCAATTATAGCGGTTTAAGCCGGTTTAAACCGGTTCACACTAGTCGGCTAGGTTTGATTTTGTGTTTTTTTTTAACTTAAAGGTTAGGTTATGGTTCGCGGTTCATGAAAAATGTACCGGTTCGTTACGGTTTCCAATTCAGATTTGGTTCATGTCTATGATTATGAATGGTTAATATTATTATTTTAAAGTGGCAAAATTTTGTTGGTTCGCGAATATTTTTTAGATTGGAAAGTGGGTTGCGAAGAAACACTGCAATAGACCAATAGGTCGCAGTACAGGAACCCGAAAGGGAACCACCTCAGCGGAAATAAAAAGTTTTCTTTAAAAAAAATTGGGAAATATTAAGTACTAAATATAATAATATAAATCTAGTGTCATGATTTTTATCGAATTTATTTTCATACGGAAATTAGTTTTAGACCATGCACCAGTTTTGATTGACAACAAGTTTTATGTGAAATTGATATTAAAAAGCTTTTTTATTTGTTGTAGACTTGTTCAATATTAAAACCAGGGACTGAGAACGGAACGAAACCGAAAACGTTAAACGAAATTACCCGATTTTTTTTTAAAAACGAAAACGAAAACGAGATTATTATTTTTCGTTCAAGAACGAAAACGAAATAAATATTTTCCAAAACCGGTTTTAACCGGTTTTAACCGGTTTTGTTGCTATTTCAATTTTATTTGTTAAACACAAACGCGAATTTACCTTCTGTGCTGGGGAGACTCCACGAGGCAGTAAAAAATCTCACTTCACTTTTCTCCATATATTTACGTGAATATGTATTAACAACTTTATTGTTTATACTTGCAATTTCGTTTAACACAACTAACGGTACAGATATTCTCTATTTCTAATTTGTTTTTTAGATCATCAATATAGAATATACACTTGATTGGATATATGTACATTATCAATGTGTATGTTTTATTTGCGTTTAGACATAATAATAGTAACATTTATTCTTACTTCGAAAAGGACTAATGTAAAAGAAGATTTATTGGAAGATGTGTTGCTAGTAAGATTTAACGGAATGTGAAAATGTATATTGTATGCTATGTACAAACTATAAAGTTAAAGTATATTTCAAGTTAATATAAGTTTTTTTAAATATCTTTTTCATTTATAACATTTAGTAAATTATCCACTTGAATTCATTCTTTTGTCTTTATAAATAATTACAGCAGGATCTTATTTAATTCAAATTCATAGATTTTTAGTACTAAAACAAATTTAAAATAGCACTTGCTATATTTTCATATTTTTAGATAAAGATCGTGTGTCTAATTTAACCTAATCACGTTGTGTTTTTGCACCTTACGGGTGTTAAACTTAATAAAATGGTTAAATGTTAATGTATTTAACGATTTGGTAAGTTTAATATGGCGATGGTTCGCCAGTCTAAAATATGCTGTCCGTGAGCATCAAACCCCATCGTTATCGTTTATATTTTAGTTGAGACGCAAATATTGTTATCGTATTTATAGAGGGTTGTGGTGACTAGAAAAAAAATTGATTTTTTGACGACAAAAAAAAATATTGTAAAACCGGTTTTAACCGTTATTATTTCGGTTCACGAAAACGAAAAAAAAATTTTTCGGTTAGAACGAAAAGAACGAAAACGATACATTTCGTTTTCGTTCCGAACAGAAACGAATGGATTTTTTTTCGTTTTTAGTCCCTGATAAAACTACTATCAAATTTAAAATTGGAATTTTCATCTTGAGTTTAATTTTTGTTTTCTTAAGAACTTCATTAAACGAATTTTTCGCTAAAATCTAGTGTCATCAATTTTTAACGAATCGTCTTTTATCTTAAAATTAGGTTTTAGTCGTGCAACAACTTTTATTAAGAATAAAATAGCTTAAGAAATCAATAATAAAAAAGTTTTCAATTTGTTGTAGACTTTTAAATAACGCTGTAGACAGCGACGTATCAAGTTTTTTTTTTCATATAAGGGCGACTATTTTTCAATAATTAGCAAAATAAAATAATCTTCCAGTTACATGAGTACATAGATCGTAATTAAACATAAATAAAATTAAATGTTTAAAACATAATCCGAAGCCAAAAAACGACCCCCTTCAAGCCGTTCTGAAAAAAGTTATTGGTAAAAAGCACTTTTTGATTTATAAATGGTTTGACAAACCCCAGTATGGGTTAATTTCAAGATATTAATATTATTATTTTTTTCAACTTGAAGATCAATTAATTAAAAACGAATAATTTCTAAAATAATGAATTAACTGATGACACAAAAAATGGATGTTTATTATAATGTTAAAGTACGTGAAATATTTGCAAACACTTCAAAAAACAATTCCTAAGGCATCGGTTCTTAAATCACAAATTTTGGTACACCACCGGGTACAAAAATAATTCCCTTGCCGCATAATAAATTGTAGCGAACGAGCAATCTAGCATAACGTATCAAATACATTATATTTCGCGTACCCCCTACACACTTCTTTCTACCGGTTGAGTATCGCTGCTCTATAGAATATCAGTTAAGTACGTGTGTTTAATTTCTAAAATGTGCCATGCCAGCACGCCAATATAATTTTCACACCTGTTACGTCTGATGATTAACATAAAAAAACTAAATGGTCACATATTAATTTATAAAGAAGGGCAGCCAATATATTGCCAAAGGTTTAATTTTTTTATACTGCTATCACGTTCAGTGCCGCGGACGCATACCTGGCGTCCTAGCGACACTCATTCGTTGCGCCGCGGACGCCAGGTATGCGTCCTGGTAAATATAAAATATAATGCTTAGCTGTTTCACTGGCGCTTCATATGAGGTTCTGAATTTCAAGTGGTGCGTTGAATGAACTTTATATATTATATTGGGTGGGCCTACGGATGCGCCTATGCATCCATGGCCGGTGCTGAACGTGCTATATTGCTTTTCCTTGCCACATTAAAAAATATGGTGCATATATAAATTCTTGATAGTTCCACTCGCAAAGCTACCATACCAATTTGCTTATACCAGTCATATCCAGAACAAAGGTACCCATTAAAAAAATTATAAAGCAATAAACAATATATTGTAGAATATAATTTTATTTTAAGATTAGTTAGAAATAAATTTTAAAATACATAGAAATAAGTGACTTACATTAATTATTTCTATAGTTAAAATCTTCTTCAGAAGATATATTACACAATTTTGTTTCATCTAGAATATAATAAACGATATTTGCGATTAATTTAAATAATTTAAGGTAGTGTACATGTACATACCAAATTACTTATTAAGGGATTCCTTTTCGGAATTTCCATTCCCATAATATAATATTATCGCAGTAAATTTGTTAAGGCAGTGAATCCAAAACTCACTGTCAGATTACAGTACATTTTACGGGAAAACCGCCATTTATGTATCCGACGCCGCTCTAGATGTATTTTCAACATTAGCATAGCATTTTATACAAAGTGCTTCGTGGTTTGAATATTAATATATATTCACGGTACTCTCTTGGTATAAATCATCTTAAGATATACGCGAGCCTACGCAGATTCTCAGCAATGTTAATGTTTACACTGGGGTTGAATACGTTCCACGACACCTAAGAGCGGTTTTCCAAGTTCGTGCTTTATGATGCGCGGCAGAATTTTAATAATGTACAAGTTTAAAAAAAATACAACAAAACGGTGTTGGCTTACGGAAATTATCTTTTAAGTAAGCTAAAATGCTTAGTTGCCGGTTTTCGCATTGTTTCTTTAACCTGCAGCGCATATTACGGCGCTCTAAAGCAGGGGTACTCAAACTTTTTAACAGACGGGTCGCATACGAATATTGAAAGTGCTAGGAAGTACAGATTAAATAATCTGGTGTGACCATCAAATGACTTTCGCCATATATTGTACCTATGTTTGTCCATATGTGTGATGGTGTGTTTGTATGTTCTAACTAACCTAATTTTAGTTAATGACGTCTGTTAACATTACGCAAATGGCGTCTGTCAAAATTAATACCTAACTAAAACGTTCCTAAAAAACATTAACCCTTTTTAAAAGTTCAAACTTTTTCACAATATTTCAAGAGAGTTTAGAAAAAAAACATTATTTTACTAAGAAAAATAAACTCTACAAAATACTAAAATTTGGAAAAAATTGTAGTTGTTTTCAAGAAAATGTTTGAAAATAATTTCGTAATTTTAAGTTTTACCAAAATAAGTTATTAAGGTTTTTTATAGACCCCAACATAGACTACTCCGTCGAAATCTGGAATTCGAACATTTTCGCGATCACAATACTTTCTTTACACTACGTATGGTGAAAGTAAAAATATATGATTTTCTTTACTTTTATACCGAGTGTAAACGAAATCAAGTTGATTCCTTTTTTTTTTAGTTTTTCAGTTGAAGACATGAAATATATGTATAGAACCGAATTTTCAACATAATATGCACATTTTTACGTTATTTCCGGTGTTTCCAAAAATGGCTGTAACAGTGCTATTTCAAATTAACACACTGTATATTTTCACATTTTTGAAAGGACGAAGTAAAGGTTTTATTTAGCTACTGTGAAGGATCGTACTAGCACTGTTGTAGAACGGTCCTCATAATTTTTTTGTTTATTATTTTTAATTCCTGCTCGTGATCGTCTTTATGAAGTTGTTGGACGTTCAAACGGTGCTTTAAATATTAATGCCAATGGTAGATAAAGATTGGGAAACATAAGGTTTGTTCCAACAAACTCACTGACTATGCGGCGCACTGTCACGAGTGTGCGCAGTATCAATATCGCGTTCCAACACGGTCTCTGATAGTTCACCGGACGGTCAGTAATCCGTTCCACCATCACATCTCAGATCAATTCGTGTACGGATTTGCGAACGATCAGAACAGTACATGAACTAGAGGACGAATTGTTGCCGGGATTTTTAGACGCATGCGCTGTTCATAACTAACGTGAGCTCAGGTAGCTATGCAACGCTCTCCCAATCCCATTTAGTGCTAAATTCTTAAGGTGTTTACCTTAGCGATGCGTACATTTGTATGAACCCAATAGACGCAAATGTCATTTACAGTTGGGCCAGTCGTAGAAGCATTCAAACAACGGCTAATACTGAGCAATACATTTATTAGTACATAGTTCACGCATGCGAATAAAATAGTTCATGCATTCATTCAAGGATTGGTTTGAACAGTTTGTTAAAACAAACCTATTATCCAGAAATATAATTTTATTGTTCGACTGGCTGTACAGGGTGGTCCAAATTCGATGGAATTGCATGGGTATCTCGCTTAATAAGCAATATGGAGAAACGGTTAAATTACCAAAAATGTGCAGTTTTTTGGAAAAAACTCAAAACAATTGTCAAATATATTTTATCATTTTCTGTTTTTCTTGATTTTTTTTGTTTTCACAGCCTACTTTTTGCTTTTCATCTTTAAAAAAATTGAAAAACCTTTGTAACTTGCGTTTTATTGAAAATAAATACATGAACCCTTAAATATTTAAAATGAGAAAAAAATAAGGAATTTAAATAGGCCATAGCCAACTATACCTTTTATTTAAAAAAAGACAAGTTTGTGTCATAACTTTTTACCGGCGAGCGCAAAAAAATTTTTTTTAGTGTAATCAAACTAAACATAAAAATATCTCAAAATATTGTTAATAAACTTTTTCGACCTTTACAACAATAACGGAGATATGACACAGTATTCATATGGCAAAAAAACAGTTTTTCTCTAATATCTCAAAAACCGGAAATGATAGAATATTTTTGAAAACGGTTCTGAGTATGCCCCAAAAAACTGCCCATTTTTGGTAATTTAACCGTTTCTCTATCTTGCTTATTAAGCGAGATACCCATGCAATCCCATCGAATTTGGACCACCCTGTACATACATTTACCGGAGGTTTGGTTCTTAATTAATAATTACCCGACCGACTCTTGATTTTACGGTTCTCCTTGTCATTCTATCCTATTAGCGCGTATTGCACGCGTAGTGTGTCCTGGTTATGATGTACAAAATTATTAACAAATCGTTTGTTGATCGACAAAACACTACCGTTGTTCACTTCAAGTTATGACCTTAATATTTTAACGTTAATTTGTTGCACTATAGTTTAAATTCATTTGAAGTGTTACATATTGTGTGTAAATGATGCATCAGTGTTATTTCATGTTATTTATTTAAAAATTAGATGAAATAACACTGAAGTAAAATAAAACAAAAACAGATAAGTTAACAATTCGAAAAAGCTTGCTATTTTTGATTTTTTTTGTCTATAAATGCTTATAAACGGAAGCACAAAACAAACTATACCATTGAAGTACTCATGGTTGTTCCCTGGTGGCTTTTTTTGTAATCACTGACACTTAATTAATTTGCCTCATTAACACCTATATTCACAATTAATGTGTATATTATTGACCGTACGAGTTATAAAACACTAAATATTTACACAAGTAAGACAAATATAAATGCTGTGTTTGTGTACTCTACAACGTGGAAAAAATTAGTTTCGTTTTTATTTCGTATGTAAAGACTTTTTTTAAAACATGTGAACATTTTTTTGATATACGTTTTTTATTCAGCAGTTGTAACTTCCCATTAAATTGAATTATATGACGTAAGTAAATTTCTTAGATGTAGTTATCTGTAAATCTATCAAATAAAAGTTCTGAAAGTAAAAATATGACAGAAATAAAACTGCCATCTTATGTTAAATATATATGATAGGTATAAACATATAAATCTGAGTGATCCGAACAAATTTTCGTAAAAGCCCAATATCACATACGATAAATCATATATAGGCAATTCAGCAATATCAGTCAATAAGCTTTCCTGAAATCGAAGCCTATAAATGTGCGAATTTTTCAGAAGACAAAGCAAACGAATTTTACAAGGCAATTTTTCAACACACTTCAACGCAACCGGTTTGAATTTCAATGAGCTTTAACGATTTTCAGTTGAATCCCAAACTACAACGAATTAACAAACTAATTGAATTTTGTGTTTTGCAAAACAAATTAGTTTACTCGAAATGAACGGTGAAAATAGAACAAAATACACTAAAAATTTTAGGTCTTTCATCTTTTAAATACATTACAGCACTAATTCAGTATTGTTTAGCTAACTTTATTACAAAAACAACTGAAAAACAACATGTTTATATTGTCACGTTAGCTTTAAAGGATTTATTCTTAAAGCCATCGTGCACTTTGGGGGTCGTAGCTGGGGATCGATGAATTTACTAAAATGATAATCGAATGAACTTGAGGAGCATATTTATTACCAAAAACCATGATGAACATTTACACAATCACTTGAAGAATCTTATACTGATTTGGATTGAACATTACTGAACCAGGGTATCGCGGCTATCTAGATTGTGAAGCAAACGATGACTGGCTTGTTAAAAAAGGTTATTACACGAAATACCCTGGCTTAGTTACATGACATTTTAACAGGAAATGCATGGTACGTAACTTAACAGAATTCGCTTATTGTGCACTTACAACATACGAACATACGATGTTTGAATACTGTTAAGTTTGCAGTCTGAAACATAATACTTTTTAACGGGGTTTAATAAACTTCAATACATCAATTTAAATAATATTAATTAGATAAAATATTAGCGTAACAATATTGCAAACTGAATTAAATTACAACGGAATAAATACGTAACTTATAAATTTTTATACAAATGTTATACCTACTCATACTCAGGCTAATTAACATTTAATGGCGACTATTGAGATCTCGATTATTAATAAAGACAAACCATAGATTTAAGCTTTACACAATTATGTGACAACGTTGCTGTCAATCTTTTGTAAGTTTTATTTGTAATAAAAGTTCAACAAGCCACAATTTAAATTAAAAATTTAACAGAATGCTGTAAAGATATTTCATTCGACAATATTTTACAATTTAAAAAACTTCATAACATTTTGGTTAATTTTTATGATAAAGAAGTTATGGTTTAATTTAGGCCTAAAGAGAATTAAAAAAACTGCTACAACAAATTTATGTCTTTATTGCCTTAGAGGACTAAATAAGAATTTAACTAACTACTGTAATTACCAAAACACACTAGGGGAGGGTGGGGCAAGTAGACGTACGGGGCAAGTTGACGATCTCGGTTTTTAATATCATGTGCATGCACCAACCCTACAGTAACCCAATGTTTATAACCTATCTATAGCCTAGGTGTAACATGCGCCAATAAATGGCGCTGGCCTCAAATGCACACGAGCTATATCAGAAAATGATATTCCCAGCATGCTGATGTAAAATTGTTAGTGTAAAATATAAGGGTTTTTGCAAATACACAAGGTAAGAATTGAGTTTTTTCTCATTTGCTACATATTATAGACTGCTAGGATTGTGTCGATGTCTCAAAATATCTTCAATTATCGATAACGCGTTTAAGAAATTCAAAAAAAAAAAAAAGTTAACTCGGGGGCAAGTTGGCGGAGGCAAGATGACGAATTCGTCAAGTTGCCCCATTGTTACATCAATTTGCCCCTAGATGATTACAAAGGTACTTAAGAAAATGTAGCTAACTCTTGCAGATGGTAAGAAACTATGTTAAAAAGACCGATCGCCAATCCTGGTCGAAAAATGCCTTAATTATAGCACATCATGCTGTCGAGGAAGAAAATGTGACAGTTTACAACGCCAGCCAAATGTATAAAATACCGGAACCTACTCTTCGTATTTTAATCAGGCGTGCGATTATTTTCTTGTAAACAACCCGAGAAAAACAATAACCAACAGAGAAATTGAAAAACTGTTTGGGCAGGCCTATTTAAAATCTGCAACTGTAGGCACAGCAGTTAAAAGCTTCAAAAAATGTGGAATTGAACCATATAACCCCGGCGTATTCGACGACGCAGATTTCATACCTGCCTCAACAACCGGACGGGCTAATCCGGAGGTTGCTGATATTCATGACGCATTAGAAAAACAACGGATGGAGATGCTGTGTTAAGTGACGACGACGACGAACCCCTAATTAACTTAATGATTACAAAGGACACTCGAAAATCAGATTCGCCGTCACCAAGTTCTGCTGGAGTACAGACTTTCGAAACGCAGAAAGATCAAAATTTACCAGAACCTTCTGGAGTACAAACGCCGAAGTCATCAAGAGCAGCGCATAGCCCTAAAACTTTTACGGAAATTAGACCATACCCAAAATACAACCGACCACAAACCACGAGATGGAAGAAACAGAAATCTTGTGTGTTAACCGCTACGCCAAACAAGGAGGAACTTGAGGAAAAAAGAGGGCAAAAAGATGTAAAGCCTTAACTAAAAAGAAGAAGGATGAGGCACTAAAACGCTCCGTTTTCAAAAAGTCATCACCAGATGAAAGTGCTACTGCGAAAAATAAGGAATATTTGTGCCCCGGCTGTGGAGGACTCTATTCAGAGCCTCCAACTGAAGACTGGATTATGTGTCTCCAGTGCTCTGGTTGGTGGCACGAATCATGCACAGGTTACGAGGGTGAAGGTGCATATAAATACGAAATATGTGCGTAATCGTCATCTTGCCCCAATATGTTTGTTATCTTGCCCCATAGGTGGGGCAAGATGACTAAAATACACAGAGTATGTTTTTATTTTTTTCCTCAAGTGTTTATATGATTTCTGGTTTCTCGCCCTTCCAGTTTGTAGTAAACTCATATATGTGTGTCACCAATATATTTTGTTTTAAAAAAAACTGTGCATATATTTTTTACTGACAATTCCCGTTAAGCTAGTCAACTTGCCCCACCCTCCCCTACATATACTTCGATTTTGGACCACCCTGTATACAGGGTGTCCCAGTCTAAAAATATAGCTAATATTCGTAATAAAGAAGTAATTACTGATTTTAGCAGTTTTTAATAACAGAACATACTAATAATGAGAGAAGAAGTTCCACTAAATTAACGATTAATGAACATTTACTCTGCAAGTTGCAATTTTCTGCTTTTAGCGATATTTTTAGATCGAACTAGGAAGCAAATTTTTCGCGAAAATAGTAAAATAAATCAAATTCCGCGCCAAACGGTGGTAGATACGAAGAAAACTCAAGAGACACTTTTTGTTTAGAATAAAATGGTCTACCCAAAAGTTTGATTTTAAACAGGTCCGTACTAGTTTTTTATAAAATTTATTGACACTGAACCCCCACAACTCCGCCACTGGTTGCTTGTAAGACTTGAAATTTTTACCGATTGTGTGAATGAAGTGTTTTTGGCCGCATGTTGATATGGAATATTCGCTTTAAAATAAGTTTTTCTATCGACTGTTAAAGTTTTGTTACTAAAAAGTGGACCACCCTGTATAACATTATTTATGCAAAACTAAATTATTTCCATAATAAAAACGCTTTTGATAAAATTAAGTTGCAGCATTTTCGCTACTCAAATGTGATCGAATTTTTTGAAAGGGGACTCGAATATATTGCGTGTCTCCAACACATTTCGCTGTGAAGTTCCAAATATATTTGCATTATGCATTATAAATCAGAAATCTCTGTGAAAATGTAGACAAATATTTGCGTGTAGATACGGAACTGAATCGTAAATTTAGTGATTACATGGCCAGCGTCTACCAATTTTCTTTAAATTGTTTGCAATTGAAAATTATGTATTTAGGTGTTAACAAAAATACTCGAGATTTTTCTTTGTTGACTTTAAGGTTCGAAAAAATAGTATTGGGAATTCCTTTTTAATTTTTAAAACATTACATCCTTCACTTTTTATGATCAAACCTTTAAATGTGTATATTTTATTTATTTTAACGATACATATCAAAAATTTAAATAAGCTTAGATTCTATTATGCGCCAGGATGAACTGATATTTCGTTATGTACACATCAATTTAAAAAAGTCTGTCCAAGGTTAAACAAACAACCTCGAGAATAGCATTTGAATGATAAATAATAATTTCTTGTTCAAAAATTTACCAAATACAAATTAATTCGTTTGGAAATATTTGCTCTAAACTCTAAAAGGTTCAGGAAAATGTTATTAAAGTAAATAAAATAAATGAGAAACATATGAACAAAACAAAATATACTATTCTAATATATCTAAGTTGCAAAACTGGTTTACAGTTAACGAAATCGATTTATTTGTCTATCTTATCGTACAGGGTGGGCAAATTTCGATGTTTCAATAGGGAATCTCGATAATTATCAGAGGTATCAAAAAACGGACCGCGCATTCTCGATCTCTTTTTTCGAGAAAAAGTTAATGGTGAAAACTAAATTGGTTATCGTCTTTTGTTTTCAAGTTATCACCGATAAGTCGATTTTTCGACTTTTCGTTTTATGACTATACTTCGCTTGTTTATAAAAATAAACAAAAATAATTTTGACGTTATACAGGCACTTTTTTGATAAGAATACAGTGGCGTAGACAAATTTTCAAAAAAAAGTCCGAAATTCGAGTTGTGACATAAAATTGACTATGACTTATTTAAATTTCTAATTTTTTTGTCATTCCAAATATATAAGGATTGATGTATTTATTTTCAATAATACGCAAGTTACGAAGGTTTTTTAGTTTTTTTAAAAAATAAAATTATAGTAGGCTGTGAAAACAAAAACAAAACAAGATGTAAAACCTTTTTAAACTCATTTGGTACAAGTAACTAAGGTTTTGTAGTTTGTTGTTGTGATAAACATTACAAATATTTGAACATAAGATAAACTACAATAACCTACATTATTGCAGATTCCGACTTTATCGTTGTTTCCTTATTTTTATAAAGTGTAGCAGTTATTAGCCAGTTACAAATTTTAAAAACAAAACCTCTGAGTTTGTCAAATGAAATTTTTCATTGAATTTATTATAAATTCCTAAAACAATGTTTTTTAATGAAGAAAAAAACTACATGCTTTTCTGTTACTACGCTTGTAATAGAAATAGTATTAGCAAAGCAAGTAAAATAAATATGTATTTGCAATGATTTATGGAAAGGAGGCAACTAAGAAAGAAATTATTTTTGTTTTTAGAAACCAATTTAAAAAAATACGGGTCATTTACAAAATCCAATACTAATATTATATTGTAAATTAAGTTTCTAATTTTAATTTTTTGTATAGAACAAAATTTTTTAGTTAATATCTGTTTATAAAAAATATGTGGCTCTACTTTGTGTATTGCTTTATGACTAAACGGAGACACTGAAATGATATTTTATTAATTAAAATAAAAAGTACAAGAGGAAAGTATAAAAAACCATAATTGTTTATATTTTTTCGCAGTTCACAGTTCGCAGTTTTGACTATTTCTAAAGAATTTGGGTCAAATTTCAAAATAGATTACGAGTAATATATCATTGAAACGAAAGAACAAAAAACAGTCAACTACGACTTTAACCCATTAAGGCCCACATTTTATTTTTTTGTTTTTTTTAAAAGATATTTTAGTAACTTACTTCTATGGTCTATATGAGCATATTACAATAAACAATTTTTTTTGTCAGAATAATAGTTGCGGAAATATAGGCCGTCCTCATATGAGGACGCTGGCCGCTGAGAGTACTTGCGATAGCCGATAACGATGTATAACAAATATAACAACATTGAGCTTTAGAGAGTTCGCTGTTCTAGTAAGTGTTAGCTGCAGAAGTAACTGGTAAGCACATAGGTCGACCATGTGCCAACCGTGCTCCATGTCCTTTTTTCAAATATGTCACAGCTATTTTTCTTCGAAAATCCTTGATGGATATTGAGATACTGCCGTGCACTAGTTTGTACAACAGCCATGCTTATCAAACGGGTGAACAAAGGCCAATACCATTTTTTTTTACCTCTGATAGCAATGGTATGTTTTTCTAATAGCCAGTCATGGTGATCCATCCCTCCCATGAATTTGTTGTAAGCTTG
Organism: Elmis aenea; assembly: GCA_947652605.1. Taxonomy (NCBI): domain Eukaryota; kingdom Metazoa; phylum Arthropoda; class Insecta; order Coleoptera; family Elmidae; genus Elmis; species Elmis aenea. The sequence continues at coordinate 53,623,040 of OX393577.1, read as the reverse complement.
AATGGCCGCAGGCTGCTGAACGTTTATAGTTGTTTTTTGTTCGCGACTCTAACGCTGGATATTCACCGTTGGCTTTACTTTATCAAAATTGGTTGCTAGTGTTACTGAATTGTCATCATTCCATCTCATTATTAGAATTTCATTTTTTTAAATCAAATTGATAGTCTATAAATCCTCTAGCTTGTTTTTGCATTTCTTTAGGTGTTATAAGAGTACATTTTGCAAATCTATTATCCCTTATTGTTCCGCTGCGCAAATTTTTTTCTCCCTTAGATATATTTAGATAGAGTTGGCCATCATCTATAATTCTATACCTTATTCGTCGGTTAGTTCATCTACTTCTTGCGGTAAAGCAACAATGTCACATTCTATTTCTTCAGAGATAAGATATTCAAATGATTCTTCGACAGTTTTGAATATATTTTTATTCATATTTTCTATGGGTTGAAAAGTACGATGCAAGATCAAAATATACATGTAAGCACTAAAAGTCATTCAAATATTTTAGCACAAACATGTACACTGCAATAAAAGTGTCCTCAAAATATAAAGCTCTAGTTTAAAAAGATATCACAAACGCCCAGCGTCCTCATTTGAGGACAGGGAGATTAGAGGGTGTATAACTTAAAAACAAAATGAACAGACTATGCAAAATGTGTCTTAATATAATTTAGTATCGTTTTTGATTATAACTATAACAAAAATAGTCACTTACTTAAAGTTTTGAGACTCGAAAAAGAAAAACGTAACGAACGGTATCTGACTACTTAAAATCGGTCTGATTTGAACCAGTGCTACTCAACAAGTATTCAAACTAAATGTATCTAATATGATTACCTGTCATCATTGGTACTCCATTTAACGAATAAAATGAAAAGTAATAGAAATTACGAAGAAAAAAAGAAAGTTTTGGAGCAAATATACGCTTGTCCTCAAAAGAGGACGCTGGGCGCTAATGGGTTAATTTAAAAAAAAAGCAAGTTTGTGCTATAACTCGGAAATCGTGGGTGCTATGAAAATTTCGTTAAAATGTTTAAAATCTACGTAAAAACATCTATAAAAGCCAATTTTAATTTTTGTTCCAGCTCATATACTTACGGAATTATTGAAGTTTGAAAAAAATCGACCTTTTTCAATTTTTTCTAAATATTTCAAAAAGTTAATGATGTAGGTCAAATTTGAAAACGGCATCAATGTCCCTTTACATTATGCACAAATTTGCTAAGTTAAGCGATTCTGTATCTTCAATATTAACGGAGTTACCCATACAGCCATACAACAGGTTAGAAAAATTGGCACCCTGTATACGTACATTCTGTAGGTCCATGTCCTGGGCCCCCCCACATTTGAAATGTAACTTTTTTTTTAATGTAGAAGGTTGTGCTAGCCTTGTGCTGGCGTGCTTTGTTAAAATTTTTGATTGTGCTGGTTTCGTTAGGCTACAAATTCAATTTGAATTTGGGGGGGCTGTGGACATGATAGCCCCCCCACCAC
>OX393577.1:53376346-53621346 GCA_947652605.1 Elmis aenea | reverse complement strand
AAATTTTTACATGACTGAAATAGTACGAAAATGTAACAGGTGATTTTAAATTTTAACCATACACAACACAGACCAACAGTAAGATCAAGTTTTTCACAAAATTCCTGCACCCTAAGTAGAAGCTTGCCGGTCATTACGTCGCAATTATTTCATAATAACCAGGAATAAATAGATGTAATCAAAGCAAGTGAATTATAAATAAATTAAGTAACAAAGACTAATAAAGGCAATTACGGCGCTCTGCTGCTTGCAATTAGAAATACTTGTAACTAAATCTGAAACAAAGAAAATCTAATTTGAGCACAAACAAGAGTTAATTGAACCGAAGCACATGTCTTTCAAAATTTAATATTCTCATTAGGTATCAGCATTTGATTGACGTTTTGGTAGAAACGCGTTTTCATAAGTGCTTTTTCTCAAGTTTCATTATTATTATTATCAAAAAAATTTTATAAACTAAAATATTTATGATAATGTTTGTGATTCAAATTAATTCCGTGTTTAGATTATTCTAAAGGGAATTAATTTATACCAAACATTTAACATGCAATTATTTCGTGACTACAGCAATAAACTAAACTATTATAATTTGATTCTGAAATATTTATAAAGTGGGTTTCACAACAATCAATTTATATGTTGGCTAAACAAAAACTTTATAAATTGTATCTTTAAGCAAAAACTAGCAAAAAAACTTTCCTTTCCGTGCAATTTAACTTTTATCTTCGTACCGATTAACTATAATTGGTAAAATAAAATGGTATTTAAGTGAGAAAGATAAATAGATGAATAATGTTCTATACAGGGTATCCCAAATTCGAGTAAATGCATGGGGATCTCGCTTATCTTAACAGCTACGAGGTCGGTTAAATTAGGGAAAAGTTGCGAAATTAGATGCTCAATAATAATCCAAAGAGAAATTGGAAATATCTCAAACGGTATCCGAGAAAATTAGGAAAAACTGGAAAATACGATTTTTGAAAATCGTCTATAACCCCTTTGGAGTATGAAATATTTTAAATGTGTAAAGACTTTGCCGAAGCAACTTTTCAAGCCGAATCGAATAGTGGTCACACATTTTTTCTAGATTGATTCGTTTTTGTTTTATGACAACCAACTCTATTTTTTCTTATGGGCGCAATTTTTGCTATTTACATAATCAAATAGCATTTATTTTTCTGAATCCATTGATGTATCACACATGGTATTTTACTTTTTCTTTCATTATCAAATTTCAAAAAATACGTTTTAAACAATAACCATTGTAAATCAGGTTGGCCGGTCATTGTAGTTTATGTTGTTTCCATGACAACCGATCAACAAACTAAAAGTTTTGAAGGCCTGTTAGTCGTAAAAATGAACTTTAATAACGAAGAAAAAGCGATATGCTGCCCATAACAAAAAACAAAGTTGGTTGTCTAAAACAAAAACGAATCGACCTAGGAAAAATTTGTCCGATTCGGCTTAAAAAAGTTGCTTGGGCAACTTTTTAACACATTTAAAATATTTCAAACTCCAAAGGAGTTATAAACGATTTTCAAAAATGGACTTTCCGGTTTTTCCTAATTTTCTCGGATACCGTTTGAGATATTTCCAATTTCTCTTTGGATTATCAATAAGCATCAAATTTAGCAACTCTGCCCTAATTTAACCGACCTTGTAGCTCTTAAGATAAGCGAGATCCCTATGCATTTACTCGAATTTGGGACAGCCTGTAGAGGGTGCCCATTTTTCTAACCTGTTGTATGTGTAACTCCGTTAACATTAAAGATACACAAACGTTCAATTAGTAAATTGGTATAGAATTTAAAGGGAAATCTGACCTACGTCAACTTTTTGAAATATTTTGAAAAACTGAAAAAGGTCGATTTTTTCAAACTTGAATAATAATTCAGTAAGCATTTGAGCTAGAACAAAAATAAAAATTTACTTTTATAGATAAGATTTTAAATATGTTAACGAAATTAGGGGTAATATCTCAAAAATGATAGGTGTTAAAAAAAATCTGAAATAACAGTTACATTCTCCATCAAAACATACCTTAAGAAAGTACAAATAAAATTGTTCTAACAATTAAGACAAAACAGTTATGAGAGAAAAAAAAACGACATTTTCATATTTTTTGCTATAACATCTGAAGTACTTTTAAAAATTGATTATGGCTCCTTTCATACTAAGGAATAATTCATCTAATTCGAACAAACCTGTATCTCTTATAATAAGCGAGATCCCCATGCTGGAAATTTAATCTGGGACACCTTGTATTCTGCTAGCCAATGTACTATGTAAAAATAAATAATTTAGTTTTAACATAAATAAAAAAGGCATTTTATAACAACTAATATACTGTGGTAAGAATAGCATTAGTAAAAAACATTTTCATTATAATTTTTAATAATTATCAGCTTTTATATTGTCCTTAGTTGATATATTTTATTCATTTTCATAGTTTTAATTTCGAAATAGAAAAAATTTACTTATTTCGTTGAAAGATTCGTAACGAAACCACACTATTTAGTGATGGTCACGTGCGATACTCTATGATTTTATTTTAAAATTTCAAAGTTGTTTGCCAACTTCTCAAACAATTTTTGTGGCCTCAACAAAGTCATATAACACCATTCAAAGCCGGAAAGTGACAACTATACTGGGAATTTTTTAGCAGCTCCCTCAAACAGATTCAGATCACGTTTTGGTATTTTTGTCTGGTACTCGCCGACAGGAGAAATTGGAGAGGAAATCCAACTTTATTGCGATGGTGTAAAACGAATGCGCTAAAAATGCCAACACTGCAAATAACTCAGCCATTATTATTATATGTTATGACAAGATAAAGTGATAAAACGTTTACGAAATTACGTCGTATACGTTTAGAAATCAATTTAGAGTTGCTATGAGGACATTAAACAACACCATTAATAAAAAAAACGAGCGCTTTTGTTGTTAAAAATTACGTATACGGCCATTAGCAGGTAAATAAAAGCTAGAAAATCCATAACGTAGTTTCACGCGATATCAAATTATAATTTTTTTCTCATTCTTACAACCTTGTTAAGTTATTTAAAAATCGTGCTTTCACTGTACAGGGTGGGCAAATTTCGATGTTTTAATAGGGAATCTCTGTAACTATAAGAGGTATCAAAAAAGGGACCGCGCATTCTTGATCTCTTTTTTCGAGAAAAAGTGAATGGTGAAAACAAAAATTGGTTATCGTCTTTTGTTTTCGAGTTATCGCCGATAACTCGATTTTTCGACTTTTTGTTTTATGACTGTATCTCGCTTGTTTATGAAAATTAAAAAAAATAATTTTGACGTTCTACAGGTACTTTTTTGATAGAAATGCAGTGGCGTAGTCAATTTTTCAAAAAAAAAAAACGAAATTCGAGTTGTGACATAAAGTTGTATTTTTTTAAATGGAACCTATAGTTGGCTATGACTTATTTAAATTCCTTATTTTTTTGTCATTCCAAATATATAAGGGTTGATGTATTTATTTGCAATATTACGCAAGATACGGCGGTTTTTTTGTTTTTTTGTTAAACAAAACTATAGTAGGCCGTGAAAACAAAAACAAAACAAGGTGTAAAATCTTTTAAAATTTATTTGGTTTAAGTTACGAAGGTTTAGTAATTTGTTGTTGTGATAAACATTGCAAATAATTCAACATAAGATAAACTACAATAAACTACATTACTGCAGATTCCGACTTTATCGTTGTTTCCTTATTTTCATATATTTATAATGATTATCTCAACAACAAATTACAAAACCTTCGTAACTTGTACCAAATGAGTTTAAAAAGGTTTTACACCTTGTTTTGTTTTTGTTTTCACAGCCTACTATAATTTTGTTTTAAAAAAAAAACTAAAAACCTCTGTAACTTGCGTATTATTGAAAATAAATACATCAACCCTTATATATTTGGAATGACAAAAAAATAATAAACTTAAATAAACCGTAGCCAACTATAAGTTCCATTTAAAAAAATACAACTTTATGTCACAACCCAAATTTCGGATTTTTGTTTGAAAAATTGACTACGCCACTGCATTCTTAACAAAAAAGTGCCTGTAGAACGTTAAAATTATTTTTGTTTATTTTTATTAACAAGCGAGATATAGTCATAAAACGAAAAGTCGAAAAATCGAGTTATCGGCGATAACTCGAAAACAAAAGACGATAATCAATTTTTGTTGTCACTATTAACTTTTTCTCGAAAAAAGAGATCGAAGATGCGCGGTCCGTTTTTTAATACCTCTTATAGTTACAGAGATTCCCTATTAAAACATCGAAATTTGCCCACCCTGTACAGCTTTTCTTTTTATTGTTAAAGTAAGGAGAACTGTGTAAACAGGGTGTCCCAAATTATATTTACAGCACATGGATCTCGCTTATTATAAGAGATACAGGTTTGCTTAAATTAGATGAATTATTTCTTAGTATGAGAGGAGCCACGCACTTCAAGTTTTAAAATACGATTTGTACCTTAAAAGGGTACATTTATTATTGCTTTTATTCTTTAAATACTAATATTTTTTTAAAATATAAACCCTAATAGACTTCATCACAGTGCAATCTGGTCTTTAAGACCAATAAGCAGTTTAGTTCTAGACTAAATTGATAATGTTCAAACTTAGTCTAAGGTCTACCCAACAGTAGTCCTTGGTTTGCTAATATAAAAGTACCCTAATTATTAACGTGCACACTACCGCACAGTCTCTGCAGTTAAATTGTTGCTTAAACTAAACCAAAACGTTTAACCCTCTTAACTTTTCTTACTAATTCTGTAGTGTCCAGGAGCTGAATCGCCTCGACGTTTAGATGTTGATGGAGCCTTTCTCCGTGGCTCTTGGCACGTTGAGGACCCGATGTAGTCACTATTTCTGCAATACCAAGGTGCATCAACGATGTTCCTTAGTGTTGTTCCATAACTGTATCCCATATGTCCACACGGGCTTTATAATTTGTTTGTATACATGAGTTTATTATGTAGGGACATTTCTTGACATGAGCAATCCAGCGTCCAATGTATACTACCTAAATATTTTCTGTGTTGGAGTATGGAATTTGTTTATTATTTAAGTTAATTGGTACATGTTCAATTTTCTTGTTGGTAAAATTGGCATGTACTGACTTAGTTTCATTTAACTTTATACGTCATGTTTTTGTTCAGTTGTTGATCTGATTGGCAGCTGCTTGTAATTTCTCGAATGATTCTGTATTGTTTCTTCCTACTGCTAAAATAGCTGTGTCGTCGAGAAAGGTCGCTATAGTATTGTTTTCTAACTTTGGAATACCACTGGTATAGGACCGGATCTAGCACGCTTCCTTGTGAAGGCTCTGCATTAATTTCTTTAAGTTCTGAATAAGATTCTTCTTGCTTTATTTTGAAGTGTAGGACGTAGGACTGAAGAATGTGGAAGTATTGTTTTGGGAAGAGCGATCTTAGTTTATATTTTAAACCAACATGTCACACTTTGTCTAAAATCTGCGCTACGTCTAGAAAGATAGTAGAACAAACTTTTTTTTTTCTCCTAGGGCTTTTTCTATGACATTCATAATTCTATGTACTTGGTCAATAGTAGAATGTTTATTTCTAAATCCAAATTGATGGAAGGGAACTAGTTCCTTTTTTTCTTTTTTCGGTTTCACTCTTTTGAGCAACAGCTTTCCGATATAACAGGCAATAATGATATTGGACGGTAAGATGAGACTTCTTGAGAAAGTTTTCCTAATGTAGGGTTGATAACCATCTCTGCAACTTTCCACAGCCTAGGTACATACTTGAGCCTAAAGGCAGAATTTATTAGGGTGGTCAGTTTTACAATGGCTTTCCTAGGGAGATGTCTTGGCACTTCACCAGTAATTATATCAAACTCAGGAGCCTTTTTCGTGTTAATATTTTCTTTAATTTCAGTAATTACTTCATTAGGTGTTGTGAGTCTAATTTCATTGTTTTCTTGTAGGATTTTTTGCCAATCAGGAGCTTCCTTGTTTTCTGCATGTGGTTGGAATGTTTTTTCTAAATGATCTGCGAATGTTTTGGCTAAAAACTCATAATTTAAAGTTAAGATAATCAGTTAATAATCAAAATTGATCAAGAAGGGATATTAGGGCGAAATTATCTTTAAATCCAGTAAATTATACATTTTTTTTTAGTTTCTTACAATCAATTACCACAAAATAATCGCCCTATTCTAAAGAGTATGCACATAAAGATCAAGTTTTGTTTAACAAAGGCAAGCGCCTTCTTAAGATTTAAATTAATTGTTTTCTTAATAACTGTGTACTCGCAGTAAGCCTTTGACTATTAAGATGTTGAAATTAAAGATTATACATCGACGAGTTTCAGAAGCGACTGGTACAATTTAATTTTCGTGGTAATAAACTTGCTACTATTAGAAAGTGAAGTTGGTATGCACGTTAATTTCGCGTTTAACATTTCCCTCGCACATAATTGATACTAGACTTGTTGTAAATTATTGTTAATACCTCTGCTCGAGAAGCTATAACCCACTTTATGCTGGCCGACTGCTATACAAGAAAGGAAATTAATTGAATGTCCCTGTTATCACAAAACAACTAAGGGCGATGCGATCGCAAATGAAAATTCACTAAATGAAGTCATTGCAAAAAGGACTATAACTTTCTACAATTATAGTGAAGTAATATTTGTGTAGTATACAGTTTGTTAGTATTATCTATACGGTTTTTGCAATTTTGCGTGTAAGGTATTCAATTCAATAAATTTGGGGATTGTCTGCTAAGACTTTGTAAGTAAATTTTCAAAACTTTATCTACTTTACAAGTAGTTTAAGCCTTCCATTTTTGACTTCTGTTGTTGTTCTTTTTTTGTAGCAAATAGCTTTTTTTGACGTTTTATCTACATTTTTTTTAATAACGTGTAACTACAACTACTCTTAAAGACTAACCAGCAGCTTATTTTTAACTTAAATTACTACTTGCGGTCCCCAGAACTCTGATCCAGCGGCCATTCAGTCAGTCCGATGGTGTTGTACTTTTTTTTTCTGCACACTAACTTTCACCGAGAAATAGCACTGTACTACACTAGATCTTGTGGTTTTGATCGCTTGTCTTCTAAGTTGGTCATGTTCTAGCAGTTGAATGGCTCCAACGTTGACATGATCGTGTAACCTGGCTTCATACTTTTGGGCAAAATTCTTGATTTCTGCCTCGACTGTCTTTATTTTCAGATCTCGATGGATGTTTTCGTTTCTCATATACCAAAGGGCATTAATATTCCTCAAAACTTTGTTTTGAAATACTTGTATCCTACTGATCCCCATAGCTGTACTCCATATGCCCATATGAGTTTTAGGACCTGCTATTACAACAGCAATTTATTATACAGGGTGGTGCTTTTTTCGATGCTCACCATTGCTATCTTGGAAACGGCAAGAGATACAAGGTCGGTTAAATTAGAGAAAAGTTGCACATTTTTATGGCGATTAAGAATCTAAAAAGAAATCCTGGATATTTTGATTCGTTTTTGATTTATTATAAAAAAACTGAAAAATGTGATTTTAGAAAAATATTATTATCTTCCCTACCATTGACGCTATTTCATTTAAACTTGGTAACTGTATGTTTTTGACCATCCTGGGTTTGATGACGTCAACAGAAATTTTCTAAGGCTTCTAGATTTCAAGTTGCGATAGTCAACTTTTTTATTTCTTATGGCCGCCATATTCGATTTTTACACCATCAGACAGACAAAAAAATTAGCTTTTCAGATTGGTAACCAACATACCTTTTTTCTTTCAAAAAACTTGTTGAAATTTTAAAATTTGTGTAAATAATTCATAAAATCGAGGATGCTCTGAAAAACAATTGAAACTATGATATAAATAAAAGCTAAAGATCATTTTATTGGTCTAATGATAACGAAAGTAAGATTGTTGGAAACATATTTAGAAGATATGTTAGGCGAATTGCCATTATTAACAATTCAAAATCATCAGTAGTTTCAGCAAGAAGGACCTGGTCCGCACAACGCCCGCATTGTGAAAGGATATTAATTCAGATGTACGCTTTCAAAATTCATGACTTGGTACGTTTGGGTCCTGTTCATTGGCCTCCGCGATCGCCATGTTTAACGCCTTTGGATTACTTTTACATTGATGTTGTTTATGCAACCCTAACGGAAAACATTGAACTTCTTCGCCGTAAAATCAAAAATGGTTTCGATTCTATTTCGAGACAAACTAACCTAAAGGCAGTGGACGAAATGAAGTTAAGGACTAACCACTACATCATACATAACGGCGCGCACTTTAAACAATTTAAATATGTAATTATTTATCTGGTGTTTTAAATTTATTGTCATTTCGTTATTTTATTAGACCTATAAAATGTTGTGTCACTTTTATTTATGTTAAAATTTCAATTGTTTTTCAGATCATTCTCGATTTTGTAAATTATTTACACAAATTATCAAATTTCAACAAGTTTTTTGAAAGAAAAAAGGTATGTTGGTTACCAATCTGAAAAGCTAATTTTTTTGTCTGTCTAATGGTGTAAAAATCCAATATGGCGGCTATAAGAAATAAAAAAGTTGACTATCGCAACTTGAAATCTAGAAGGTTTAGAAAATTTCCGTTGACGTCATCAAACTCAGGACGGTCAAAAACATAAAGTTACCAAGTTTAAATAATATACTGTCAATGGTAGGGAAGATAATAATATTTTTCTAAAATCACATTTTTCAGTTTTTTTATAATAAATTAAAAACGAATCAAAATATCCAGGATTTCTTTTTAGATTCTTAATCGCCATAAAAATGTGCAACTTTTCTCTAATTTAACCGACCTTGTATGTCTTGCCGTTTCCAAAATAGCAATGGTGAGCATCGAAAAAAGCACCACCCTGTATACCGTTCGCTTGGATTTGCGACCTGGTATCCAGAACATTTTTCTGTATTTCAGCTTCAGTTTTTCACATTTCTTTTTATTTGTTCCTTCCAACGGAGCTTGGCATTAAGATTCATGCCGAAGTACTTAGCTGTATTTAAATATTATATGGCCGATCCATTTATGGTTATGGGAGTTCGCTGTTTTATTTTCTTGTTAGTGAACGTAGTTTGTACAGATTTATAATGATTAAGTTTTATTTTCTCCTTATTGGCCCAATTGCTGATATTGTTTACAGCTTCTTGTAATTTACTTGCAGCTTCCACTTTGCTACTTCCCACCGCTAATATTGCGGTGTCATCTGCCTAGGTTGCTACAGGAGATACAATATTGGGCCAAGCACGCTACCCTGCGGTACTCCAGCTTTTATGTTTTTTATTTCTGAATATTGTTCTTCCTGTCGAACCCAAACATTCTTTCACAAACATATGATTCAAGGATTTCACATTCTGGGCAACATTTTGTGCAGCTTCTGTAGTAGCCCATGGTGCCAGACGAAAGGCCTAAGCTACAAATACGGAAGCACATACTTTCTCCTCTTTAAGTGTATTTTCTATTAAAGTTGTTACCCTGTAAACCTGTTCTATGGTAGAGTGTGGAAGAAAGTATAATACAGAAACTGCATAAAAATGACAAAACAAAACTTTTTTCGTAAATTATTCTTTATATAATCCAACATTAATAAATTAAGGGAACTGCCTAGATTGTAGATCAAAAATATTAAAATTACTACACGCTATCAAACATTTCGTTTTATGACAAATAATAACAATAACAGCAACCACGAAATTGCAAATTAAGTTTTAATTGCGCCTTTTCACCTACCTCAGAAATTTGTGTCATATTTTAGATTTTATAGTTGCAGTATAACTGTTTACACGCTGTAATTTGTCCGTGTTTGTAATAAACGGAAGTCGTTAAATCTTGACACCCGTAATAAATTTCTACTTAATTAGTAAAGAGCTTGTACTATATATATACGTTCATAATCTAACAAGTAGGCTTGACAAATGACAAGTGAGATTATAAATTCTGTTCCGATGTTCAAATATTTAGGAAACTTCATGTCGTTGAGTGCAACACATTTCATCGACAAAATAAAATACATAAATCAGTGTTATAAGTTATAGACAGTGCTAGATATTTTAAACTGATGTTTTTATTGAAGGATAATTGATTTACATGCAATTATATGAGTCACGACGAACGCCACGGAGTTTTATGGCGAAATGGTTTATATTTTTAAACTTCTGTTGCGGTTAGATTATGTAAGTCAATAAGGGCTACATTTTAAAAATATTTTCAAACATACAGGGTGCTCCAAAAAAGAGTGGCATATCAAAGTTATATTTTTGCATATGGAACACCCTGTATATTTTTACACTTTTGGATTCCTCTTTAAATTTTCTTCAAAAAATGTTAAAAGTTATATGGGTCTATCTAAAGTCATAAGTCAACCGTTTTCGTAAAAATTGCATTTTAATGAAAATACAGTACTTCCAAAATTTTTCACTATTTAAAAGCTCGCTTGGAGATTAGATTGACAATAGATTATGTAACACTTTGCACCACCTACATTTTTAAAATATTATACAGGGCGTTTTTTACGCTTGGTCAATACAACACCCTATAATTGTTTACATAGTCTTATAAAAAATTTAATTATTTCGAAAACACTAAGGCTGTTTTTCACCTAAAATTGATATTTTCCGAGATTATTGTTAATTATTAGGGCAAAGTAATATTTTCAAGTAGGCTATGAAGGTAGACAGCGGTAATTTGAAACAACTGAAAGAAAAAACAAGAAACTTATAATTTTATCGTTTGCCTACACATTTCTGACATATTTTTTAAAAATTGAATTAATGAATAAGATAAAAAAGTTATGAGAGAAAAAAGAAATTCGACATTTTAATATTTTTTGCTATAACATCTGAAGCCCAAGCAATTTTGTACTTTTAAAAATTGATTGTGGCTCCTCTCATGTTAAGCAATAAATCATCTAATTTAAACAAACCTGTATCTCCTATAAAAAGCGAGATCCCTATGCAGGAAATGTAATCTGGGCACTCTGTATACAGACCATTTTATACAATTTTTCAGCCATTTAACACTGAACGAGGCCTGCTGATGGTATTTTTTAAACAAACGAGATGATTCAAGGCGCCTATGACCCTGGTACATCATGTACAAGTTTTAATAGTTTTTTTTAGGACAATTACAAACAGTCAAATAAAAAAGCCATGCTAAAAAAAAATTACATTTAAAAGTGCAACAGATTAACCGATTGGACTAAGAGGTGGAGAGTAAGAATCAACGAAAGTAAATCAGCACACATTGACTTTACTTACAAGCAAAACGAACAATTCCCAATATCAATAAACAATGCCAAAATCCCACATTGCGATACTGCAAAATACTTGGGAATGAATCTGGATATTCGACTTCGATGAAAAGAACACATAAAGAAAAAAAGAAAAGAACTCTATCTTAAATACAAAAAAATGTACTTTCTGATTGGAAGAAAATCACAATTGTCAATAAGATGCTACTATACAAACAAATCCTTAAGCCAGTCTGGACTTATGGGGTTCAGCTCTAGGGATGTGCAGCCAAAAGCAATATAGATAAGCTACAGGTATTTCAAAATAAAGTGCTCCAAGGTATTGTTGATGCTCCATGGTACTATCGGAATGACCACCTACACAGAGATCTGAAGATTCCAACCGTCAGAGAAGAGATCACAAAGTTCGCAGAAAAGCACGAGAGAAGACTTCACTCCCATGACAACACCGAGGTGCTGCAGCTCCTAGATAATGCTGGTTCGAAAAGAAGGCTCAAGAGGATCAAACCTTTTGAACTGGTGTAGTGTGTATCGCGATACAGTGCTAAAGCAGAGCATAGTGAACCTGCGCGTAACACGACAAACTTGTGTTTTATGTTAGAAACCAAGAAACACCAATGGGGACATCTTGGAAAAATACGTAGTCTTTAAGAATTTTAGAATTAAATTGTAGGTTAGTCTCTCTAGACTAGTAACAATATTTCAATATACAAAAAAAAAAAATTGAAAAGTTAAATTTTTAAAAATGCCTTATTCTGTATATCATAAAATATGGTGTAGCTATTGGATGACTTTTAACAGTAAGAAACTTAACAACAAGAATAAAAATTGAAAGAAGACCACCTTGTGCTTCATTTTGAACCTAAGAAGTGTTACAAAAAAGATCCAACCCAATTTGCAATTCAGTTCTGTTGAGAACTAAACAAACAATAACCACAGTTGCACCTATTAATATTTTCGGTTTTTACCACATAGTTTTTTAATGTAAAGAAATCACAATGCATATTTAGTTACAATATATTTTTTAGCCAACAGCAGATTGTAAAGATTTATTTATTATCTTATTCAAATTTTACGTTAACATGTTTGACTTCTTCACTTGAATCAATATTGCATCTCTTTTTTAATTATGTATAAAAACGTGGGTTGAACAGAAAAACCGAGACAATGTAACTTTGCTTTGTAAATAATTAGTAGATGCAGACCTAGCAGCACACAACAAACATCGTTTAGAGACTCTGAAAAAGGTTAATTTGACAGTTTTCGAAACGATAGTACAACCCAGAATAGTCTATTACTATTCTGTAGTAGTAATAGTCACAACCCTTTTAATATCAAGTTGCACAAAAAATCTACAAATAAGACGGTACCTATGTTCCTATAAAAACTAATGCATTCAATAGAAAGAAAGTTAAGAAGTAATCTTCGAAAATGCCGCTTATACACGAAATTATTGATTTAAAGCATAAAAAGCTTTTATATACGAAGTTGGTGCGGTATAATTTCCATTTATCATTACGATTCTTACATCTGGTGTCGCTTCAGAAATCAATAGCGATTTTTATACTATTAAAATTGAGTTTTTGCGTAAAACTTCTTCCCCTTAATGGTATTATCGACCGCCATAAAAAACGTCGTTTTAAGTATCACGGCATGCTCTATCTATTATCGTCGTAAAATAAAAGAACAATACGTATAAAATTTCTCGATTCACAAATACATTTCTATTACAAAAGCGCAATAAACTGCTCATTAGACATGTTCTCGGTTCAAGGAGCTTTATAAAACGTGCAAGATAAAAAGTTTAATTTTATTGTACGTCCCTTCGTTTTTAAAACAGCATTACGAAAGAAAAACAGCAATAACGGACTCTTCTTAGGGACAACAAATCGAAATGTTTTTCTTTAATTAAATTCTTGTTGCCTACCTTCTATTAGACGGAAATAAATCAAATAAAAGAATAAATGAGAACCGCAAAAGTACGTTACAAATGCCATCATCATTTCTATTACGGTAAAATAAAAGACTAGGTTTTAATAAAAGAGCGCTTTTAACAAAAACACATCAAATTTGTTACAAAAATATTATATATACAGTGCGATTGATTGAGACCGGGACTTAAAAAGATATGAAAAATGAAAAAGGGTATTGATCTGAAATTTTGGTTTTGACCATAATGGCATCTGATTTGTTTAATGAAAATATTTTTAAGAGGGCGACACTTCCGGATATACCGGAATTTGACGTCTACTTTCTTATTTCAAATACAATGGTATATTTTTTATTGCATTTTTGGATTTAACACGTTATATTAGAGGGATCTTTGATGGCATTCCCTATACTTAAGTGCAGTCGTTTTTTAGATTTTTGGACTTTTTTGAAAAGTTTGATTTTCATTGTAATGCTTTATATTATCTACCGCCGCCATTTTTAAAGAGAAAACCCTCAAATTTAGACTATGCATAGAAGAAATCTTGGGAGTTCATGCTGTAATTTTTCCAATCGATGCATTACTTACAGGGTGTCCAAAATTTAATTTCTTTTTAATACAACTTCAGACCAGTAAAACTCGTTTATTTCAAATACAATGCCTAAATTTTTTTTTCACTTTATAATGCAAAATTAAATTCTGTATCAATCTGTATTAGCGTTTCCTATACCCATCTGCAACATTTTTTAACAGTAGTCCTTGGAAATGACAACCAAAGCCAATAATAATAACTGTCAACCACTTTCATAGCGTTTGTCTGTAGCGTTCATGAAAATGGAAAATCAAGGGTATTCAAAAATATTTTCAATAAACAGATCAGATGCCATTATGGTCATAAGCAAAATTTCAGATCAATACCCTTTTTCATTCTTCATATCTTTTTAAGTCCCGGTCTCAATCAATCACCCTGTATATACAGGGTATTTTGCTTGATAGTTCCTGAGATTTCGACACTGCGTGTTTTTAATCTTTTCGTTTTCAGTAAGTTTAAATCAAAAATACATAGCCTTTATAAAACAAAAATTATTTTAAAAAACTATTAATTGCAGCGCGTCGATTTTATTTTCAGCGTTTCCATAACCGTATTACTTACTCCCTAAAATGAAATGTTTTCAAAACTCGTGAGAAACTTACGAGAGCATAGTACTTTTAAAAATTAAAGGACAATTTTTAAATAGAGGGCCGCTATTTATTAATTGTTTTCTTGTACAAAGAATAAAATGAAATGTTTAGGTTTTTAGAGGTTAACACAACTTTTTAAATACTAAATAGATTTCTGTGTGTTATTTAAAAATATTCCTATGTAACAACAAAACAAAAGTTTAAAAGCCAATGACACCACAGTTTTTTATTCCCTATGTAGAATATTAACATTTTTGTGCAGGCGTATTAAAAATGAAATTCTCTTTAAAATGACACCCTGCATAACTCATGGTGCTATTTAAAAAAATTAAATATGGCAGCACAAAAAAAAACAAATGAATGAACAAATGAAACATGTCGTAGTAGTGTCTTATTTTATAACAAAACGTAAGTACCTACATAAGAATTATTTCGTAAGGAGAAATAAACCAAGACAAATAATATTGCTATTTCGTTAACAAAAAAAAACATTGATCGTTAATTAACACTGGTCGCTGCAAAATTAAAGTACTGTCATTAAAAAACATTAATTGGTAATAATTTTAATAAAATATTTTCATCAATATACGTTTTATTATATTTTAGGCTTTGGGTAAGCATTCAAACACAAAACTCTACCTTCGTGCGATCGATTGAAACCTTTTGATAAAAAATTATTTAGTTCCACAACTCATACAACAAAACTCTTGCTTTTTACAACACTTCCCCAACCCAAGTCGATATTTTTAATCAACTAACATCAACCTTATGCACATAAAAAAAGTTTCAAAGGAAGATTGAATACGGTCGATGCGTTCAGGTCCGAGCCGAACAGTAACACATGGCGTTTTGGTGGCAGGTAAAGGTTGGCCCATCTTGAAAATAGCCTACGTTTCATCTCATTGTGTTAATTAAACGTATAGAAATAGGCGCACATAATTACCAAGAAACACTAACAAAGCATTTTTAAAATTACCAGCCACTATTATTGAAAATTCCTGAACACGGAAATTTTTCAGAAAGACTACTGTTGGCATTTTTATGTGTACACAAATCAGGGTATAGAAAAACAAGCACGAAGTTAATTAGGCAGCTTCAAAGCGCATCATAGGATTCCCATTTTCCAATTATCTTCAAAAGAAAAACATACGCTTATATTTTCAGTTTAATAATCATTTATAAAATATATTTACATAAATATTTGCTCGTATTTTACATTTCCTAATAACCAATTTTGGTTGGTTAAGGAACGTATAAAAACAGGCGTCGTATTGCTTAAATTGAACATTTATTTAAAAGTCGACAGAAAAATATTAAAATCGGTAACAAATATGCTCAAACAGCTGCATTATGAAAGAAAGTTATTTAATAATGTATCCTAATTTATTGGTTGTATTTGCGTTTTATGCAACGTAGGTCAAACCAAAAAATATACCAGACAAGGCTTTTACAAACATGAAAGAAAAACCGAATAAAATGTATACCTTTAAAGTTTTAAGAAAACTTCAAAGACTTGAATAGTGCTTTTCTAATGCACACTAGAACTAGAAAGTACGCGAAAACATGGCAGCGCCGCCTGTGCGCGCTCTTTGAAAAACTAAGCTTTACCGCTTATCCGTAAGCCTTGGACAGTGTGCAACCATATTTCAAGCCGAGATGTACGCTATGCACATGTGCAGAAATACTATTAGAAAGAGATTTTAATAATAAAAGAATTTTTATAGTCTCTGACAGCCAAGCAGCGTTAAAAGCTCTTGGCTCGTCGGAAGTAAACTCAGGACTTGTTCTGAACTGCGTACGGCCACTAAACGTGCTGGGCAGGAATAATCCTAAACTGGTATGGTGCCCAGGGCACACAAACATACCAGGAAACGAGAAGGCAGATCGCCCAGCCAAAATTGGTAGCGAGACACCCTTCTTCGGACCAAAACCCGCAGTTGGCATATCCTATGGAACAGTCAAGCGGTGTCTTAATGACATATTAACACAAGGGCATAATGCTCAATGAAAAAAAGTGGCAGTACAAGCCCATTCTAAGGCTATCCTGTCAATGGTCTCTAAAGAAAAGACAGAAGAAATGCTCAGGATGAGCAGAGCAGACATCAGAACCACAGGACTCGTCACAGGACACTGTGGGCTAAACAAACACTTCTACATAATAGGGCTCTCAGAGACCGACATATGCAGAGGATGTAGCGGTTGAATGTAAAACAAAATTGGTGGAACCGTGACTGTTTTTAACCTGCCGTGTCGTCATATAAGACAATATTGTTAACAATTATGGCTGACTACCCCTTCCACAATCCAGCAGAAACACCGGTTGCAAGTTCGGTAGATTAAATGGTTGCTGATGGCACCAAAAACTCCCCACCGCTCTAATATAAGACAGACGCTATGTATCCACCACACTTCAACCGGTTGAATATAAGATAGTTTTGATGGCGGCGTTGTCATCGTCGATAGCATTTAAGACATATCGATGTAGTTGGACGCTTCAAGTTTGCGGCCCACAATTAAGGAGCGAAGGGCAAAAAGTAACCCCCAAGACATGACTCGAAAACCTCTGACATAATACATAAATATATTGTTTTAAAATTCAACAAAATTAAATAATTTTAAAAATCCTATGGATTAGGTTAAGTAAGCATAATTATATGAAATTTAAAGACTTCGATTATTGTAAAGGGTTACGAATTATTTCGATTAAGAATTTTTTTAAAAGCAAAAACATATTTTTTTTTATTTCCACAACAAATCATACAGTAATATCATAGCATTTATTTATAAATTCATTGTAGACAAGTTGTGTTTTCTAATAACACCTAATCTTAAAATAAGCCATCGTTAATACGTTCTTCGCCACAGTTTCTCCATAGCATTTCTCGTGCAAGTGACTGTAAATTAAATTCATCAAGAAAAGAAAAGAATTTCTAGAGATGCTTGAAAAATAACGTAACGTAAAAGAACAGGAAAAGGCAAATAAACACAAGAAAAGCTTTTCAAGCGATTCGATTTTGCTAAACCTTTCAGTTGTTTTGAGGTTTAATAAAGACTAATGCAAGTGAAAAGCATTATTTTCCAAACATGGACCCGCCAACCGAACCTACCTGTCAGATTGTTTAGAGTAGGTACACTTCACTTTTTTAAGCCGTTAAAATGAAAAAATTCCGTGTAACATTTTAATAATAATAATAAAAACAAATTGTTTGAAATAGTTCAAATATAAAAGCTTTTTCTTTCTGAAAAGCGAATAAAGTCTAACCATTAGCGTCGGATCGAGAGAGCACGAACGCATTAAACTTTAAACAATGATTGAGTAACCTCTTGTGGCTTCCTGATGCTCCTAAATACTGTTTACTATTTTAGTAGCTATTTATAAACGTTTTTTATTGTGGTTTGTATACAAAGATTTGGACACTGTTGTGTGATGCAACCGGAGGCACTTCAGTGATCAATTATATGTTCTGTTAATTAAATTTATTGATCACCGTGATTACTGTTTCCGTTAATTCATTAATATACAGGGTGTCCCAGCCAAGACGAATTATTCGATAGCTCTGTTATCAGTCATAATATTTAAAAAAGTTAAATATAAAAGTTGTTTGTAATCATTAACTACATAACCTAAAATTATTTTCAACTATACACAGTGTTTTGTTTTTGCGATCTGATACCAAACATAGTTTTTTTATATAGAACACCCTATATATTTTGTAATTTTTGGATGTAAAATAAAATTTTCTTTCGAAAATATTATAGGTTGTTTATATCTAAAATGAATAGTTTTTGAGTTATTAACGTTTTTTTTGAAAATTTTGACAGAAGCAGACCTTTATAAAAATATTTATATTTATCAACATAACAGCACCAGAGCAATTTACTCTCGTAATTTATTAGACAATAGTATCGTAGTGATTGTTGATTTGTTAAACTTTTAAAATAACATACAGGGTGTTCGTTTTACTCGGTCCATTTCGCTAAACTTTAAGCGCATGTAAGTCATTTTTTTTAAATGGAACACCCTATATATTTTTACATTTTCTTGTAGAAAACTTAATTATCTTTCAAAGTTATTAAGCATGTTTATGTCTAAATATAATATTTTTGAAGTTATTTCGTTTCTTATGTTTATTTGCGAGTATTTTACCTAAAATATCGGTAGTAGCCTTTGAAAATTGAAAACAATTTGTATGAACTGTCAACCAAAACACTTAATCGGCACAATTTTCACTATTATGCCATTAAAAATCCATATTTTTTAAGAGTTGTAGTTCTGATGTTATTTGCTGCCATTTATGCTGTGCATCTACAACTCTTAAAAATTATGGATTTTGAGTGGCATAATAGTGAAAATTGTGCCGATTAAGTGTTTTGGTTGACAGTTCATACAAATTGTTTTCAATTTTCAAAGGCTACTACAGATATTTTAGGTAAAATACTCGCAAATAAACATAAGAAACGAAATAACTTCAAAAATATTATATTTAGACATAAAACATGCTTAATAACTTTGAAAGATAATTAAGTTTTCTACAAGAAAAAGTAAAAATATATAGGGTGTTCCATTTAAAAAAAAATGACTTAAATGCGTTTTAAGTTTAGCGAAATGGACCGAGTAAAACGAACACCCTGTATATTATTTTAAAAATGTAACTAGTCAACAATCACTATGATACTATTGTCTAATAAATCACCACAGTAAATTGCTCTGGTGTTGTTATGTTAATAACTATAAATATTTTTATAAAGGTCTGCATCTGTCAAAATTTTCAAAAAAACGTTAATAACTCAAAAACGGTTAATTTTAGACATAAACAACCTATAATAATTTTAAAAGAGAATTTAATTTTACATCCAAAAATTACAAAATATATAGGGTGTTTTATATAAAAAAAACTATGTTTGGTATCAGGCGCAAAAACAAAACACTGTGTAAAGTTGAAAATAATTTTAGGTTATGTAGTAAATGATTACAAACAACTTTTATATTTAACTTTTTTTTAATATTATTACTAATAACAGAGCTATCGAATAATTCGTCTTGGCTGGGACACCCTGTATATCTATTATGATCACTGCACGTAAAATATCTCAAATCAGAAGCTCAACATGAGAATCTCGCTTAAGATGAGCTAAGAAGTCGGTTAAATTGAGGTAAAACTGCGAAATTTGATGCTGAATTTTAATCTGAAACGAGAAAGTACCATTGTCCCTTAGTTCAAAAACTGTATACAGAACTTGTTCTGTATAGAAGTTTTTTTTTTTATTAATCATATTTGCTTACATACTGTCCTGGGACATTAAGTAATAGTAGTGTACAGTGCTATGATCCATGGGTCAACCCATGGTGACTCCAAGCGCAATTACCATGTATGTGTGTAACTGCATAGATTGATTGATTGTATAGCATAAAGTAACTAAAATAAACTATAGTAAATAATAACTTATAAGATATGGGTAACTTCATTAAATTAAATTAATTCAAGATTAAAGGAATTAAGTTAGATAAATTGCAGTTTACAATCTTTTTGGTAGGTCCAATGGGTCGAATCGTTTTAACCTCTTCATCGGTTGGAGCTTCAGGAGATCCGCTGCTAGGGAGTTAGGGTGGATCTTGATTATTTCGCGGTATTTGGTGCTATATGCTTTGATGGTGTTTTTAATCGTGTTTACTTTAAAGGTTTTCATGAAGCGCATGGTTTGTAACGTACCATGCTGCGTTTGCTATTATTCTTAGCACCTTTGATTGGAATCGTATTTTGGCCAGGTTGGAGTTACTG
This sequence comes from Elmis aenea, assembly GCA_947652605.1. Classification (NCBI taxonomy): domain Eukaryota; kingdom Metazoa; phylum Arthropoda; class Insecta; order Coleoptera; family Elmidae; genus Elmis; species Elmis aenea. Next base: position 53,601,180 of record OX393577.1, on the reverse strand, counting down.
GCTGCTCGCCAGATTTGTATACCGTAGCTCCATATTGAAATAATGAGGACCTTGTAAACGATTAGCTTGATCTCAAGTGAGAGCTGGGAGTTAATCCAAGTAACCAATAATATTTTCCAAACGTGTGACCCAAATGCAGTCTCTTGTACCATATGTGAGTACCCCAAGTTAGGCGTCTGTCGAGGTGAATACCGAAGTATTTGGTCTCATCTTTTTGTGGTAAAGGGATTCTATTAAGTTGGACTAGAAGGCACGAAACTTTTCTGGTTGTAAATGGACCTGCACTGATTTTTGTACATTAATTCGGATGCGCCATAATTTTATCCATTTTTCTAGTTTATTCAAGTGTAGCTGTAGGTTTCTTGAGGCTACGTTTGGATCATGGTGAGAATCCATTACGGCAGTGTCGTACTTCTGGTAGTTGGTAGATCGGCAGTGTAAATCAGGTATAGGTATAGATCCAAGTACGCTTCCCTGAGAGACTCCTGATTTGATAGACGACAGGATTGACATGGCATCCCGATACTTCACGAAAAAGTGCCTGTTAGTGAAATACGATTTGAGTATCTTATACAATGTATAAATTTATGTGGTAGGCTGCGTTTAATTTATATAGGAGGCCGGTTGCCAAACCTTGTCGAAGGCTTGTGACATGTCTATGTTAAGACGTTCGCCGGAGACTTTTCTATGGAGATCCTAACACCTGTTCGAAGAACCTTCCTTGATTCGCATTAATTGTTACGGTAACTGGACGACCAGTACAGCCTTTGCCTTGTGTTAGAACACTTCTTGTGCTCTTTTACATATACTCCTACTTGTAAGATGGTGGGGGCTTCTGAAAGTTTGCTCTAAATTGATTGGCAACCACTTACAAACCAGGTTCATTCAACCGCCCTGTTCCTTATAAGCGAAAATAATTCTCAACAATAATTTTTTTTTCTTTCATTGGAATAAATATATTGTTGAGTTTATATTTTAAAGGCTTCTAAATTTCAGTGTCTTGTTCTGGCGCTTACCGTACAAGCCATTTTTGAGCCCCCCTAAATCAGGGGCCCGGATGCTTTGCACCTAGTACACCTAGTACACCACATGGCCGGCCCGTAAATATGTTTTTGTGCGATCGTACTAGAAACAGCTGTTTGACGGACGCGTTAGCAACCATAAAGTACTGCATTACCGGCCCTATCCTTAGCAACGGCCGTAAAAGTTACTTTTCAGGCCGTTACCCTTAGCAACGGCCTGAAAAGTAGCTTTTACGGCCGTTGCTAAGGAGAGGGCCGGTAATGCAGTACATACGCCGTCATCTGTCAGTGACAGAATGTCACGTAGTTTCTAACCTATAATTTTGAAAATTACTAAAAATTTAAATTGTTTTTAATTCGATCGCACAAAAAATGTAACATGCACCTCGGCCAAAACGTACTTTTTGGCCTTGATACATAAATAACTATTATTTAATGGAATTAAAATCGGAGGCTTTAAAAATTTTGGTAAAAAATACTTAAAGTAATACGTTGCAGTAGTATACTACTAAACAGTTTGCTATTATTCGTAAATTTTAATCACAAGTTTAAAAAAATGTTTTCGGTGCATTAGTCTTCTCTGCATTTTGTTGTTTTTAAAATACGCTTGATCCAACGATGCCGGTAGATTAAAAAGTTTTTAGTAACGGTTTGTAAACCGGTGCTTTTAGTTCCACCCCTAATCTCAGCAAATACGTTTTAAGCAACATTGTGCTTTGCCTTAGTACAAAGCCGTCATATTATATTAACTAATACAGTTCCTGGGATTTGCTCAAACATTTCGTATATGTACGGGAAACTTATATTTAATGTGTCTCGTGTGATCTCGCGTTTTGTTATTAACATGCTCATTTATGCTGCTCCAAAGTTTTTACTGTCGTTCGAAATTCCGCAAATTTCTACCTTCATGTATGTGAATTTATCTATTCCTGTTTCAATAAGGTTAGGTTTTGAGGTTTGCTCTTGAATAATTTACTGACTTTGGATTTCAGTCCCACCAAATTATGCGCATATATTTGCAACAATCCGTAGTTCCATTTACAAATAATTTATTTTTAAGCCGCATATTTGAATATTTGGCTTAGTTGCAGCGTTCAGTATAAAGACTATTGTTCTTTCAACTCGTCATTAAAATTGGAAATGTTTGGATGGGCTTTATAACAATTTTTCCCAACTAAACTAATTTATAAAGCTTTGTTGTGCGAGCAGTTTTGTTTGGTTGACCCTTTCTGTTCGGGAAAACAAATTCGATTCTGTTGTTCTAGCGTGATGTCAGTCTTACTAAAGCTTAGAATTACATAGAGTTATTTTCCGTAATTATTTTACGAACTTACCAAATTACGTGAATTGAAATTTGTTGAGGCACTTTAAATTAACCTACTTTTACCAGGGGAGTTAAATGTTAGTTAATTTGTGTACAGTCTAAAAGGGTGAATTTAATACTCCTGAGCAATTAGCTTTAGCAAATGACTGTCTTTACTGAGCTAACTTTCTGTAAAATCAATTTTTTTTTTTTTATATATCACACATTAATTAGTTTCATGACACATTTATACTTTATTTATATAATTCATTTATAAGCTAAAAATTAAAAAAATACTGATGATGTGTACAACTACCTGATCATTTACAACCATACTAATTTTTTTTTTTTTTAGGCATAGATATACAAGTTATTATACAGGGTGTATCTATGACATTCACAACTATTTATATTATACAAGCTATAAATTTGTTCCAGCAAAATAAATGCTCTAAGCTTCATTTTGTCTTATTTATTTAATTATGTTTTTTAATTAAGTACAAAGATAACAATGCAACACTTTTAAATATTTTGACGAACCGTACTATACATCGGCCGCACTCTTGGGGAAGAGTATTTATTACTTTTGTATTTACTGTTTTTAATTATGGCTCCTCTTTGTCTTTATAAGTTGGTTGGACCCTCAAACGTTGTTTTACGTAATACACAGGTGTAGAGCAACTATTGTATAGTAAGAAACAAATCAAACACAACAATTTTAACAACAAACTTCTTAATTGTTTAGCTGGTTGTACATTTGCCGGTGGTTGGTTTTAACTACCTAAGCGCGACCGTCCCAAGATTTTGGGTTACTGTTGTCATGCTTTTTTATTGTAGTTGTATCCCTGTCATTCTTTCCTATAACCACATATTGTGCGAGTAGTGTTCACTAGTCAAAATGCACAAAATATATAAACTAATGGATTGTTGATAGACATAATACACAAACACTGATATACTACTCCCAAGTTATGACCGTAATATTTGGCGTTAATTTTTTTTTACTAAAGTTAAAATCCTCATGATTTGGCTCTTTTAGAGTCTTACATGTTTTATTAACTGATGCATCAATATTTGTTCCATGCTATTCATTTAAAAGTAAATGAAATAACTCTGAAGTAACATAAAAATAATAGACGCAATGCGGGGTGTCACAATATACATGAAGGGTTGAAAACAAGGAATGCCACTTTTAACCGATTTGGAAATAATAATTAATTACTAATTATTATAGTTTTATTTAAAATTATTTTTCACATTCATTGATTAATTTTTATAGATAACTATATAATCCATAGTAAAATTAAGTTTGGTTGATGCAGCTCTATGAACAAAAAAAAATAGTAGACTTTAAAATATTTTAAATTGAATTGTAAAAATCTAATAAAAATTGACAATCCTTGTGTTTCCCCAACATCCTTTACATACAGTTACAACATCAGTGCTTCAAATTAGAATTTTTAGTTCATTTCTTGGTCGGTTTCGATAAAGGTCAATTTAATATAGGGAGAAATTGATGCTATTTCTAAATATTTTATATCTATAAAAATTATTTTCCTCCTGTTAAGTCTGCAAATGTTTGTATTACGAAAAACACGGTGTTCATACCCACTTCCACTACTATTTATTGGCATTCCAGATATTTATACGCAACTTCCTAACAACTTAGACAAATGCGCCTACTTTGTAAAGTAAATCATATATGCCATGTAGTACACTAAATATTCTGTTTTTCTATAACGTATCGTGAATGATAAATATTTTGATTCATACCCTAAAATATTGTTTCTACGACCACCTCTGTAAATAACTATTACTGTACAACCTGCATGCTTAGTTTCCCAAAAGGATCAAAGGAAACTCACGTCAACCTTTACAGTTAACAGAGTACTTACAAGTGTGATCAGTATTGGCCAAAAACTTATGAAATCGTATGTATTCTGACAGAATCACATAATATCACATAATAATTATGTGATTGTAGAAAAAGTATAGCACAAAACTTGTAAGGCAATTACGCACTGGTAGTGTTGTTTTTGTTATTCCACTCCTGGGTAATATGCTTCTTACAGTTCTTGTTATGTTATATACTTACTATTAAACAGTGTAAAGGATAAAATTTCCTGCAAATGTTAAGGAATTAGCTAAATAAATTGCAATTGTGTTTTATAAGATAAATCAAACTAAACAGTAAAACTCGTCGAAAAGAACACATTGAATATACAAAATTAAACCAAACAAACAAATATGCACCTTGCGGAACATTCGCACAACAATAATATTTAATTTGCTTGGATAAAGTAACAGTTTTAAAATTTAAAAAAAATATTATTTTAAACTATTAAATATTAAATATATAAAGAAAAACATTAAATTACCCATAAAAAATTATTTTGTTTAATCAATAAACTTTTGTTAGTACTTTATTGTCAATGATGATCGTTGCTAAGATAGTTGAGTAAAGTCAATAAATTAGTTTGTTACTAACGAAGCCACGAGAGTCTTAAAACTAGTCTAGCATTTCTATCACATGATCTTCATTTAAAAAAATATAAATAATTGTTATTCAAATCTATTTATACTAAAATATTTTCTACAAGAAATGTTCCCCTTTTTTGGATAAAATTGCGACCCAATAAGTAAAGTAACCAAAATTTGTCATCATTTGTTTGTAAATTTTGTTCAGAGGCCTCTTAAATTAGACAAGAAGTGTAATTACCGAGCGTAATCCCTCGTGCTCTTCGTACATTAAACAGTATTTATTATTTTCCATGCAAAAACAGTACACCAGGCGTAGTATAATGAAAAATAATAACGAAAATGGTTCTTAAATGCTGCAGCATAACACGGATGGATCATTTTAGGGACGTAACGTTCACTTCGCCTTATTTTTCTTCCAAATTCCCTTAAACGCGTATTGGGGAGCGCGTCAATCTAATTCAGAATTTGCATTACTTACACAAACCTATCTTGTAAATAGTTTTTGCACGACGGTCGGCAATTTATTCGGAGAAATTTAATAATGCAAATTCGTTCCCGACCAACATTACATAAAGACAGCGGGAGAAAAACGAAGGATAAAATCTATCTTAATCTACTCACTTATTCAGAGAATTACCTCGTCAGTATACAGCTAATTGGGCCACAAGAGAACGTGATTTAACAAAACCCCACGTAATCTATTACGGCCTAGTCGTTCCTATCCTATCCTATCGCGCTAACACCATATTCGACTATGGAATAATCCTGCTCAATCCAAATGCCCCACTATGGTAAGCGGTTATAATAATAGATTATTAGCTACGGAAACAGAATTTCATGTTGATTTTGTATTGATGTACATCGTGGATTAACCAACAGATCACAATAACTCCCTATATCGCAATTGCGATCTAGTCTCTTGGTTTACTAGACAATATACTGGTATTTGTCAATTATTCTGTACTAATTAATACTACTGTGTACTCAGTCTACCACAATCTACTTTGTTTTATACAGTAGAACTGCTGGTTTTTACTTATCTTTAGTCTGCGAACAACGACAAACTTAAGATTTACTTTTGCTAAAGCTAAGTGTCACTTTAAACCAGCGATAATAACCTAATTTTTTATTTAAAAATGGGGTAATACCTCGTAAAATGTGGCTCTGATTTATGTAAAATATTTCATTATAATCCTATATTTTGACTAATACGTGATGAGGGACATCGCTAATCTATTTGCCAACTTGAAATTGTTATTTTCAATTTTAATCATTTTGCGAATATGTATGGAACTGGCTTATACTTCTAGCAGTTGGTCTACCTTGAATACACAGATCAAAGGCAAATTCGAGAGACGATCTTATATAGCTATTAACAGATTGTAAATAAATGTTCAAACCAACAATTAAAAAAATGTTGATGGCTGTGTCGGTTTTAAAAAACCTTGCCAAACAGTTATTACTAATATTCTATTGAAGTTTTGCTTTGAAAATTTACTTATGGTAAAAGATAGATGGTAGTAAGATAGTTCGCTAAATTAGAGTTCATTCGATTATTAAACGCTGAAATTTAGCAGTTTAGCAATTAAATTTGACCAACGAGCTTTTTTTTAAGATTAGGGAACCACAATTATATTTTAATATGTTGTTTTTATGTAAGTAAAAACAACTAAATAGAAAAAATGATTGTGTACTTAAACTTACAAAAATGCTAATGATGATCATTTAATGTTTCCGCACGGAGTAGTTTTTGATATCATTTTTCATAGACCAGTTAACTTATTACCAAAACAAACCAATACCGCTGTTTTCCATTACATTTTCCTGAAAAATTAAGTTTTACGTACAACTTTGTAATAATAATGTCTTAGTTTTTTTATCCGATTTTAAAAATTATTGAAATAGAAGAATATATTTTCATCATTTTAAACACTAGCATCTAAGTCTCTTGTTGGTTTATTTTTAGCAGATTTCAAAGATCTACCACTATCTACTTAAGTTATCTCAATGACAGTTTCCTAGCTACCCAATTGATAGCTCCAATGCTAATCAGTTCAGTGATAGCTTTGAAGCGAAGTCTTATCCAAATTAAATCAGAAATTGATGTGTTTGATGACGCACAAAGAAAATTGAGAAATTTAAAATATTAGTTTTAAACAAGATTCTGTAACTTTTACAATAAAAAAATAATAATTTTGCAAAATTTATCAAGATCTTTGTGTAAAATTTTGATAAAATTAAGATTTTTGTGTTCATTTTTACTGCCACAAACATGCTAACAATTTAATTCCTAAAGTACTGTAAACAGATGAAATTTTCCTGTTGAAACTATCAACAGCTTTGTTATTCCTTTGGAACACTATTTAGATTTTTGCTTTTAAAAAAAGCACTAAAAACTCTGGATACAATGAAACAGGGTGTCACTGAAAGTATGCCTTTTCTAATTATTGCATAAATCGAATGTTTAAGACGTAATTAAAACGTTTTTACAGATTTTTTTTATGTCACCCTTCATATACTCTCAGTTATTGTGAACAGCATGGAAACTCGTAAACGGTAAGAGATACAGGGTTGGTTTAACGAGTCAAAATGATCTATTATTTAAGACCAACCGTTCTATGAAAAAAAAAACATCTTGAAAAAAATATTAATTTTTACTTATAACTTGCTTATTTGAGATCACACTCAAAAATTTTTCGACATTATTGGGGCACTTTTTTGGGTAGATTTGAAATTTGTTAATAAATTTTACCTATCTTCAATTGTTTTTGTTATTTTAACATTAGCCGTATTTAAAATAAGAAAGTTTTTATCAATAGCGCAAAAACTATAAATTTTTTCAATTGATTTTTTTTTCATAGAACAGTTGCTATCACATTATAGGTAATTTTAAATCATTTAACCAACTCTGTATCTCTTACCGTTTACGAGATCCCCATGCTGTTCACGATAATTGGGACAACCTGTATAAGACGGGAACCATAAAAAAATTCTTTACCTGTTAAAACGTTTCATTTAGGTCCTAAACATTCAATTTATGCAAAAAGTAGCGAGGGCATACCTTATAGGACACCCTGAATAAAATTTAGCAAGCGTCAACTTTGGGACACCCTGTATTTAGTCGGTGTATTTTAGTTGGTGTTATTGCTTTGAAAATATCATGCATTTTGTAAATTATCATCAATTCCTATCTTTAATCTATTGCGTAGTAGACTGTGCTTGGAGTACAATCTGTTTACAAAAGTTCAGTTTATAAATTTTGTAACCGAAGACTTATTGGCTATTATTTTTTTGTCTTTACATGAAAAGATTACAAAAAAGTAATTGATGCGCACATAAAACTTATTGAAAGCAATTGTACTAATAATAAAACTTCAAACTGAAACGTATGACATTTAATGAAGTTTTTTCAGGAGATAAATGGGTGCGCTATACACCGAGTCAATAGAGTTCCACGAGCAGATCAATCAGTGCACAAAACCTCAAAAAGTTAAAAGCGCCATGAGCAAAATCGTTACATAAATGGCAACATTTTTTACCAAAGCAGATTTATTGCCAATTTATCGCAAAAATCCGTTCATACGTCAGATACAAAGAAAACTCAGCGAAAAGTGCTCGTTAGACATACGGAATTAATAAGGATGACGTTAAGAAAAAAACAACCAACAAAGCTTACACGTGTAAAACGCAATATTTTTGGTTGAATTGAGAATCAAGTGAGTATCACTACCCCTAGTCGGTTTGTTCGGTCGGAAATGGATCACGGTTAGTGTTTTATCTTCCTTGGAAACGTTACCTAGCCCGTTTTAGGATAGAGAGAGATAAAAGAACTACCCTAAAAGCTCTAAACGAACTTCAGTATTAATCCTAACAGAGTAATGACTCGTAAAAATTTTCTGACCTTCTGTTGGTTGTTGAACTGATTTTAGAATTCAGTCGGAAACGCCGCTTCGATTAACACCGTCTTTGTTTCAATGACTTTAAATTACATAATGGGAAAAGTAGCTTTTCGTTTTTAACTCAACGCTATCTATCACATATTTATTATAACTTTTGGTTGAGTTTAAAAACAGCTGTAAGATGCGAAGTTTATTTTTCATGGTAATTTGCTTACCGCGTGTTCTTTAATGTTTTGCAAGTTTGTCGTGAATAAATCAAGATATTACTGTACACAACACCACAAAAACTTAATCCATAAAAGATTTTCGCACCAAGGTACCTGTTTGTAACTTATAAATTTATGTTGGTATAACATGAATAAATCAATAATGGTTTAATGTACACGATGTACTACCTAATTTGGGCCACCACAGGAATTTTATAAATTTTAATGTAAGACATTAGTTAAATTACCAAAAAGTGACATGCATTAAAGCTAACTTTTTTGCGATAATCAGATGTTTTTAAAAAATTCAAACTTTTACTTGATAAAAGCAAAATATTAAAATTAGCAATTTTTTATTTTATTTAATATCTTCTTTGGTGTTTTAGATACAAATTTAAATGTTTCCATTGTTATTAATTGTGCCTATTAAGTGGTGGTATCAATCTTTTCATAGCACAGTTATTATGGTAATCTTCTTAAATTATTTAAGTCATGCAAGTACCAAGATCATTCTGGTAAATATTGACTGGTTAAATTTTCAAAATGTACAGGGTGATTCAGTTTGACTGTCGCACCCTTATAACTTTGTTATTTTAAGAGAAAACACCTATAAACCTTACATTTTTGTGAATCGTGGAAAATTCTCTACCGAATGACGTTCAAATGTTTTTTCTACAATGAAATATGTCAGACTGGTGATTGTCAACTTTTTTTACATTTTATGGTATACTATTTTTAATGATTCTGATAGAGAATTTAATCCTAAGTTTATTAAAAAAATAAGCATACACCGGAAAATTTTTGAGAAAATGAGTTTAAAACTTATTTGCTATTTTTTAGATAATCGTTGTATTTAACTAAACAAAACAGAATCGTAGTAGTAATTGACATTTTATAATCTGTCTAATTATGTTTTGTTATTATTCGATAAAAAATTTCAACGATTTATAAAAATTTAAGGTTTATGGAGGTTTCCTCTTAAAATAACAAAGTTATAAGGGTGCGACAGTCAAATTAAATCACCCTGTATACAGAAAGAACAGTGCAACTGTAAGCTCTTAAATTGTCTTACGAATTGTCTAAATGCATGGTGTAAATTTTCACAGAAAATTTAAATGTACGATAATACATAACAAAAACTGTGCAACTTTTTCTTTATTTGTTGGGTGCAGGAAACGAGAACCAGTTATTATACAAGGTGTTTCTTAAATATTGCAAAAAAAAATTGGAAGGAGATTCTTTATCAAAAATTAAGGGGGTTTTTTATACAAAAAAAAATCCTTAGGCGTCCCCTTTCGGAGTTACATCCCCCTAAAGGGGAGCGGTAAAATTAGGTTTTTATTCTATTTCTCAAATTTGCATATATGTAGGAGAATGATATTTGGTAAATGTTTTATACTTAAAAAGGTTTCCCATAGTAATCTTTTCAATCATCTCCCACCTTCACAGGGGCGACCCCTGTTGGTTTTTTTAATCAGAACTTTTTGGTTGGTTAACATTAGGCAATTTAAAATTTTGTGTCTAAGAGCTTGATTTATTTAGAAACTTTTTTTATTCTTTACTTTTTCTCGTTAAACCTACAGTTTTTAATTAAAAAATAAAATAAGTAAACATGCACCATCAAATATTCCATTATAAAACGATTTATTTTGGTGGTTGCCATGGTTTGTTTATGTTCATATTGGGTAAAATTGACGGGTGTTTTAGCGTTGTCGCCGCGTAAACGTCAAAATGAATTACACCCGTCAATTCTACCCAAAATTAACATTAACAAACCATGGCAACCACCAAAATGAATCGTTTTATATTGGAATATTTAATGGTTCATGTTTACTTATTTTATTTTTTACTTAGAACTTTAGGTTTTACGAGAAAAACTAAAGAATAAAAAAAGTTTCTAAATAATTCAAGCTTTAAAAAAAATCATTTAATTGGAAAATTTCAACCCACCAACACGTTCTGCAAAAAAAAACAACAGGGGTCACACTTTTCAGCCCCCTGTGAAGGTAGTAGATGATTAACAATATTACTATGGAAAACCTTTTAATAAGTATAGAACATCTACCAAATATCAGACTCCTACATTCATCCAAATTTGAGAAATAAAATAAAAACCTGATTTTACCGCTCCCCTTCAGGGTGGTGTAACTCCAAAAGGAGACGTCTAAGGAAAAAATTAGTATAAAAGACCCCTTTTAATTTTCGATAAAAAACACCTTCCGAATTTTTCGCAATAATCTAGAAACACCCTGTATATCAATAAGTTTCTTCTTCTTTTTAACCTTACGACTCTCTACCATTAGGTACAAAGCTCAAATATACAATAAAGTATTTACCTACAAAAATATCATAGATAGCATTTCTTTTATCCTTTTAAAGGATTATATTTTTTTATTCAAAAAATTAAAAAAGATCTCTTATTCTTAAAATATGAATACATTATTTAAATTTGCTCAGAATTTTGTAGATGAAAAAAAAACTTTTTTTTTTACTTTTTTTAGTAGTATATAATATTACGTCCATTCAAACAGTTAACTGCTATATGTTTATAACTAAGCACGCTATAAAAAACACTACCAATTATGTTAAATTGCCGCAATGACCAATTATACTAAATTGAAAACATATTTAATCTCTATATTATTAATTAAAACTGTGCACTATTAAACACATCAATTATTAAAAACATTAATACCTACGCAATCTATGAATCACCGTATTGGCAATAAAGTTACTTTTAATTTATATGCATATACTTGCATATTGTACTCGAAAGGATATTATTTATAATTTCACTGACACTCTGGGGAGACGTATTTCAAAATCTGTCTGACACAACTTCGATTCTCCGCTTGGTTTATTTCAGCCAATTTTGTTGAATTCAGGGGGCGCTGTGTTGTTCGCTAATCATTCATGAATAATAACTCAAGTAGCGAAGCTCTACGTCTAAATTAACTTCTCCAGTAGAATTTTAATGTAAAATGAATTAATATCTATCAACGTTTAAACACATTCGTACATTAACATCAGGAAATCCCTTTTCACTAGTTACAAAGACAAATTCTCAAGTCAAAAGAGACTTAAAATAGAAACAAAAGTACGAATTTTGAATTAAAAAATATCTTCTAGTTTTTTGTAACTTTAGAATTCATTTAAATTAAGTAAGGGGTACCCATAAGTATATTATATCATTTTTCTTTAGATTGAAAAAATATTGCAGAAATTAAAGCTGATCCCAGGTAAACCATTTAAGAATTAGCAAAAAAAACTTAAAACATCGTGGTCATCAGTGTTAACGGTGCTTGAAACAACTAAAGAAGGTGCAAAGAGAAGGATGTGAGTCTCCCATCAACTTCAGTTGAAAACAAAATGCAGCGTTTAACCATCTGCAGTGCACTTTTATCTAGGTTCCATTTCTTAAACGAATTATTACTGGAGATGAAAAGCGGGTTCTATACAGCAATCCACATAAGAAAAAACGATACAACACCAGAATAGCCACACCGAAAGGAGGTCATCACTCTAAAAAAGTGTTAATGTCAGTATTGTGGGATTTCACAAGGATTATCCACTACGAGCTTTTGAATCCTAATGAAACGATAACTGCTATTTATGCCCACAGCTTGACAAACTAAATATCGTTTTACTTTAAAAACGTACTAGGCTGAGTAATAGGACGAGTGTCATTCTCCAGCATGATAACGCAAGACATCATAGCGCCAGAATCACTTAACAAAAATCAAGGAGTTGGGCTGGGAAGTCCTACCTCACCCGCCATATTCTCCAGATGTAGCTCCGTCTTACTAGTAACTCTTCAGGTCAATGGAGCATTTTCATCGTGAGAAAAATTAAGCTACCGCGGCAACACTCATAAAGTATTTCACCACAAAACCATTCTCATTTACAAGAAAATAATTAAGAGTCTACCAGAGAGATGAGAAAAGATTGTCAATAATTATAGGAATTATTTTGTAGACTAATTTGAAATAAATGATCAATACAATAAAATTGAGCATAAGTATCACAAAACGGCATTACTTATAGGTACCCCTTATACAACAATTTAAGGTCATTAAATCTGTACAGAAATACAAAATAACAATGCACTGAAAAATATAGAAATGGTTTTAATACATTTTTAAAATGTCTTATGTAAAACGTAAATATTATTTATGGCAGAAAATATTAAACGCCAAGTTTAACATCTTATGCTTGAAGATTTACAATATCAACGCTCTAGCTTTTTGTAGCTAATCGCCCTAAAGTATATTTGTATTTAAATTAAAGGTAATTATGGCTCATTTGTCTCCAAAGAATATTTTTAATACATATTTGTCTTCCCAATTACAGTCAATTTATTAAACACACCGTTACTTTACTTAATTTAGCCAATTATAGTCTTTAATTTTTGATGTATCAATACTTAATTAATTCTTTTAATTTTAAAAACCTTTGCTTTTTTACAGAATTAAAGTTATCAAATAAGAAATAGCACAGTGACCTTATGCAATAAAACAGAGCAACAACTTTTTTTTTTTAACAACAAGCAATTTCGTAGTACATTTTTAAGTTGCTATAAATATTTTACTGTTATTATTATTTGACCATAAAGGCTGCAAGTTGCAGCTCTTCCAGATTTAAATGAAATTATGCATATTCTTCAAACTTGTTAACGTTTTAACTAAAAAAGCTAATTTTGTCATTTGTTCTGCAGCTACCCCCGAAGGTTTACACTTTATAACCATGACTGTATCTTATAAAATTAATACGCGGGCTGCATTTTCCGCAGACTCACAGCGTTGCCATACTATACAATACACGATGCTTGGGAAAAACTGGGGATTAACACCTAGGATGATATATTGGATATATACCAAGATGGTCATACCCATCGTAACTAACGCAAGTCTGATCTGGTGGACTAGAACATAGATAAAGGACTGCAGGAATAAATTAGACAAGCTACAGCGACTGGCTTGCCTAAGTATTACCGGGGAGATGACAACAACGCCCACGGTGGCAATGGAAGTGTTGCTGAACTTACCTCCTCTTTACCTTGAGGTCAAATCACAAGCACTAAGAGGGGGGTACCGACTAAAAATCACCTCCAAAGAGGGGAGACGTAGAGAAGGGCACTTAGCTATTCTCAACGAGATCGACACGCATCCGACATTAAATATGATCTCGAATAGAATATATAGGACGCTAGCCATTGAGAAAACCTTTGGAATCATAACTCCAACACGGGACCAATGGAGGCGTCATGAAATAGAGCTTAATGGCCTGGTCTGGCATACGAACGGGTCAAAAACGCAAAATGGAACAGTCTGCGGAATATGGGGAGCAGCACAACTGAGACAAGGCAAATCTGTAAGCATTGGACAGTGTGCAACCATATTTCAATCCGAGGTGTATGCTATGCAGTTATGTGCAGAAACACTATTAGAAAGAGATTTTGATAATAAAAGCATCTTCATAGTGTCCGACAGCCAAGCAGCGTTAAAAGCTCTTGGCTCGTCTGAAGTAAACTCAGGACTTGTTCTGAACTGCATACAAGCACGTGCTAGGAAGCAGGAATAATGTTAAACTGGTATGGTGCCCAGGGCACACTGATATACCAGGGAACGAGAAGGCAGATCGCCTAGCCAAAATTGGCAGCCAGACACCTTTCTTCGGACCAGAACCCGCAGTTGGTACATCTTATGGAACAGCCAAACGGTGTCTTACTGACATATTAATACAAGGGCATAATGCTCATTGGAAAAAAGTTGCAGGACAAGCCCACTCCAAGGCTATCCTGCCAATCGTCTCTAAAGAAAAGACAGAAGAAATGCTCAGGATGAGCAGAGCAGACATCAGAGCAGCCACAGGACTTATCACAGGACACTGTGGGCTAAACCAACACCTACATAATAGGGTTCTCAGAGACCGATATATGCAGAGGATGTGGTGAAGAAGAAGATACTCCTCTTTACGTAATATGCCAGTGTGAAGGATTCACACCCTATCGGCGCAGACTTCTAGGGATGGAAAAAGCCAACCAAGATCAGCTAAGAAAAACACCCTTAAAGAAAATCCTGGAGTTTTTCAAAAACACAGGACTTCTTTAGCGGGCTATCACCAGAGGGTACAATAGACCAATAGGTCGCAATACAGGAACCCGAAAGGGAACCACCTCCGCGGAAATAATAAATACAATACACGAAGTGGCGAGTAGACATGAATTGGGGGTGACGCGTGATAAACATGCTGTTCCCAAGTTAACGGCTATAAACTTACAATCTAATATATTATTTCCAGTATTTTATTTTCTGATGTTTTCATAAACATTATTGATTTTTTTTAAAACGTAACGGGATAAAAATAAATTAAAATAAAAACAAAAATGCTGTTCTATATTTACCAAGACAAATTTTTTGCACTTAAGTACCTCAGAAGGATAAAACTGAAATTAAACGTTTGGTACGTTCTACGTCGGATTTGACTCTTTTTGATTGAAAATATAACTTATGCTAATAAAAGTCATTGATAACTTAGTAAACCAGAAAGAACAAAGAAATATAATATACATAGATAATATAAAAATGTAATTAATAGTTTTATAGCTAAACATATTTTTGCTTTAGGTAATATGATTGTTGAAAATTTTGGCTAAAATTGTCGCGACAGTCCCATCATTGCAAATTCTTACAAGCCACCACTGAGGTAGCTACAATTGCAACTTGGCGTTTCAAATTTATAAGCCGAAGAAACGACAGCAGTTTTTAACTGTCCCGGCGCATCCACCAAAAGTTTACCTTTGCGTTTATTAAAATTTTATTTCTAAAAACGTAGCATCCGCACTTTATTTTATACAAATTGTGAAACGGTGAAAAACACGCACATAGTGATATAAAACAAATTCATGATGTTTATTTCAATTAAGCGTTATTCGACTTTTTTCAAAGTTACTACTAATTTGGTTTGGGGTAAAAATCAGAGTCTAAAATGTTCCTACATTCCAGTCATGTAATTATCGTACTATTTGTGATTTTATTCAATTTTATTGATAAATATAAACATCAAAATTCGTCTATATGTAGAAGCCCGCAACGGGTAATCAATGAAGAAATAAACCACTTCAACGAAAATAATAACGTTCCACTGTGAAAAAAGCCAGCAAATATAACACTTTTTTATTATACAATAACTTCTTAAAAGCAGCAAATACTGTTTGAATAGGCAGTAATTACAATAGGGTACACGACGAATCCTAAAAGAAAACCTTGCAACCTTTAATGATGCATTAATCAAGTTTAAGTTTAAATTTGTCGGGCCGAAATAATGTAATTAGGCAAAAAAAATTAAATGTCTAATTTTTCTGTAAAAATATGATTACTTTAGACAATTTAACGATCAGAATTAACCAGATACGTCAATGAATTTCTATTTTATATTTCAGTATGAAATTTAACAACGAAATATGTGTAAACTCACTTTGCATTTTTATATCTTTTATCCTCAAAGTGAACTACAAGTTGTAGGAAATGTAACTGGAATTTTAATGTGTTTTCATTATCAACGTATATAAAGTTCGCTTTGTAGCAGTCGGTAGATGTCCCCGGAATGTAAAAGCAAAGTAAATCTGTATCACCGCCAGGCATACACAATTAAAAATTTACCGTTGGACTGGTTAACGAAAGCACTTCATTAGTAGAAAATAGCCTATAACAATGCAACTTGAAATACAGCCATTAGCAGGCAAACAAACAGTAGTACGAGAGCGTTAATGGCAAAATTAACTAAATTAGTGTAGTTACAGCACTTTGGAGGAGAGTTTTGTACAAACACTTAAACTCGAATGGGTTTGTGTCACACACAACGTGGAGGACACTTGCAGTACTTTACACTCAACTACGCCATGTATATTAGTGGCGGGTGGTTTGTTACAAGGGCCCTACCATACAGTTGCGTGAAATACAGCACGCCACGTTATTTATACGTCTGCGTTTTACAATTGTCTTCCGTGCTGCATAAGATATATGTTAATTGTCTATACTATTAGGAATCCAAGCGAGAAATCGAAACACCACGAATACGCTGAACAAACACACGCAAATATAAATTATTTCGACGAAGGACTTCATTACTTAAAATAAATAGTAGAGTAAAGTGCCCCAATATGAAACAGCTACCTATTATGGAATACATCAGTTTTATGAAAATGAATAAGCGATATCTGTTGAAAAGCATATTTGTACATTGATCACACATTCCCAAATTTAAAATAGTTAAAAAATATTCACTATATTACATAACAGTTTCAAATATATTTTTGACGTGCTACTGAGTTTTTAGGCTATATCTTTCAGTGCAAAATATTATATGCTAGGGTAAATGATATAAAATATTGTATTGCATGTTTATTTAGCATGAGCCTTTACATTTCAATTAAATAGACCAAAATTTTTATTGAGGCCATTTCATGTTTTACATATACCGACTTTTGAAATGTGAAGAACTGTGGGCGAAGAATGTTCCTAGGCCCAGTTTTTTTTTATTTAAAAAAAAGATGTTGCTACATTATATCAACAAAAAATACTATAATTATTATCAATTTCAAAGCAGCTTGCGCTTATACCAAAGTTCTAACAAAACAGAAATCGTTCAATTTAATTTTTTTGGTTTACTTATGAATAGTATAATATTATGTACGAAAAGAAATAATATACTATGTTAAATTTTAAAAGAGAAGATAATATTGTTACTGACCAGTACTTACTTTATAAGTAAAGTGTAGAGAAAAGTTGACTTACCTGCAAAATAAATTTTAGCACAACCTTAATAAGTTGCTAGCTTAAAAAGAATGGAAAGATTCCGAAACTTTAAGCAAAATTGCTATGATGAAATTATTTTTGTGCTTTACTTTCGTTTGACAAGATAAAATGTAGCTTATTAATTTACAAAAAATAGTATTTCAGAGATTGTTATAAAGCTTGAAATATTGCAATAACAATTTCCAAAATAAACTGCAAGATATTTAAAAAACAAGGAATATTTAACTAAGAATATTACAAAATTTTACAAGAAATATGCAGTTAAATTCCAGCTACAAAGCAGGTAAAGTTGCACTACATTCTCGCCTCCAATTACATCTCTAACAAAGCACTGCAAGTTTTACATATTTTGCAAATAAATGCAGAGTTTCTGCACCGTAACACAGTTTCGTAAATAATGTATCCAATAGAATTTTATTAATCTTTGTTTAAGGCTACAAATTAATTTACGTTTCTACCAATTACATGACATTACTTAACTATTGAATTAAATGTTTGTACATGAATTACGTTTACTTAGCCTCATTCTGCTACATTTAGAGATTCATTAAAAGCTGTCTTATTAAAAAATAGGCTTAATAGAACCGGACTATAATTTACAATAACCCTTTCATCGTCGTGCGCTTTATTACGTACTAAAAGACCTAATTATGTTTTCTCATTTTTTCATAAAGTTAAAGTTATGAATTTAAAAAAGCTTTTTAACCCTCGAATATTCTGAAAATTGTAATTTACTTACGCGGTATATTTAACCATGCGTAAATTAAATGAAAGTGTCACGGAGCTCGCCAATAGGAAAGTGCAAAAAGTCATAAAGTTGCTGAAATTGTCATAAAAAGTACAAATTTAAATGAAAATAAAAAGTATAATGCGACACGTAGGGATGAAGGACGAACTGCCCGAATATTTTATAAATGTATTTAAAGGAAACCCTGAATTAATTTCACTATTTAACACAATTTAGACTTTTCTCATACACAAAATAAGTTTAAAATTACAAACAAGGTGTTGACTCAGCGTATCATACATGGGATCTTACCATGCAAAATTAAGCAGTGGTAAATTGGCTTTCCTGATTATTTTACGACAAAAGTGTTAATATAAGAGTTGCTCAAAATCAAAAACTACGTAATTTTATTATATTTTCAGTTTGGTTAGAATTTCTGCTTCCTCTGAGATATCTTAAAAAATATCGCGGTAGTTTGTTTTTCTACAGTTTTAAATGGATTTTATGTAACTTAACAATATGCATCTTAAACTGAGGGTTCCTATGGCAAAATCATCCTCCCAATTTGAGATGCTTGCAGTGATGCTAAAATAAGGAACTAAGCAATTTTATGAAATTTAAAAAATTACATTTTGTGCATAAAAATTAATAACCTTCCTCTGTATTATCGTATCTCGGTGATTTCAAAAAAAATTAATATCTTCGTTAACCGAATTGCACTGTGTGCAAAATGATTATTATAATAGTCTGTCAAATAAGTTTAAAGCGCGTTCAGCGTAACATGTCACATGCGAGAACTTTTTTCATTTTCATAAAAAGGTCACTACTATAACAAAACCAACTTGTAATAAAATATTAACGAAGGTTTAACAACAAACAGAACTCAGATATCCCTAACGGTTTAAAAGAAATGTCCTTTTAAAAGTTTTTTATTGTCGAAATTTATTCTTAATAAAAGTTTGCGCATGACCTGAAACTAATTTTAAAATTAAAAATATTCAATAAAAATTTATGTGGCACTAGATTTAAGCATCTTTTTGATTTTTTTTGATAATGAAATTAATATAAAAATAATTATTGGAAATAAACGTCAAATATTATGGGACATATTTTTTAATTCTAAACAACATTTTCCTATAAACTTTTCTGTAATTCCTAAAGTAAGGAGAGTTTACTTTTGTGAATATTTCTAAAATCTCTAAAATCTAGTGTACTATGTACTTCTTTTGAAATGTTTTTTATCAAGAATAAAATTTTCTGGTAAATCTTCTTCTTCTATCTATATAAAAATGAATGTATGAATGAATGTATGAATGAATGTATGTATGTTTGTATGTCCTTTATGCATTCCTATACCATTCATCCGATCCTGACCAAATTTGGCACAGACAATCTATATGACCATGGGAAGAAGATAGGTTGTATAAGAATTCCCAAAAAAATCGTCCAGAAAAGATATTGAAGAAAACGTGCCAAAATCTTACACGCAACATTTAAATCGGGTCGTCTGGAGCGAGAATTTCGTCAAAATTTGACAATTTGACGTAACGTTTAAACGCTCGAACCTTCTCCGATTCGACCTTTTCGCACATGTGTCGTACCGATTCGGAATCGTCTCGCTCTCCCAGACAAGTACGTACCAAACAATCCCACTTTCGAGTTAAATTCGGACTACGAACGAGAAAAGGCGCAGGCGCGCGCACGCACTACAAACTAACGAACGTCGAAAGCCTTTTTCAAAGAGCGATTAAAAATACTCGGGGGCGTCTAAAAATCGCGAACTTCCTTGAGGGGTCGTATAAAGGATCGAATTTTAATATGTTCACGCTCAGGACCTCGGAAAAAATTGCTTGCAAACGTTATTAATTAAAACGTGCAAAAATGTTCGTACTTGCATGATGAAAACGTCGTCGCGCGCACGCACTGACAAACTTTGACAGAATAATAGAAGCGCTCAGACCATTCTGGACCATTCTCCAATTAATTGAGCTTTATGTACATGTATCATACCAAATCGGAATCGCCTCGCTCTCCCCTAAACATACATACGAAACAATCCCAGTTTCGAGTTGAATTCATATTTGAGAATATGAAAATACGATGACATTTAAAAATAAATTGATATGTAACCTAGAAATTGAAGTATGTCAAAAGACAGTACTGTCAAACTGACAGCATAACCTAGAAATTGAAGTATGTGTCAATACTGTCAAACTGACAGCATAACTTAGAAATTGAATTATATCAATACTGTCAAACTGACACCATAACCTAGAAATTAAAGTATGTCACTGTCAACGGACCGTTGAGCTGATGACGTATGCATTACAAACATCGTAGCTAAGATACGCTGTAAATGACAGTAAGACTGTTATTTGACAGTTCGTTTATCTATATATAAAAAATCAACGCATTTTCTATTTAATTGTGCCTCCCAAACGAAGAGGGATTGGTCAATCTACACCTCAAGCAAAGAAAAAAAAAAGCACAACGAGCTTCAGAAGCAGATGAGCACCGGGAAGCAAGATTGGAAACGAATCGATTACGCAATGCTCAAGCCCGTTCATCTGAAATGGACGAGCAACGGGAAGCAAGATTGGAAACGAATCGATTACGCAATGCTCAAGCCCGTTCATCTGAAATAGATGAGCAACGGGAAGCAAGATTGGAAACGAATCGACTACGCAATGCTCTCACCAGAAGAATAATTTGTTTTACGTTAAATTTTGAGCCATATATATATCTCAGGCACGAAGTCAATTATGGACAAACGAAAGATAATTTTTTGCGCAAGAGAAAAATACGCGCAAGGCGGTGTCTAGCGGTGAAGGAAGGAGTGTTGTGAATAAAAATTTGAGCCAATCGATTGTTCAACGACACGCTTAGTAATAATCGATATATCTAGGGAACATAGAGACATGTAGTGTGCAACAAACGAAAGGTAATTTATTGCGCAAAGAGAACTTTACGCGCAAAGAGAATTTTACGCGCAAGCCGGCATCTAGCGGTGAAGGAGCCGGAATCGCTAGTCAATAATAAAAAAACTTTTCCATTTGTTGCATACTTTTTGAATAACGCTGTTTATAAATAAATAAAAAGATCTTACTGCAGTATTTGTTTTCTGGCAAATTCTATATGTCCACAAATATGACGAGGGGGTCGAAAAAAAATTATGCTCCGGGCCATATCTCCTCGCTACGCTACTGAATTAAGAGAAAAGGGTAAGTGCTGTTCTTACATAACATAAGTATATAAACCATACATACCAATGTAAGTATTAAATACTTTTAATATTGCGAAATAAATTTGCAGTAATCTCTTAAGCAACAATTCTAAAAATTTAAAAAGCAGTAATAATTCATTACAAACGCATTTCAATGCTAAAATGCGTTGCTTGTAATAAAATGAAAAACAAAACAAAAATAAGGTTACGTCTCAAGTTTTTACGTCATAAACTGGTATTAAGCCGAGCAAATTAAAAAACTTTATTATTGACTATAAATAGCACAAGCTTTAAACTGTCTTAGTTTATTTTGCGACACGATAATTATTAGATTTGTGCTCATAAATCTTTTAGAAAAATATAAAATGGGTGGAGTTTAAGATTTTAATTGATGTACAAAATTAAATTCTGTCAATTTATACAAAATTATTTTTTGACCGTAAATTTTGCTGTTTCATTTTGTGTCGCATTTCCGATTGTTAAACGCTCAACCTAATTTACAACCAGTTTTACATTTATCTGCTGTTGTAAACATCAATTGATTAAAATCCAACGTCGCGGAACTGCGTATCCGCGAAATAATAAAACTGATGTTTTCCACCATTACTCCGATTCTATACGGAAAGCTGAAAAAAGCCATCACACATGAACAAATTAACTGTTATTTCTTTTACTGTGTTCATAAAACAAATTTTTGCTAGACGAATGATTTGTTTTGAAAACGAATACAATGGAGCCGTATCGAGTTTTCGCGTTTTGAAATTCAAAATTTCTGTGCATTCTGTTGCCGGCTGTTACTTGTTTCTATGCAAAATAAAACAAAACTCGTTCAATTTCGCCGTCTCTAGATAATTTCTGGATTAACATTTTGAGCGAAGACTACATTTATTTCATTGTTTTAATGTGAGTTTCAAGCCTGCTCGTCTTAAGTCTAAAAGTCGTTCCCAAAACAACGATTATGCCACGGATTATTTTTACAAAACTTTCTCCTTGCGGAAACTGCTGTTGTACTGAATATCTTTGTGAGTTAATATTAACCTGCGTTTTGACTTTATTGTATAGCGTTATGATGTAAAAGTAAAAACGATGTTGGTAAAACAATTTGTCTCTTTTCGATTTCGAGAGAGACGGTTATCCCGAAGAGATAATAAGATACAAGATGAGACAAACGAATGATCTCTTCTGGTCTCTATTTGTGTTTTTTCGCCGTTACACAATAAGATGCAGCACTTTTCATTGGGATAATCTTAACAAGTTTGAGCACCCTGGGCTAAAAATTTGACACTTTAATCCAGGGTTGATAAAAATCATGATTTTTTTTTTAAATCAAAAAAATCGATTTATTTGATTTAAATTAGATTTTTTTGATTTAAATCAGATTTTTTTAAAATTAAATCAAATGTTCATATTTGCATGCTATTTCTGTTTTGTGCTAATATATTTAATAACCAATATATTTAATTCATTGGAGAATTTTTGTTAAAATAAAAAATAAAATATAATGAATAAAAATTTCGAAAAAAATCAGTGCTAAATAGTGATGTTATATATAATTAAGTCTTTGTCTTAACAAGCAATAAACAGTATGATTATATTTATATTTCAAAGTGTAGTATATGATCTACAAAACCATGCTTGCTATTCATCATCAACTATATGTGACCTGTGATCGAATTCTATGCCTGAAAATACTTGTCTAAACATGCAAATGCAGTTTTGTATGTAAGGGTATCCCAGATTCTGTTATTCAGTTCATTTTAGTTAGCAAACGTGTACACATCACATAAATAAACGCAACATAATGTCAGGAAGGAAAAGGGATAGTGTTTGGCAACATTTTATAGAAAAATCAAACAAATTGAAAGGGAAAGCTGGGAGCAGAGCAGTTTGTAAATATTGCAAAGAAGAAATACAAGGTCTGGTACAAAGATTAAAAGCACACCGTGAAAAATGTCAGAAGAAACAAATGCATATGAATGAAGTTACTGAATGTAATACAGAAGATACTGACACAGATTCTAATCCTACCACCATAGAAACAAGTCAACCGAAAGAGTTTTTTGATCCACAACCTAGTACGTCTAGAATGGATACAAATACAAATATAAGCTCACCACCTGCTAAAAAAAAAAAAGAAATGACTGAAAATTTATTAATGAAATCATTTGTAGTGCGTACTTCTAACGAGTTAAAGAAAAATCTTGATAGACAAATCGCAAAAGCTATTTATGCGACAAATAGTAGTTTTAGATGTATCGAACAACCAGAAGTGATAAAAGCAATCGAAATGTTACGGCCAGGTTATTCACCACCTTCTAGGTTCGCTGTATCTTCAACATTATTAAATGAAGTGTACATGGAAGAAAAAGAAAAATGTCTTGCAAAATTAACAAACAGTTCGGTTTGCCTTTCCTTAGATGGTTGGTCAAATGTACATAACGAACCGATAATTTGCGCTACTGTAACAACAGATTATGGATCAACCTTCCTCCTTGAAAGTATAGATACATCAGGACATGCACATACAGCCAATTATTTAACAAGTATAGCAATCAGTTTAATAAATAAGTGCAAAACTCAATATAATTGTGCAGTTTCAAGTTTCGTTACAGATAATGCAGCTAATATGAGCAAAATGAGAGAAAACATTAAAAATGAAGTAACCGATGTAAATGTGATAACCTATGGATGTTCAGCACACATTCTAAATTTACTTTCCAAGGACTTGCAGATACGCGATATTAAAGAAAATGTTGTGCATGTTGTTAAGTATTTCCGTAATAATCATTTGGCAAGTGCTAAATATAAAGCTGCCGGAGGTAAGGCGTTAATATTGCCTCAAGACGTAAGATGGAATACTCTTGCAGATTGCTTGGAAATATTTACACAAGAATGGCAGAAATTGTTACAAATTTGTGAAGAGAACAAAGACCAAATTGATTCTTTAATATTCTAAAAGGTGTTTAACATTAAACTGAAACGATCGGCAGAAGATTTTTTAAAAATAATAAAACCAATTTCCGTAACTTTAGACAAATTACAAAGAACAGATGCATTTTTAGCTGATGCTGTAGAAATTGAGGCTGTTTTTGATGATACTATTACATTAAATATTAAACAAATGGCTGCATTTCAAAAACGATATGCTCAAGCTTTGACACCGTACCATTTTTTGGCTTATTTATTAGACCCTAGAAAAACAAAATTTCCTTTAAAATATAATGAAAAAGACGCAGCTTTAAAAGTAGCAGCAGAAAGTTACCCACACAGTGGTTTATTACCGATAATAATAAAATTTGAAGCTAAATCTGATCCATTTAAATCTGTTATGTTTAGTGAGGAAATTATTAATAATGTTACTCCAATACAGTGGTGGAAATCACAAAAAGATGTTTCCGATATTAATAAAGTGTTGCCAATATTAACAGAACTAATGTGCAGTATATTTTCTTCGGCCTCAGTTGAAAGAATTTTTTCAACATTTGGATTGGTCCATTCGACAATAAGAAATAAACTGGGAACTGAAAAGGCTGCAAAATTGGTATTTTTATTCCAACATTACAATACCAAAAATTTATAAATGTATATTATTATATATTATTCTAAATGAATTACGTTTCGTTACGTTACGTATAAGTATGTATTTAATACGTATATACATATAAGAACTGTTGTTTTTTTTTTAAATACTTATATACATAAATACCATATACCTAATGTTTTTTTTATTTGAGAAAATAAAATTTTGTTTTGTTATAAATGTTTTATTACCTACTCATATAAATCTGCTCAACCCTGCTTTAATCACATTGGATTGAGCAAAAATTAAATAATACATAAAATTAATCAAATAACTTTTATTACAAAAATTTTAATTTAAAATATCTATATCAACATTGAACATTTCAATTTAATTCAACAATATTTATAATTAAATAAAGGTAGTTTAACTGTGTTTATAAAAATACCCACGATAGTAAAAAATTTTCACAAAATTCTAATTTCATTTATTTTTTACGACATTTACTTTCTACAACACTACTTACGAGTACTATTTCATTTAGTCTTTCCTTTTTAATATTTCGTATTCTATAGATAAAATACTTAAATAATTTCATTTGGATTGTCCTAACGGTGATCGCAGATAATTTCAGTTCGTTTCAAAGTAGGAAATGATATTTCCCCACTACAATTGGTGCAAGCAATAGTTAAATATAATCGTACAGCTGTTTTTATATTGGGGAAAGCGCATTTGATATGCGATTCAATTGTAGTTCTTAGAATGCCTTTACCTTTTAATCTCATCGGGTAATAAATTTATGTGCCTAAAATGCAAGAATTATTCAACAAATCATTTTTTAAAATCACTTGAACATTAATTATATAAAGAAGTTGCCTTTTCTTAAATGATTGCTTAGTCGCGATTTTCTAAACTGATTAAAAGTCCAAATTTGGAGGCTATATGATAATATGCAGATTTCCTTTTGTTTATTGCTGCTAAAAGTATCATACCAACTTAAATAATAAAACGAGAAATATCTAGTAGAATAAACAAAGTAACAGGACTCGTCACAGGACACTGTGGGCTAAACAAACACTTCTACATAATAGGGCTCTCAGAGACCGATATATGCAGAGCATGTGGTGAAGAAGAAGATACTCCTCTTCACGTATTATGCCAGTGTGAAACATTCACACACTATCGGCGTAGACTTCTGGGAATGGGAAAAATCATCCTTAAAGAAAATCCTGGAGTTTTTCAAAAACACAGGACTTCTTTAAAGGGTTATTACCAGAGGCTACAATAGACCAATATAGGTTTTTACTGCATATTAGACATAACTGCAGATGCAATAATTCACAGACACTATAAAAATGCTAATTTTGTCTTAAAACAAAAGTTGCTGCTTGTAAATAAAACCCACTTGATATTTTCAACCACTGAAATAACAAAACGAAGTCAGGTCCGCAATCTCCTCCCAAAATTTTATTAAATCACATAGTAAAGCGTAAAAACACTTAATATTTTACATTGCATTAATTTGTGGTCTTCCAATTTTCAATACCGAATAAGACGTTAAATTATTTTTTCAGAAATGCGAAAGGATCTGATTGTCTACCTTTGTCAAATTGTCCCCATTCGACCCTTTCAACTAAATCTGAATGAAAATCAGTGTCTTAACGCAATACAACGAAGTAAAATTCAGCTTTGTGTGATTTTTTTTATTTTAATAGTAATTTATGTGTTCGTATTAAAATTATAAAAATACTTAGTTTTGTTAAAATTATACATATTTATTTAGAGATGTAATTACTTCTTGACTTATTTTTACGCGTAAAATCATTTCCTTATACAGGGTGATTGAAATTCGAGTTTAAGCATGGGGATCTCGCTTATTATAATAGCTAGAATATAGGTTTAAATTCGGCAAAGTTGCTAAATTTGGTGCTCATTAATAATCCGAAGAGAAATTGGAGATATCTCAAACGGTATCCGAGAAACTTGGGAAAAACCGGAAAATACGATTTTTAAAAATCGTCTATAACTCCTTTGGAGTTTGAAACATTTTAAATGTGTAAAAACATTGCCCAAGCAATAGTTTAAGCCGCATCGGATAGTGATCACCAATTTTTTCTAGACCGATGCGTTTTTGTTTTATTATAACCAACTTTATTTTTTTAATTAATAAATTCGTAAAAATGAACTTCAATAACGAAGAAATGTATTGTAATACAATTTTCACATGCTGTGTACGTATTTACCAACTTTCCAATGAACAAAAATATGTGTGCGAGGGTTGTCTTCTTTCTGGATATGTATCTGCATATCGTTGACTTGACAGAATTCCTATTCAATGAATAAAAAATTTGCAGCATATCGCGTTTTTCTTCGTTATTGAAGTTCTTCTTTACGAATTTATTAATCTGACAGTAACAGGCTTTCAAAACTTTAAGTTTGTTGATTGGTTGTCATGGAAACAACATAAACTACCATGACTGGCCAGCCTGATTTAAACGTATTTTTTCAAATTTGACAATTAATGTAGAAGTAAAATACCATGTGTGATACATCAATGAATTAAGAAAAATAAATGCTATTTGATTATGTAAATAGCAAAAATTGCGCCCATAAGAAAAAATAAAGTTAGGCGTAATAAAACAAAAACGCATCGGTTTAGAAAATATTGGTGATCACTATCCGATGCGGCTTAAAAAGTTGCTTCAGCAATGTTTTTACACATTTGAAATATTTCAAACTCCAAAGGAGTTATAGACGATTTTCAAAAATCGTATTTTCCGGTTTTTTCCAATTTTCTCGGATACCGTTTGATTCAGATTATTAATGAGCACCAAATTTAGCAACTTTGCCGAATTTAAACCTATATTCTAGCTATTATAATAAGCAAGATCCTGATGCTTAAACTCGAATTTCAATCACCCTGTATTTGGACACTTTACTTACTTACGCGCTGTATAAGTTTGTATTAAGTTCTTTACTACCAGTATTTGCTTGTAAAAGTTACGCAGAAATAAAATTATTCATTAAGTAAAGTTGTCACAACTTGATGAAGTTATAACTACAGTGGCAATAAACATTTGCCAGAACAGTCCATGGCACCTTTTAACGAAGTCATTCGCAAGCAATGCTGTGACCAACTTTATCTGATATCATTAATTGTTAATAGGCTGTACTACTAAGTCCCTAAGAACCGTGACAGAACTAACTGTTCTCACACAAACTGTTAACTTTTCCCAGGCGGCTGAATATAGCGGAGGATGTGCCAGTCGTGCGAAGTGTACGAAGGATGGGAGCCTCCGTATAATATATCGTCCTTGTCTGTCAAGGCTAACGCAACAGTAAGATTTCAGAGTGTAAACTCCATTATCTCTCGCATGCTACATGCTCTCTCTGAAATCCGAATCATTTATTCTGTACTTATCCTTCGCATCTTCTTCCACGCTTATGTGACGTGACATTTTCGCATTTTCCTCAATAGAAGGTGATAGAAACATAAATTTTATGGGAGGCAATAACGGCTTATTGGGTTTTAGTGTGTTTATAGTTAAAAAGTGGGCCAGACTGTTTGTTTTTATGGCTTCGCGGCGTACTGCCAGTTTAATTTTATAGGTACTCATCCATAAAAAAGCTACTTCACATTTTCGCAGTTTTATCATCAAATTCGTAAACATAGTTTTTAAACAAAAACGTACATCGGCTGCAGCGAACATTAACACTTCCGACTTTTTTTTAATATTGCACTAATTTCCAGTTTAAAAAATTCGGTCACATATTTTTACGTTTTTGTAAATAACCACAAAAACTAAGAGCATAGTTCAAAATTAAATATTTTATTTAGCAAGTATTTTTTACTCACAAGGATAGGTCACGATACGTTGTCGCTAGAATTTGATTAAGGCTGTGTTTATTGCATCAAGGAAATCAAAACTAAATGTTTTCCAGAGTTATACGTGTACTGATCATTTTCTACGAAAAAATGTCATTTTTTGCGATCGCGTTGGCCATGAAACCGTCGGAGATAAAATCTTAATTTTTTTATTTACCAATGCGCGCATCCTTTGCAAGTAAAATTGTGCAAAGTTTTGGAAACAATCTTGAACGGTTACGGAGAAAAACGTCAAAAACGAAACCCTTGCATAAGCGCTATGAATTGAGAAGTTGTGCTATATCTGTACATATATCTATATCTATGCGACTTGCATAGGCTTTTAACATAGCGAAAACCGTTTTTTCAAAGGCCTGGTTTTTTGCGTTTTTCTCCGGAACCGTTGAAAATTTTTTTCAAAAACTTTGCACCATTTTACTTAACCCATTTAGCGCCATTGATGCGTTAACGCAACATTAATTGTTTATTTTTTTTTAGTAACTAAATAATTGTTTATTGTAAAATTCTTGTCAGCATATTTTTGTAGAAGGTCAATTTTATCTAAGAATATTTTTTATAATATTTTAAACTTATTGTTTAATGCTTTTTACAATAACCAAAAAGTTTTAATTTAGAGAATAATAATTTTAATAATTTCGTCATGCATATTTTCTTTCTTGAAATTCTGAGATATGATTTAAGCTGAGTTTACAATAAAAGTGTCTTTCTAGTACTAACAAAAAAATTATGTGTAAAAAAAAATTAATCAATTCAGAGATTTTTAGATAAGAACATTATGTTGCGTTTTCGCATCAACGGCAGTTTGTGTGGTATAGACGTACATACGGTAGTATATTATATCTAAGTGTTGCGCGAGTTTACAACTTAAGTGCGAGTTTGTTCATGCCTGCAGTTATATTGTATGGATGCGTTAAGTGTTTGTTATTGTGTAAGTTAGTGTAATTCTTGTAAAATATGAGTAATAATAAAAGGAAATATGATTTTGATAAACATAGACCTCTGACAATAAAAGAACTTGAA
The DNA here is from genome assembly GCA_947652605.1 of Elmis aenea. Classification (NCBI taxonomy): domain Eukaryota; kingdom Metazoa; phylum Arthropoda; class Insecta; order Coleoptera; family Elmidae; genus Elmis; species Elmis aenea. The sequence goes on along the minus strand of OX393577.1, from coordinate 53,571,077 downwards.
GCGGAAATAGAAAATATTTATGAAGATAATGAGATTGATGTTGTTATTATCCCACCAAATGTTAGAATTCCGTTCATATATTGCATTGTCTCTTATAAACAATGATGATTCAGTTGAAACACAAGCAGGAAGGAATTTACAAAATAATAGCAATAATAAAGGAAGACCATCTAAAGCAGAACTACCTAAAGAAGTGAGAAAAGATAGAGTTGATCATGTGATTCAACATAATCTAGAAGGTAAAAGAAGAAGATGTAGACTTTGTAAAAGCCAGACTGTTTTCATTTGCCAAAAGTGTAAAGTTCACCTACATGCAAATTGTTTTCATGAATTTCATAAATTTTAATATTTTTATATTCTTTTAGAATTTCTTTTTTTTTTTCGTTTTAAATTTTTCGTTTTTAAATATTTATACTCATAAAACATATAATTATATAAAAATAAATAAAAAAACATTATAAAAACAAACATTTTATTTTTTCCCAATTACTACTACTATATGCCATTGATGCGTTAACGCAACATTAATTTTCGTAGAATATAAAGAAATTTTTTTCCAAAAAACTACAGAAATGTCTTAATTGGACCCTAATCAGATAGAATATTAACAAAAATTCGAAATCAAACCGGTATTTTAATGCTTGGCGTTTAATGGGTTAAAAAGGATGCGCGGATTGGTAAATAAAAAAATTAAGATTTTGTCTCTGACGGTTTCATGGCCAACGCGAACGCAAAAATCACTTTTATTATTCAGCTTTTTAGTTTTTCCCCTATTTTTCCGAAGAAAATTGCCAGTGGAACGTATAACTCTGCAAAACACTTAGTTTTGATGTTCTTGATTTATAATAAACACAGCCTTAATCAAATTCTAGCGACAACATATCGTGAGCTTCCCTGGTCAGTACAGGAAGGTCCAAATTCGATGGGATTACATGGGTATCTCGCTTAATAGTCAAGATAGGGAAACAGTTAAATTACCAAAAAGGTGCAGTTTTTTTTGGTAAAAACTCAAAACCGTTTTCAAAAATATTCTATCATTTCCGGTTTTTGAATTATTAGAAAAAACCTTTTTTTTTCTTATATTTATGTGTCATATCTCTCTTATTGTTTTAAATAACGAAAAAGTTTATAAAGATTATTTTTAGATATTTTTATGTAGATTTTGGAAGTTCTAAAAAAAATTTACGCTCGCCGTTAAAAAGTTACAAACTTACCTTTTTTTAATAGAAACTATAGTTGGTTATGGTCTTTTTAAATTCCTTATTTTTTTCCCATTCCAGTTATATAAGAGTTGATGTATTTATTTTCAATAATACGCAAGTTACGAAGGTTTTTAATTTATTTAAAGATGAAAACAAAAAAAAACAAGAAAAACGGGAAATGATAGAATATATTTAAAAACTGTTTTGAGTTTGTCTCAAAAAACTGCACATTTTTGTAATTTAACCGTTTCTGTATCTTGACTATTAAGTTAGATACCCATGTAAATCCATCGAATTTGGACCACCCTGTAAAATATACGAGGGATAGTCAGTAAAAACCTCGATTTTGGAGCATTACATAAAGGGAGACACATTCACCAGTACAGGGTGGGCAAATTTCTAAGTTTTCATACGAAATTTTGGTAACTATAAGAGGTATCAAAAAACGGACCGCGCATCCTCAATACCTTTCGTCTAAAAAAAGTTAATGGTGAAAAAAGAATTACAAAAAACTAAGGAATTTAAATAAGTCATAGCCAACTATGGGTTCTATTTAAAAAAAATACAACTATATGTCACAACTCAAATTTTGGATTTTTTTTTCGAAAAATTGTCTACGCCACTGCATTCTTATCAAAAAAGTGCCTGTAGAACGTCAAAATTATTGTTGTTTATTTTCATAAACAAGCGAAATATAGTCATAAAACGAAAAGTCGAAAAATCGAGTTATCGGCGATAACTCGAAAACAAAAGACGATAGCAAATTTTAGTTTTCATCATTAATTTTTTCTCGAAAAAAGAGATCGTGGATTCGCGGTCCGTTTTCTGATACCTCTTATAGTTATCGAGATTCCCTATTAATACATCGAAATTTGCCCACCCTGTACATAATATTGTGAGCTACTAAAGCAGTAGTCCTTAACCAGGAGTGCGCGCATCCGCTGGGGTGCAAGAAGCTCCTCCTGGGGGTGCAATACTGAGTTCTGCAAATCGGGTTTTTTACTCTATGACCAGAACTCTAACCAATTTACCGTATTTTACTGCTTACTCCAGATCTACTGTTTTACTGGGGGGGTGCGAGAACAAATTTTTGAGAACTTAAGTGATATCGGCAGCTAAAAAGGTGAAGAACCTCTGCACTAGAGATATATCTGAAGCTAGCTAGTCTTTTTAAGCATTGTGGGCTACTAAATACTTATTTGCTTGCGTGACAATCACCTACATACAACCCATGCGATGATTGCAATAATCGAGAAACTCCATTATCAATCCAGCGTGCTCATAAGTCCTTGCCCAATTAAATTTCAAGTGTTTGGGACACTAAAAGAGAAGCTGTCTAGTGACGAAAACATTTTAGAAGCGCTGGATAACCGGCTGCGACAGTAACCAAAATGTTTTTAGGCTTTTTTAAAGCGCTGAAATATATGAATTTGAAAGCAATATAAATAATATTGATTACAGTTTCATAAAGGGGCTTATTGACGCTCCATCGTAGTGAAAAGAGACAATTATTGTTTAAATTAAACATTTGTCTGTTGGTAACTCCCATGTCAGGAAATGTTTAATCCTTAGAGCAAATTTGTTAAATATTTGTTGTTGACCTATGTTGGTCAAGAGAACAAATCTGAAAACAATACTGAGTGTTCATTTAATACGGCCCTATTCTATAAATAGTTCTGCATATCTAATACCTTGGGAGCAAATTCGTTATATCATAGAGTATAGTAAAAAACGCAGTAGATTGTTCGCAAGGCGGTTGAAATTGATGTTTCCTCATTCCTTTTGATATTGTGGCAACATTGCGTGATTTTATAAGGCACACAACAGTCAACACACTCACGGCAGTTTAACATGACGATAAGTCATGTGTTGTTAGTTCAAGTTTCCCGTCCAACCGTAACTATAATCGGGGCGCGTTGTTATACAAGTAAAAATGATCCAATTTATCGTGGGCCGTAATCTCAGCCTCAAGATGTATGGGTAGCATTATTGTTCATCTGCCGTCTGTTGTAAAGTAAATCCACACCTAAACAAATCCGGCCCGACTCACACTAGAGAAAAATGTTCTGGATTAAAGACTTTACCGCCTCAGCCGACTTGAATTAGATTACAGGTGGGTAATTTATTAACTTAACTTACTGCGACAAAATATTGTGTGGCCGAGTTCCTACTTCGTAAAGCCCGGCTATTTTTTAAATTATGCAAACAGCAGTTTTTAGTAAAGCAAGTGTTTTTTATCAGGGGTAATCCACGATTAATGTTACTGGTATGTTGTACACTTAAAAAGCTCTGCAATGTTCTTTTGTTATTAAAAGCATCATTGTCAATTTGTATCAAAGTTGTATTTTTAACATAGTACCTGGACAAAAAATATATTCTCTCTATTAGAAGTCCAATATTTTATTCCTTAACCTTTGGTTCTTCTTTACCTTTCTCTCTAGCATGTATTACCGTAATTTAATCTTCCTATTATATTTATCCTTCACACTCCTATACCTACTATTTTGCTCTTTACGTCAATTGTTTTCGTAATACTTTCCTTTTAATTTTCATATTATAGCACTTGGGCAAGAGACAATAAGCAGAAAGCTAAAACTTTTGCTGGCATAGCTAAAGAATTCAATCGCGATTACACCCACTTTGATGTATTTATACAAGAAACCGAAAATGTTGAAATAAATTGAACTAATAACTTCCAAAAAGGTTGCCAAGGAAATTACTTATAAATCCCAAGAAAGCTCCAGGGTTCAACCTTATAACAAGTGTGATTTCAATACACTGTCTTAGAAGGTATGGTCATTATAATTTTCCTTTCGGTACCTGTACTGCGACCTATCGGTCTAATGTACTTTTTGGTAATAGTCCCTTACAGAAGTCCTGTGTTTTTAAAAAACTCCAAGATTTTCTTTAAGGGTGTTTTTCTTAACTCTTCTTGGTTGGCTTCTTCCATCCCTAGAAGTCTACACCGATAGTGTGTGAGTCCACACTAGCATATTACGTTAAGAGGAGCTTCTTCTTCTTCACCACATCCTCTGCATATATCGGTCCCTGAGAGCTGTATTATATAGAGGTGTTTGTTTAGACCACAGTGTCCTGTGACGAGTCCTGTGTCTGCTCTGATGTCTACTCTGCTCAGCTTGAGCATTTATTCTGTCTTTTCTTTAGAGACCGTTGACAGAATAGCCTTAGAATGAGCTTTTTCTGGGACTTTTCCCAATGAGCATTATGCCCTTGTATTTGGTTGGTTTTTGCATTCCTAGAAGTCTACGCCGATAGGGTATGGTCACGCTGACGTACTTAACAAATACAGCATTAAGACAAATATGTTCCTAGTTTCTTGAAAGTAGCAGAAGTCGTTATGCTACAAAAGCCAGGCAAACGACCAAACGAAGCCAAATCGCGAAGGCATATATCACTATTGCCAACATTTTAAAGTTATCCAAGATATTACTTTCGAAAGGCTACAACCCTTAATAGAAAAAAATCTTATCCCAAACCATCAATTCAGACAGAAACACTCTACGTTAGACCAAGTTCACCGAATAACGGACGTAATAGAAAAGGCATTAGAGGAAAACTAGTCTGCTTTACTATCTTCTTTGACGTGGCTCAAGATAAAGTTTCTTATGAAGGACTGAACTCAAGTTAAACAAAATACTACTTACACAATATGTAGAACTAATAATGTCAGATACATTAGACAGATTGTTCAAGATAAAACAAAAAAACGCATACTCTTAACTGAAAGAAAAGAAAGCAGGAGTCCCTTAAGGCAGTGTCTTGGGCCCAATCCTATCCTTATGATTGACAACAATATACAAAACTATCTTAGACAATCATGGATTGATCCAAAAGGCTGAAATGAAAAAACCGTTTGAACTCGTGTAGTAGTGGCGAATGTAATGTTTCGGGCAGTCATTGGAAACTCTAAGTCACTGATGGGTGAAGTCTGTTTTTAGTCTTTCATCGTTTTTTTTTTTTTTTAACACCTACGGTGTTTGAGTTATTAATACTGGTCTAATAGGCCAACCATCAATTTTTTTTTCTAATAAAGCTTAAAACTAAATACTTAAGAACTAGAGTCCATCCATTGATGTCTTCTAGATTGTTCTGACTATATTGTATGCACTCTCTCGCGCACTATGCTCTGCTTCTTACACAAAACACACTACACGAGTTCAAAGGACTCGGTCCTCTTCAATCTTAGGACAAGATGTTGGTTGTCCAGCAGTTGAAGAGCTTCTGCACTCATGATAGTGGAGTCTGGCTTCATGTTTACCAGCAAACCTTTTTATTTCTTCCTTAACCATCGGTATACCAAGATCTCGATGAAGATCATTGTTGCTGAGGTACCATGGAGCGTTTACCATATTACGTAGCACTTTGTTTGGAAAATCTAAATAGATGTAATATTGCTGTCTTTGGTGCAACTCCAAAGTTGAATACAGTAAAGCCACACCAGTTTCAGGACCTGTTTGTATATTAGCATCTTATTATATAATGATAATTTGGAATATCTTCCAAGAAGCCAGAAGTACTGTCTGTATTTTAGATTATGTCCGATTTTTTTCTTTTTAACATGTTCTTTTTATCGCAATTTTGCGTCAAGCGTCATGCCAAGATTTTCGCTTGATTTTCATATGTCACTATAGTTCCATTTATATTAAGTAGCAGTAGATCAGTTATCCTTTTATTTGTAAAATTGACATGGAGGAACTTAAGCTCGTTAAGCTTAATTTTCTATTGTTTGGTCCAGTTGAGTATTATAAAAAAAAATGAATAGTTGACTTATTTTGACCAATTTTAATATTGTCTTATCAAAAGTAAGAAAAACCTTTTTCCTTCTCCTTTCTCGCTATGCTTTTCTTTTACTCTCGCTGTTCCATTTTTTTTTCATCTTTCCATTCTCAATCAAATAACTAATTTTTTATTGTTCTGTCCATCTGTTCATTTTCCTTCGTTTTTGTCTCTTTCTCTCTGCTTTATTTCCCATAAAAATTTACTGTTCCATTATTTAATAACATTTTACTTAATATTATTAATGGGATATAAATTAAAAAGATGTGATGCGCTTTCGTTTCAACAACTTTTAAATTTGTATAAGCATTAAATTATAAAAACAATCAACTTAGAGCAAGTAAATACCCTTTGATTCTTATTGTAAGAAGTTTAAGTACCTTTAAATCCATTTAATATCATTGCTAATCATACTTCAGTAATATATCATGTTTGCTAAGTCTTACTGATATATCGTATCATCGTTACAGCTTACAGAGTATTTACTGCATTGGGAACAAAGGTAATATTACCTCTTCGTCGTTTTAGTTTCATAGGAGCTTTGAGAATATTTAGTTCAAAAGTGGTATTGTGGCTGTCTTATAAGTTTCAGAAGTGCATTACTTTAGCCTCTGCACAAACCATCAACATTTTGTTATTAAACGATTCTGAGTTTCCCTTGTGGCTGATGTCGTAAATAAGTTCAGGTGTTTCAGATTCAATTAAGACGCCATATGGTATTAAGGGCCTCCCTCGATGGTTTCTACCCAGTCGACTTGTAAAACGGCAGTTGTTAGGTCTCTTTAATTATAATACTAAAATGTTGTACAATAATGTCGTCCGCATAAATTAAAGTTGGCGGTTGATAGTGTCTTGTAATCACAGCATATCGAAGACAGAAAAACCTTATTATGTAATAATAAAACAGTGTTTTACAATTTTAAAGTATGTGTCTTAACCACATAACTTAAAGATGAGAATTTATTACTGTTTATAATTCACCATACTTTGTGTAGGTAAAACTCTAAGAAATCAATAGAAAATTTGCTAAATGTTGACTGCAGAAAAAAAATGGCTTTTATTGTACTGACTTGCTTTGTTTCCCCATTTTTTCTCTACTTATTGTAATAATGAGTAAATAACGATTATTTATAGACAGTTATACTTATATGATATTTTACATATAAAGTATAAAAAAGTATAACAATGAAATGTCATAGAAGTATTATTTATTACTTTGCCAAATCAGCGATTAAGACCCCAACAATTTCTTTTATGTTGTTACCAGGGCTGTGGAGTCGGAGTCGGAGTCGGAGTTTAGGAGAAATTTCTGGTCAGTGGAGTCGAAAACAATGTGCCGACTCCGACTCCGACTCCGAGTACAACAAAAAATTGCGAGGTGGTCCTTTTATATTACACACCATCAAATGTCTTAGTATTTAATTTAGTCGGAGTCGGAGTCGGAGTCGGAGTCGACTTTTGTTTTCCGACTCCGCACCCCTGGTTGTTACACAGGATGTACAAGGGCTGTACGTTTCGTAGCACAAGCTTAATACCTTCATAAGTAAAATCAGTTTGTCTTTGGTCCCTCAACCATGTCAGAAATATCCTGCATTTTGACTCCTTTAGATAATTTTTTGATTTAGACTCTTTATGGATGTCAAAAAGTACTTATATTATATCCACTGCGCTTAAACAACTCTTAACAGTAAGGGCCCTAATCATATACCTACACCATTTTTCCAAGTCTTAAGTAAGCACTACTAAATTTATTCTAAGACAATAAAAGTATGTTAACCATTACCTTTCAAAAAGTTCATACATTTAACCCTTATGTTAATAAGTGAAATTCACAACGTTGTTCAATGACCAACACCCACCAACAGATTTTTTATAATAAACTTATGCTATGTTTTGTATGTTTTTTGTAAATGGAATGACCCATTGGTCAAATCATTCAGTTTTAAGTTTCAAATTCTAAAAGCTGTGACAAACATACAAAACATTTTACTTACTTTTGAATGAGGTAATAAACAAACCAAATATAAATAAGTATATTTATTTAAATAAGTTCAAAACGACCAAATAGCTCAACACCCTATTATAAAAATTTGCTCATCATATTTTAAACATATGTTTATTATTTGTGTTGTTACGATTTACTTTCGATTTTAACCAATCCAAATCAGTAATTTATAAAATAACTTTCCGACTTTTACACTCTTAAATATTACTGGTTCGTCAGATATAGCGGACATAAGAAAAAATTGACCTGATTATGGTTTAAAAAAAGCGAAAAGTCGCATAAAATATAATTAGAGATTTTGATTCCTCGCAAAAAGTGGCCATGAAAAAGTTTTAACAGAAATGAAATTCGACATCAAATGAAAAAGTTACGGGCAAAAAACAACTTTTCTCCCTATATCTGAAAAACTAAAAAAGCTAGATAAGTTCTGTTGGCGACAAATTATTAGGCATATGAATATACAACTTTGCCCTAGTTTAACCGAAGTTGTAACTCTGACCGTTTACGAGATCCCCATGTTGGCCCTCGAAAAATGAGAACCCTGTATAATTATAATTAGCTTCAAATATTGGTGCAGACTTAACTTGATTTAAATACTGAGACCAATTTTCAAACTACAAATAAAGTTATTAACTGATATCAAACAAGTTAATAAGTGCCATTGTAATAAATAATATTGTACGTAAATCCTAATAATAATATTATAGTAGCTTTGACAAGTTGAAAAGAAAGTTATGCTTCTGTGCAGAACATTGTGCATTGTATTTTGAAGCGCTAATGCAGAATTAATTAAGTTTAGGTGAGTTGCCACAAAACTATGGTTAAGTAATCTTTTTGAATAAATCCACGGAAAGTTAAACTGTGTTAGTTTCACATATACTAATACATAAGGTTACGCAAAGTAATTGTTTTTAAAGGTTGTTTTTATTGGATAAAAATAAAATTTATTGTACCGCAGACGTGTTAAAATGGATTGTTACGTTTAGAAATTATCATTCATTATTTTGCACTTCCAAACTTTTTAATATAAAGTTGAAAAATGTTAACGAAAAATTGGCTTAAATTTTGAAACGTAAGGATTTTTCGAAGTCCCTTTCTATTATAAACTTCGTGAAATTGAATTAAATGTTTCTGAAAATGAGAGATAATAATTAAATTAGTTATAATACATTCGTCAGCAGTAAATTTTATTGTGATACTGCAAATGTGGGGAGCATTAATATTACCACAAGTAAAAAAGTTAACTCCGTTTTAGTGTGGATTAATTATCTAAAACGTTCTCTGTTCGTGCTCTCGTGTTTTATGATATATAGCACAAAATAATTCAGCAAACAAACTCATTTGAAACCGCAGCGAGGGCCTAAAACCCACGTAAATGTTATGTTTTCTCAAAGCCATGGTTTCGCTTAATCCTAGTATATACTATACAGCCCTGCTCTTCTAAATTAACGAACGAGGTCGAATGGATCAAAAGAAAGAAATTTATATAGATGCTCTTTACAGTTCACACTACGCGCGCATATACGCACACCTGCTTCTGGCGAACATTAAAAAGCCAAAACTAAGCCCCGCTGAAAAATTACACTGAACCATTACAGGAATTAAATTTAGTCTATACAAATTTTCAATTTAATCCGGGCGGTTCTGCTCCCTATCGATCTTATATAATATTATAATAAATCGTTATCAAACATAGCAACGGTTATTGATATAGCACCACGAAAACGTATAACACTCAAAAGAAAACTAAATGAAGTTGGATGATTTTGGTTACTTAAAAAATTTCCGAACAAACTAATCAAAAATATTTGCAAATGAATAATGACAAATATAAACCAATCGCAAAGCCATATTAACCATATAAAAATAGAACTGATAAATACTTCTACATAAGTTCTAGCAAAATATATCTCTGAATCTCTGCAACCGTATAGCGTAACACATGACTGATTATTATTTATATTTTACTTCAAGTGATTTCATTTGCTTTAAATACGCATAACAAAAACATACAATGGCATATTATTTACTACAATCTTGTAACATTTCTAAATGATCAATTTATAATGAGGGTAGCTTTAGTAAAACAAAACAATAAAATATTAGGGTCATCATTTGGGTAGTACGACGTAGGTAGTCTTTGTGTTTTGTCTATCTACTAATAATATGTTGATAGATTTGTTTATTCTGACAAGGATACAATTCTCGTAAAATATGTATTTACAGGAAAAAAATAAAAGGACGCAACGTAAAATTACTAAAGAGGTCCACTTGGATCAAAATTTAGAACATTTGGTAATTAATAACCATCGAAAAATGTACAAACAGTTGAAAAGTCAGAAACGTCGTTATAGTAGTTTTGTTTCTTGTTTCTTACTGTGTAATAACCTGGATACTACGTAACAATATGTAAGGGTCCAGCTACTTTATAAAAACGATTACGTTTTAGAATGATAAACATAGAGTACTATACAGTCTACACCCAACAATAAGAAAATGTACAGTGCAGAACGTCATAGCAGTCACCTTAAATAGCATAAATTGCCTAGTTTACATACAAACAAAACATGGTTAACTTTTAAATAACAATAAAATTAAAAGTATACAATTTTTTTTAAAGATTATTGATTTACTGAAAGATAAACAACTGAAGATAAGAAAGGTGGATTAAAATTAATGGCCTTGGAGACAAAATAAATGAAGTAAAATGAAAATATACCGGGTGTAAACAAAGTGTGGTACACCCCCTTTTCTCTTTAGTTTTGATTTTAGATTAATGAAATTTTAAACATATGATATGGGCAAAAAAAAAACGATTTTTTTAAGTACTTGCACACAATTGTTTAACTTCCGGTTTCGCCGGAAATTACCCCAACTTTGTTATTTTAAATAGAACGCCCTGTATATTTTTACATTTTTGGATAGAGGAACCGATTTTGGATACAACTGCACTATTTTGGTTAATTTTTATAACCTCAAATAACTTTTGAACCAAAATTAAATTTTTTATTAAGTTTTAATTTAATGACTGTAATCATTTTTCTACCACCGCAATGACATACAAACACGTAAACAAGCATTTGTTTGTTTCCACAGCGATCTTCCGTAGCGCCTCTGTTTATGTTTTGAATGATTTGTTTTGTTGCAGTTATGCACAGTGTAATGCGATTAAAAAGATCTCTTAATAAATCTTCACAATAATTAAAAGTTTTTGAAGCAGACTCTTAATAAAAATACAAGTTATTGGTATCGATGGATTCGTTAGAAGATGCTCCATTTAAATAACCGCTTGTACGCTTGTACGTTTTATTTAAAAAAATTGACTTTTTGTCAAAAAAACCGATTCCGCAACCTTTAAAGCCTATTAAAGTAACCTAAATGTCATTTAAATTTACAAAAACCTTTTTTGGGCAGTTGTTAACATAATAAAAATCAATTTATGCAGGTCACGGCACACTTAATACAAAATTAAATTTTGGTTCAAAAATTATTTGAGATTATACAAATCAACCAAAATGGTGCAGTTTTGTCCAAAATCGCTTCCTCTTCTATAATGTGTTCCATTTAAAATAACAAAATTGGAGTCATTTCCGGCGAAACCAAAAGTGAAACAACCAACTGTGTGCATGTGCTCAAAAAACCAGGTTTATCGCACATATTTTATGTCTAAAATTTCATTTATCTAAAATCAAAACTAAAAAAAAGGGGGTGTACCACACTTCATTTACACCCGGTATAGGATTTAAAAAAGGCTGAGAATTTTAAAAGCATGCAATCAATACTCAATAACATAAGCATAAGAGTTAGTTTGAACAAATATTCGAAAATCAATACTTTTAGAGATGTAGAATGTTTAATCCATGGACCTTCTGCAATAATATTACGTTTCATAAAAAAAACGGAAGATTTTAGTTCGGTTAAACCTTACAAACTTACATCATTATAAGTACCTAAGGTATGTGACGAAATTTAGAGAGAGATTTTAAATCTACGTTTTATGTGACGCTCACTTTTTTTAAAACGTCTGTTACAAAACGACTTCTTTAAGAGACAGTTTCTACTTGTTGTCATACACGTAAATCTGCTAAATCATTAGTAGGGGATGAATAAACTACACTCTAATTAATTCCACCAAAAGGTATGTGCGATAATGGTTAGGAAAATTTGGGTACTACGAAATGAAACCATTTCGTCCTACCCTATTTTCATCCTATTTTTAGTTCAAAATACCACAAATTAAAAATAAGGTGGAGCATTAATCAGAAACGTGCTCTTCGAGCAACGGGTACATCTCTTAAAAGTTCTAGGAAATATTTTTAAAAACATTTGCACTTAAAGTAAAGTAATTGGACTATAACACGATCACCTAAAACGGCCTTGCATTTATTTATGAAATATCGCAAGTTTTAAACTTGCACCATGCATCACTGAAAATATTAATTTATTGGCAGATGAACGTGTTTTCATTTCTAAATACAGTGTGTCCAAAAAGTAACGTAACGGATCAATATCTCGTCTTGTGGCAACTTTACAAAAAAAAGTTTCGAATAAAAGTTGTTTGTGGTAATTTACTACATAACCTAAAATTATTTTCAACTATACACAGTGTTTTGTTTTTGCGTACCGATACGTCACTTTGTTTTCTTAAATAGAACATTCTGTATATTTGGCACTTTTTAGATGCAGACTTAAATTGTCTTCAAAAATGTAAAAGGTTTTATGTGCCTTAAATCAATCGTTTTTGAGTTATTTACATTTTTATGAAAATTTTGACAGAAACAGGACTCAAAGAAAATATTGAGATTTCACAACATAGCAATTTCAGAACGAATTTCTTTAAAACTTTGTTCGACAATAGTATCATAGTGATTGCTGACTAGTTAAAATTTTAAAATAAAACACAGGGTGTTTTTTATGCTCGGTCCAATTGGTTGAACTTCAAACACGGATAAGTCAGTTTTTTTAAATAGAACACCCTATATATTTTTACATATTCTTATCGATAACTTAATTACCTTTAACATTTCTTAAAGGTCTATTATGTCTAAAATTAGTATTTCTCGAGTTATTGCGGTTTTTATGATAATTAATTGGCACAAATAAAATATTTAATAGAAATTAATTAGTCGGCTTTGGAAATATCTCTATCATTTGTATTAAATGTCAAATAACGTTCTATTTTCATCTTTAAGCGATATGTTTACCTGATTATAAATTAGTTTAATAAAAAAACAATAAAATCAAAATTGTTTAATTGACAAAGAGTTTCCTTTTTTAGGCCAATGTGACGAAAATACATACCTTCTAAGAATACATCTTGTATGATTAGTTTTTGCAATATACCTAAAATTGCACCCCTAGTAATAAAGAACTAATAATATTAATATTATTAACAATCAACTGCTCTTATAAACAGGACATTTTTACATGATAAGTGTATAAAACAACAAATCAAAGTAATTACAACATGAAGGTAAAAATAATTTATTTTTTATAAATTCAAAATTCAAAATTCTTTATTAATATAAACGTAAGCATTAATTCCCTAAAAATAAAAAATATAAGTCTATGCTCCAATTTTTTATTTCATACACACATTTTATATGTATCTACCCATTGTTAATTTAAAAAAAATAATTAAATTTCGAAATTACGATTTTAATCATTAATTATTATCATTATAATATTTAAAGAGAAATATTAATTTTCCTGCTTTCTCAATACCCAACCGGTTCCGTAAATTTGAGTGTACTAAACCGAAGGACGAAAACACTCGTTCAACCGATGCAGATGAAGCGACACTGCACAGTAATTGTTGAACTATTGGTAAAATTGTTGCAATGTCAGGAACGTCTTTCTGGGACTTCCACAACTCAACCGCGGTAACATTTTTTAAAATATTTAAAAAGTGGAAAGTCAAAAATAAATTAATAATTAGAGCTACTGTACGAGACTATGATTTTATGAACATAACTATCAGATCAGCTTAATTTTTTAAAATATTGAACTCTTTTTCATTGTAATGTTGCTTGTGTTTACAGGGTGTCCCACAAGGTATGCCTTCGCTAATTTTTGCATAAATCGAATGTTTAAGACCTAAATAAAACGTTTTTACCGATAATAATTTTTTTCATGTGTCCCTTCATATACAGAGTGTCCAAAATATAGTGAACAGCATGGGGATCTCTTAAACCGTAAGAGATAAAGAGTTGGTTAAATGGGTCAAAATGATCTATGATTCAAGAGCAACTGTTCTTTGAAAAAAAAAAAACTCGAAAAAAACCAATAGTTCTTGCATTTTTGATGAAAAACAAAACACATCAGGTTTTTAATTTCTGCTTATAACTTGCTTATTTGAAATCACACTTAAAATATTATTTGACATTATTTGGGCACTTTTTTGCGTAGATTTGAAATTTGTCAACAAATTTTATCTATATTGTCGAATAATATTTTGAGTGTGATTTCAAATAAGCAAGTTATTAGTAGAAATTAAAAACCTGATGTGTTTTGTTTTTCATCAAAAGCGCAAGAACTATTGATTTTTTCAAGTTTTTTTTTTCATAGAACAGTTGCTCTTGAATCCTAGATCATTTTGACCCAGTTAACCAACTCTGTATCTCTAACCGTTTAAGAGATCCCCATGCTGTTCACTATATTTTGGACACTCTGTATATGAAGGGACACATGAAAAAAATTATTATCGGTAAAAACGTTTTATTTAGGTCTTAAACATTCGATTTATGCAAAAATTAGCGAAGGCATACCTTGTGGGACACCCCGTACTTATTCTATTCTTTTGCGTCTGGAGTAGGTACATATAATTACAATTTAATCAATTTGTAATTATGCAAAATATAATTTTAAAAAATCAAAAAAATTCATGATTTTTTTTTTAAATCAGTGATTTTTTATTTTTTTTTTAAATCGTGATTTTTATCAACCCTGGTAAACTGTCACTGCCGCTGGGCAACTAGTCAATTAATTTTTTTTTCTGATAGTTTTTTGTTAAATGCAAATTTTCGCTTCCTCTACAATAATAGAATTATTAAAATTAAACCCAATACGGTTTCAGAAGAGGAAGGAGTACACAAGACCCAGTCTTTATTTTAAGACAAACAAGCGAAAAGAGCTTAACAGAAAACAAGGAAATACATTTATGTTGTAAAGACTTGGAAAAATCATTCGATAAAAGAAGGAAGGGAATAGAAATAGAAACAATCGACATAATAAAAGCGATGTACGAAAAACGGTGATACTGTAAGAACCCAAAATGAAGAATCGGAAGAGTTTGAAACAAAAGAGGGCTTAAAACAAGGATGCTTGCTCAGTCCATTATTATTTTCAGTAGTCATAATGGGGTAATTAAAGAACTCAAACAAAATGTGAGACTGTTTCACCTAGGCAACTGGAAAAGATAAAAAATAAACATAACTGAGCTAATGTTCGCAGACGACATGGCCTTAGTCGCGAAAACGAAAAAAAATGCAACATAATCAAGAAACTCTAAACCAGGAATTGTAAAAAAATAATATGAAAATAAATACCGAAAAAACGAATACTATGATCATTACAACAGAGAAAACGGCATAACATCACTTTAACTGGACTTAGGTTGGAACACGTAGAAAGCTTTAGAAAAATGGAGAAACAGACAAGGAAATAAGCGAAAAGACAGGAAATGTGGGAAGAATATTTAACAGTTCAAGAACAACATGTTTTGGAAATAGAGAAGTCCCAATACGAACAAAAATGGACATGATAAAATACGGAAAGGAAACGTGAACACTCACAAATAAAAATAATAGCCGAATAAATGCAGCTGAAATAAGATTTCTAATAAAAATCCAAGGACAAACCAAAAAAGATAGAATCTGAAATGAAACATATAGAGAACAATTAAAGATAAAATCAGTTGAAACAAAAATACAAGAAAGGCAGCTGGGATGGTTGAGCCACATGTATAGGATGAAAGAAGAAAGGTTAACCAGAAAAGCATATGAAGCAAGATCACAGGGAAAAACAAAAGAGGTAGACCGAGAAAAACCTGGCAAGATGAAGTTAAAAAAGTAGGAACGGCTAGAAACATCAAATGAAAAGACATAAAAAAAGTAGCACAAGACACAAAAACATGGAAAAAAGTGAGCACAACACAACTCAACAGTCCTACACCTAACAGTAGAAGGACTCATGACTAGAAAAAAAGTAAAATGTCACCGCCACTGAGCGACTAGTCAATTGAATCTTTTTTCTGACTTTTAACTTCATTATTTTTATTGTGATCTTTTACAGAATATTTTATAAGTTTGTACTAATATTGAGGAATATAAACTATTTTTATAAAGTAAGTGGCTGTACTGTTCAATAGTGTTTTTTTATGCACATGTTCGCTTTCTCTACAATGGGCGTTACACAAAAAAATAAAACTTGATAAAATATTTTTTAAATGATAATCTGATCTATAAAGTTTATTCTCAACCACCAAAAATAAAAAATAAATCGTCCAGTTCTGAGAAATAAATTTTTAAAATGCCCTTTATATTTCAAATTCTGAAACGCGCTGTGATTGGCCGTGACGTAACTCTCCGCACAGTCCATGTGCAGCGGACTAGTTCCTATGCATCGCATAATGACAAGTTGTTATATATTTTAATATAATATGTTTTTTCTTTTATTAACTATGTATATTATTGCAATGTACGTAAATTATTATTGTGACATGTTCTACACCGTTTTTGAGATATTCAGAACAAATAAAGATTATTATTATTATTATGTTAGGCGCGAAGCGCGCGACGAAGACGCCGCGGGGGCGTACTTTGGCCGTCGATTGTAAATAATAAACGTAATCGAACTACAATTACAATTTATTATAATGAATAAAATACAAACAGTACTGCCTTTTAACAGTATTAGCAAAAGAATGATCTCAAGCCAACCCCGAGACCCCTCAGGGTGGCTGCACAACATATCTTAAGTGTTTTTAACATAAACAAATATGAATTTCAGGACCAGGCATATTTGTGTTCAAATATTCTTTACGTATACAGTATTGCGAGAGGTTTTAACTAGTTGTTAGTTTAGTGTATATTTCATTATAAAACAAAGCAACTGTGTAAGTAAATTAATTATTTTGTAGAAATAATTCGATATTATACTAAGGTCATTTAACAGGTGAAGATTAATTTATTTTTGCCATCTACAATCACTCAAAATATACAAATGCGTGTACATTAAAAAAATGTACTACTCTTTTAGTCATAGCTATATTTAAAAAACTCATAAAATTAATCTTAAATTCGAGGTAAATAAAATATGGGCTATATATAATAGTAGATATAATGTTCAATTCAATGATTTTATTATATTAATTTACACTTATAAGTTTTGAATGTTATCAGTTTTATGCTTAGATCTAATAAAAAAAGGTATATGGCTTTTTGTAAAACAAGCACTGTTAGTTCAGTATAAATATAATACAAATTTCATAAACGAAGCAGTAGTGCTTTAACACTAATCAGCATTTTTAATCAAACATAAACATGCACCAAATAGCATACTACCAATAAGTATTGTTTAAAACTGCAGATTTTTTTGTTGAAAAGTAATAGGCTGTTTCATATTACATATTATTGCCGTAACTTAATAATGTTTTTCACTTTAGTGTATTTTTTTGCATAAATACTATTTATGGGTTTTGGTTCTGGGTTTTTTGTAGAAGTGGTCTTAACATTCAGGCACAAATTACCACTTTCTGTACGACGACATGGTTGCGTTATTGTTATATTTACAACAAGCACCACGTGTGATTTGCCTCACCGAGTACGTACGGAGTGTGACGTCATTTCTCGTGCGCATCGTCCAAGCCGTTTACGGCGCAACTTGCCGCGGGAAAACTTTAATCGTTAATAATAAATAAACGAAGTTGATTTAAACAATTTTAACTTTACATACGATATTCTGAACACCAAATCTATCAAATTCTGAAGAAATTAAAAATTAGTGTAAACGCCCATTATAGAACTATTAAAAAACTAATATTTAAATAATTAAAACAGGTAAGGCCATACTTTTTAATTTATTTTTAAAATCCTTTAAAAAAAAACATTACAAAAGCATTAAAAAGTTATCACAAATAGATTCAGTGAGGCAACAACAACTTATTTTCTAAAGTTCGACGTACTACATTAGTAAAACTGTAAAAACACTCGGAATTGCTTTGAAATTTAAACCAGACAATGCAAGATGTCCAAAGATTACGCTAATCACGTAAACTATCCTTGACGTTAAAGGATTGTGATCAAATCAGACAATGCTTACACTAACACATGCAACGCCTCAAAAACTAACATACAGTTCTATCAAACTCACCACCAGTTCTTTTTATAAGAAAATATATACCACAGTTTTTTATTAATATCAAAATTAATTCACAAAAAAAATGAGTCAAAAGTTTTGTAAAAACCAAATGAAATACGTCGTTACAGACTTAAATATTTTTTCATATCTTTACTCGCTTTAATAACTTCCAAGATGTCTTCATTAACTTTTTTTTAAAGTAAATATTACAGGCAACTGTGAAACATTTTCCTCTTTTGTTAATATTTCACCGTTTACATTTTTATGTACGCCGTTCTTGTGCAATATATTATACTTTAAATATCATTAAAAATATAATCACTTTTAGCGGCGAGGTGTTGATGGACCTCAAGCAATAACAAAGTTTCTTATTTTGTTCCTCAACTCGTTCGTATATTACGGTTTCGTTATATCTACCGTGACCCTTGTTATACTTTAGTAAAAGTGATGTGAAAGCATCAAATTACGCGTAGAGCTACTTGATCCAAGCCATCAGAGCATCAGAACTTGGCAGCGGGCTCGCGGCCAATTACGGGGGCGTCAGTTAAGGGCGCGAATTTGTGATTTATGGCTTATAACTTCGGAGTGGTGTAAACTTTGAAAATTAGTTGACCCAGCTTACCTAATTGTCTAAATTAGAACCAAATCTTGGTTATTAGACATTTCGTGATGCAGGTAATACAGGTTAATAGGCTCCTGGCTAAGACCAAACGTGCACATTAGCTTTACGACTGAGGTCATAAATTTGGAAATTGATTGGAAAAAAGTTGTTTACAGTATGGTTCCCAAAGATAAATCCTACATAAACAAAGTTCAACCTAGCATTGGTTACAGATTCAAAGCTTGTGATATTGTACCAAAAAGTAAATACATATTTTTTTAAATATTGTATGTGTAATTTATATCCTTAAATTTCATATTTTTACTAAAGTATACAGGATGGTCCAAATTCGATGGGATTGCATGGGTATCTCGGTTAATATTTAAGATAGAGAAACGGTTAAATTACCAAAAATGTGCAGTTTTTTAAAACAAACTCATTATCAAATATTTTATCATTTCCGGTTTTTGAATTATTGAATAAAAAGTGTTTTTTTTGTCATAATAATAATGTGTCATATCTCCGTTATTGTTGTAAATATCAAAAATATTTATGGAGATTATTTTTAGATATTTTTAAGTTTAATTTGATTAGGTATAGGTACTAAAAAAAAATTACGTTAGCCGTTCAAAAGTTATGACACAAACTTACCTTTTTTTAAATGGGAACGATAGTTGGCTATGACCTATTTAAATTAGTTATTTTTTTCTCATTCCAAATATATAAGGGTCGATGTATTTATTTTTAATAATACGCAAGTTATGAAGGTTTTTTAGATTTTATTTCTAAGAAAATCCTAGTAGGCTGTGAAAACAAAAACAAAACAAGGTGTAAAACCTTATAAAACTCATGTGGTACAAGTTACCAAGGTTTTCTAATTTGTTGTTGAGATAAACATTGTAAATATTTGAACATAAGATAAGAACAACACAGTCGGAATCAGCAGTAGTGCAGTATATTGCTGTTTATCTTAAGTTCAAAAATTTTTGATGTTTATCTCAACAAATTTAAAAACCTTGGTAACTTGTACCACATGAGTTTTATAAGGTTTTACAACTTGTTTTTTTTTTTGTTTTTACAGCCTACTATGATTTTCTTAGAAAAAAAAACTAAAAAACCTTCATAACTTGCGTATTATTAAAAATAAATACACTAACCCTTATATATTTAGAATAAGAAAAAAATAACGAATTTAAATAGGTCATACCCAACTATCGTTCCCATTTAAAAGAAGGTAAGTTTGTGTCATAACTTTTTAACGGCGAGCGAAAAATTGTTTTTTTTAGTATAATCAAATTAAACACAAAAATATCTAAAAATAATCTCCATAAATATTTTCGATATTTACAACAATAACGGAGATATGACACATTATTAATATGACAAAAAAACACTTTTAATTCAATAACTCGAAACCGGAAATGATAAAATATTTTTGAAAACGGTTCTCAGTTTGTCTCAAAAAACTGCACATTTTTGGTAATTTAAACGTTTCTTTATCTTAAATATTAACCGAGATACCCATGCAATCCCATCGAATTTGGACCACCCTGTAAACGTTGCTAGATAAAATAACAAGAAGATCAGAGAAGTTTTTTGACAATACGAAAAACAATATTTGTGGAATGTTTTTCTTACCAGCATGAATGAGAGTTTATGAGCTAATTTTTCGCGAGAATAGTGAAATAAATCAAATTTCGCGCCAAACGGTGGTAGACATGAAGAAAAGTCAAGAGACACTTTTTGTTTCAATAAAATGTTTTACCTAAAAACAAGTTCGAGTTTGATTTTGAACAGGGCCGTACTAGTTTTTTTATAAAACTTACTGGTTGCTTGTGGGACTTGACATTCTTACCGAATGTGGTAACCTGTAAAGTGTTGCTGTATACCAAATTTGGTTTAAATACATATATCTACTGGTTGAGAAAGGGTTAAAAATTATCAATATTTTTTCGAAAATTTCAACACCCTGTATCTTTAAAATGAAGCGTTTATGGACCCATGTTGATATGAAATATGCGCTTTAAAATAAGTTTTTGCATCGCCTGTTAAAGTCCTGCTACAAAAAAGTGGACCACCCTGTATACAGATACAGATATTTCACAAATATATTATTATTTAGCGATTTAACAAAGACAGTTTCTTTTATTTTAAAAGTTTTATTAAGAATAATATTACAGTAGCTTCTGAATAATTTAACTTTTAAATAAATACACAGGGTATTTGTTTTGTTCTGTCTATGTAGATACATTTGAACATGACTAGGTAAGTCAATTGTATGTGGTTTAACATTTTGTTGTAAATAATTTAATTGCTTTTAAAAACATTAGGGATGTTTTCTGTTTAAAGATAATATTTCTTTCTTCTTCTTATATTGGCAATTGATAGGTATAAGTGCAATATTTGATGTAATTAAAATTGTAGGCTTTAAAAAATAAAATCATTTGTAAATTTGTAAACCAGAAAAAAACGAAGAATAGAATTTTAATATACGTGAATAATAAAATAAAAATGCGACTAATAGTTATATAAATAAGTGATATTTTTGCTAGTATGTGAATTTTTCAATCCCGCATACAGTGAAATTTTTTGTCACGTTTATCGCTACAGCCCCTCTAATGTAGGGCTGCCATAAATGTCGCTACCCCGACCGGGACATTTGGGCCGAAGGAGTGGGGGGGGGGTGGTCGGTAAACATTTAATTACGATATAATTTGGTTTTGTGTCTTGTGCGAACAAATGTAAATAAAAATACAGTGGTGCCTCATACTTCGAATTTAATTATTTTCATAAGGCCGTTCAAGTTAAATGAAAACAGAAAAACAATATATAAAATAAAAATACTGTATAAAATAAAATGAAAGTTGCATTTCTTCATCTTGTTGAGCGTTATGGTGCCTTTCCACGTGAGAGTAAATTACTCTCGATAGCAGCGTCGCCAAGGATACAGCCCCTGAGAGTAACTCGCGATTGGCTGTATCCTTGGCGACGCTGCTATCGAGAGTAGTTTACTCTCACGTGGAAAGGCACCATTACGTAAGAGGTGTGTTTACAGCAAGAAACAACTTGAGCGCACAACAGATGGCGTTTACACAGTCACTTTAAATTAAAAAAAAAAATATAGTCACTCGCAGTGTCTGCGTTGTTAGCGAGAAATGCAATGGGAGGGGGAAGTGCGGTCATTAGTCACGACAATACAGCGACTTTCTTAATAAGCTAGCCAGCTAGCGGCAGTGAGAACGAACTAGACGTTATTTTAGTCGATTTGAGCGCTAACGGTATTTCGCTTATTATTTTTAAAAATCGTCAACAAACCGGGACATTTGATTTGTTCACCGGGACAGCGGGACAAAATTCCGCAAACCGGGACATGTCCCGGTGAACCGGGACGTATGGCAGCCCTACTCTAATGCAAATTTGTACGAGCCGCTACTGCCTACTTGCTATAACGACTGATTATTTTGTTAGGTTTGGCTTAAAAGTTATTTACAGTTCCCTATAAAAAAAATTATTGTAAGCACGTCCTTACTAACCGGCAAATCGCGTTGTTTGGCAACACAGCGAAAAGTTTGTTAAACATTTGCAAACGTTTGCCCTAACGACTTAAAATCCTTGATCAGGAATCGTAAAATTCTATTAGGGCTTAAGATTGGTGCAGAAGATGCGATCTACCCAAGGTGGTGAATTAACTGGAACACGAGCGCAAAGAATTTAAAAACGTTTTATCTAATAAAATATAATGTAGGTAACTGTAATATAATGCGGATAATTTAAATTATTAACACCAAGGCTCGAAACCGAAAAAAGTTTAGGTTAACGGTTAACCGAAACCTAAAACTTCATTTTTAAAGCGGTTTTTGCTTAGAAAACCGTATTTTTTTTTTCGAAAACAACCGTTTTTTGGCCGGTTTTTGCCCAAAAAAACGGTTAAAACACTGGTTTCTAACATTATTTAGATTAAGAATGCAAAGTATAAAAAGATATAATTGTATAATATAATGTACAATCAAGCCTTCAGTAATGACTTCTGGTAAACAAATCGCATTTAAACAGGTTTTGTATTTTTTTCAAGTAATTTTTATTTTAAAAAAAAACGGTTTTTAATTATTTTGGTTAAAGGTTGCCGGTTTTTGCTATCAAAAATAACGGTTTCGGTTAAAAATCACTTACGGACAAAAAAAACAACGGTTAACCGGCTTTTTAACCGGTTAAGAAAAACGGTTTCATGCCCTGATTAACACGAAAGTAGTGCTAAGATCATCGAATGTTAAAAGCAAACCACTCAGTAGACATAGTCAGCGTCAAGTCTAATGGCCAAGGGTGGGATTGCACACTAAACTAAACACAATTGGAATTAAACACACCTACTTACTAAGTTGTATTGCTGTATTGGTATACCCGCCAATGCAATGGTTTTTAGACCCGTGGACCATATTGTAGTGTCTTCTGCGCAGAAACACCCCTACCGCTCGCCATTACACTTGACGCTGACTATACATTCTTTTTATTTGTGTCTTCATTTGACATTGGTGATCATTCTGGTCTACATTATTTTATTTACGGCAGCTCTGAACAACCTCACTGGCGTCTTTCCTATCCATTGCCTTAAGTTTTCTAGTCAAGAAATTTATCTTCTTCTGAGTGCTCTTTTACCATCAACTTTTTCCTTTTTTTATTGCTTGGAGATACCTTGATTTTTATATTTATTTAATTTTAGTTCAATAACATTATTTACTTCCTAATAAAATCTAGCTTATACATTTTTCATCAATTATTAAAGATTACCAACAGCAAGAGGCGTGGCCGACAATCATAACAAAAAATATGTAGAACCGTGCCTGAAGAAATCACTTCCTATGGCATCAAATCACGCACGAAAGATGAATAAATAATATAAAACTCACCTAACAGAAACGAACATTTGCAAATCTACAAAACGACTGCCCTCTATACTTGGTATGACGATTGTAAAAAGACGACACGTACCTGGAACAAATAAAACAAAGTTTAAAATATTGTTAAGCATGTAAATTTAAACAAAAAGTTGGACAAAATACAATTATGTTATGTGTAGTTATCGATTTAGGAATGTGCATAAAATCCGATTATCTGAACACATGCACATTGCACACTTATACATCATTAAAGGATTTGATGGAATAGCCTTTAGCTGTTAATTTTAATAGAACACTCTATTACATTTATGTAAACAAAGAGCAATGTTTAAAAATATTTAACTATGCTAAAATAAAAACATTTTAATACCTTAAATTATTTTTAGATCAAAATTTATTTTATCTTATCCGATTTTTATGAACTTTTTTTTAACGAAAAAGCATCAAAAACTGTACTTTGGTACCCTATTTTAAAATTCAGTTTACACTCACAAAGCCTACTATGATATTTTTTCGATGTCAAAATTGGTAACATACGTTTAGCGATTTTTCCATCTAAAATCTGACTACACTACTAGATTTAGGATACCCTCAAATGGGTTTGTACCAAAGTTCATAAAAAAGTATTTATTTATTATTAAGAGATTAATTATCAATTCAATATTTATGATTAAATTGGCAACGCAGTGAGTGTTCTATGCTATGTAAAATATAAAGGTTAAAGTTGTCATTCAAAAAAAAGCAACAATTTATTCGTATCAGTATTAAAATCGCAACTTTGATTGAATTCTCGATGGGTGAATAACTAAATTTACAAGAAAAAATTAGAAAAATACAAAGAAAAACTAGTAAATATTTTTTCATGATATTTGGTACAAACTCTATTAAGGGCATCCTGAATCCAGTGGTGTAGTAGCAGTAATTTTAGATTTAAAAAATCGCTACACAAAGTTTGCCAATTTCGACATGGAATAAAAATCATAGTAGGCTTTGTGAATTGAATTTTAAAATAGTGTGCCAAAGTACAGTTTTTGATGCTTCATCGTTTAACACGTTCGCTGCGGCACAATATCCTTAAAACTTTTTGGGGCGCGTTACGGGGTGTAAGTGTCCCGTAGGCATACCTCAGTTCGTGCGGTACAGCTGATACGATTAACCGCATTTTAATTAATTATAGGGTTAAAAATGTGAATAATCCAATAAACATATTGGGAGCGCAGGAATTAGCAATTATTGGTAAACCTATTGGTACAAATAAAACTTGAATATTTTGAAAAATACGGAACTAGAGCCATCATTCCGTAGAAAAGTTTTGTGAATTGCAGTGCCGCCTCATGGGAAGCTCGATACGGGACACATATGTCCCGTAACGCAGCGAACGTGTTAAAAAAAAATATCATGAAAATCGGACCATAAATAAACTTTTTATAGGGATGATCCATTTTAAAATGGCTCACACTGTATATTTAAAAACATTTCTGAGTTTGTCTCAAAAAACTGCACAGTTTTGATAATTTAACCGTTTCCCTATCTTGAATATTAAGCGAGATACCCCCATGTAATCCCATCGAATTCAGACCACCTAAAATCAGGGCTAGAAACCGAAAAAAAATTTGGTTAACGGTTAACCGAATTCAAGAACTTTATTTTTATAACGGTTTTTGTTGAAAACCCGGTTTTTTCCGTAGAAAACCGGTTTTGAAAAAACCGGTCTTGAAAGAACCGGTTAATTTAACCGGTTTTTAACATTATTCAGATTTGGAATGCAAAGTATAAAAAGATATTATCTATTTATAATTTTATAATATATCTACAATCAAGCATTCAGTAATTACTTTTGGTAAACTAATCATATTTAATACAGATTTTGTATTTTTTCAAAATAATTTTTATTAAAAAAAAAACGTTAAAAAAAACGGTTTTTTATTATTTTGGTTAGAGGTTACCGTTTTTTTTGCCTTTAAAAATAACGGTTTCGGTTTCGGTTAAAAATCACAATTTTGGACAAAAAATAAAGGTTAACCGGTTTTTTAAACCGGTTTAAAAAACCGGTTTCATGCCCTGCCTAAAATAAACCAAATGCTTAAGAACAACAAACGAAACAAAAATTAATTAACAAAATTACAAAATTGTGTTTGTTCAAATAAAAATAAAGCAAATAAGGGGGTAAGCCCGATTTAGTTACACAAGGTATTGTTAACAATCTTTAATAAAATCAAAAAGCCTCACGTCATATGTTAAAATGAGCCACGTAAAATAAAATAACTGTGTGTGATTAATAATGACTCGTTATTTATGGTAACTTAAAAACACGTTTAGTTCCCTGGTTCTCTCTACGGATAACTAAACCTTGGATAATTGGCGATTTGCTATGTTTTAACTTGGTGCTCTTCAAACTTCTTACAGTATTTTGTTGGTCTGTCAAACACATTGCTCTGTGTAAACAAAAATACTATCTGCTTTTGTTAGAACGATAATACTAAATCTAAAACTAGCTACAACAATATTAGTTAACTAAATAATCCTTTTGTAACAAGTTTTAATTAAAGTTATTCCGACACAACAAACACGGCCAATAGGAGCGTAAACTGAAAGGTATGTTTAAGTAATTGTGATAAATAAACTTCGCAGGTCCTAATAACAGAAGTTTTTACGGTTGTGGACATACTTAAACAAGATTCGAAGGTACGCTTTCAATGTTCGGGCTTATCCAACCCGACTCTAGTTAACTGAGTAAACATCTGCCGACGTAATTGTGTTCGGTATTCCTGCAAATGTTTGGCTCCCGTAAATATTGTAGATGCTAAAAGTGCGCTCGTAATCCGGCCGGACGTATTTATGTGCAAGGTAGCCGCGACCACAACACTCCGGATTTTCTGGTCTGTGTCTGTATCTAAACGCTTAGTACAACATAAAGCACCGCGTATTAATGCAAATATTATGTATTTGCATATCCTCGGAGAAATTCTGTACAATCTGTTGACAAACGCAGTGTATAGCTTCTGTGGAAAATGTTTTCTAAGCCACGTAAATAATGCAGAATGTTGTGGTACATCATTAGGAACGCTTGTTTTAATGTACGTTCTGCAATCTTCAAAGCCGTGCTTCTTCGTTAAGAGCACCTTGCGAAGCTTAAAAAGGTACTAAAAACGATTCAAAATGTTTTACAACTTGAACTTTTCATGTAGCAAATCTAATATGAAGTAAATTGGAAAAATAAGTACATATTGTCACATTAGCTTTAAAGGATTTATTCTTAAAGCCATCGTGCACTTTGGGGGTCGTAGCTGGGGATCGATGAATTTACTAAAATGATAATCGAATGAACTTGAGGAGCATATTTATTACCAAAAACCATGATGAACATTTACACAATCACTTGAAGAATCTTATACTGATTTGGATTGAACATTACTGAACCAGGGTATCGCGGCCATCTAGATTGTGAAGCAAACGATGACTGGCTTGTTAAAAAAGATTATTACACGAAATACCCTGGCTTAGCAACATGACATTTTAGCAGGAAATGCATGGTACGTAACTTAACAGAATTCGCTTATTGTGCACTTACAACATACGAACATACGATGTTTGAATACTGTTAAGTTTGCAGTCTGAAACATAATACTTTTTAACGGGGTTTAATAAACTTTAATACATCAATTTAAATAATATTAATTAGATAAAATATTAGTGTAACAAACAAAAGTAAGCTACGATAAATAATTATTTTTATTGCAATATTTGTGTCCAATTATTCAGCGTCATTAAAAAAATGTGAAACTATTAGAACAGTTTTTACAATTGTTGATTTCTCAAAAATTAAATTTCTATAAGTCAGGGATGATCTTAAACCAACTTTAAGACAAAAAAAAATCCATGCAAAATCGTTTTAAAGATGTTTTATAAATGCTTACAAAAGTAAAGTGCACTTATTTAACAAGATACAAAAACATGTAATTAAATAGCTATTCAATACTTGAAAATATATTTGCACGGATTTTTTTTTTATAGTTAAATTAGTTTTACACCGTCCACCAACTTTTATACTAAAAATAAAGTATTTTAAAATCAATATTAAAAAATGTTTCCATTTGTTTAAAACTTTTTGATTAACACTGTATATAGTTTATTTTGCCCAATTTATACCGACTATTCTAATAATCTCCTAAATGATAAGAAAGAAAAATAAAAACAAAACAGTTAACTTCTAAAGGGCTCGAAAGGGCTCTGCGTTCACAATGAACGTAGTAGATAGTAGTTAGTAGATAGTAATTAGTATTTAGTAGTTAGTGCGTAAACGTAAAAAGTACGTATTGAAATGTTTACTTGCATACGGGTAACAACCGACTTGTGTGTAGCTAGCACATAACCTCAATTTAAAAGCAGAACGTTGTTTATCGAATTGACATTTCTTGTATTCTACGTATTTATTTCTACATGATGATTTGTGGAGGATTATAACGGTAATAAGTAGTATTAAGAATCGTTCAACATTGCAATTTTAATTAATTTAAAACATTAAAAACATAGATACTTCACTTTA
Source organism: Elmis aenea (assembly GCA_947652605.1). Lineage (NCBI taxonomy): Eukaryota > Metazoa > Arthropoda > Insecta > Coleoptera > Elmidae > Elmis > Elmis aenea. The sequence continues at coordinate 53,542,672 of OX393577.1, read as the reverse complement.
GCTACTAACTACTAAGTACTATCTACTATCTACTACGTTCATTGTGAACGCTGACTTAAACACTTTTTTTAATATCTTGTAGCCCTCGAAATATTAAACTGATATAATTTTTTAAATCATAAGTATATTAGCTGTAGTTATTCTTAAACGATTTTAGAACTACGTTTTATGTAAAAATCCAAGATGGCGCCTTTAAGGAATAAAGTTCCAAAATTAGCGAAAACTGATGCAAAATCTTTACATCAGCGTATTAAGAATGGAAAGTTACTCACAGAAACTGTTTTTAGTTTTTAATATCTCTAAAACATAATAAAGCTACAAAAAGAAAATTGATTTTTTCTTACTTGTTTTTGTTTGCCTCTCTAAATTTTAATACAAAACCAAATTTCTCAACTTTACCTCAAGTTAACCAATTTCGCATCTCTTACAATCAGGGATGGAAAAGGTAACGTAACGATACCCGATAACGTTATAATAACGATTCAACTATAATTTTTTATACAATAACGTAACGATATTTTTATAACGTTATAATAACCGATAACGTTTCGTTAAAAGTTATTTTGTATCGTTATTCTCTATAAATTAATCTTTTATATGGCGGTCTTTTTATTTTCAGAAAATACAATATTTTGTTTGTATTTTAGAAATTAAAATGAAAATAAAATATCTCAACGTAATTTTGTACTACTTTTTAAATTTACATTATTTACAGATCCCATAAATAATTTCAGAGTTACAAATAAAAATTATTTTTATACAGCATGTTTCTTAAATAATGCGAAAAAATTCGGGAGGTGATTTCTTATCAAAAATTAAGGGGTCTTTTATACAATTTTTTTTTCTTTAGGGTCTCCTTTCGGAGTTACGCGCCCCTAGAGGGGATCGGTAAAATTGGGTTTTTATTTTATTTCTCAAATTTGGATAACTGTGGAAGAATGATATTCGGTAGATGTTTTATACTTATTAAAAGGTTTCCCATAGTAATATTTTTAATCATCGATGGTATCTAAATTATCATGAAAATTTAAAAAAAAAAAACTAAAGCATTTTGTAGAGTTACTAGTAACATTTTGCTACACATAATTTTTAACGTTTTCTAAGTGTTTTTAGTGATAAACTATACAAAGTACTAATTCTGTAAAGCAAAAAAAAACATTTTTACTAAATAAATTTACCTGAAGTAATCTAGCCTTCCATTTTTATTTCGTTTAGTAACTTTACGAAAAAATATATCCAGCAGACAAACAAAATATATTATAAACTTAGTGTAGGCACTTCTATTACTATTTACTAAGCAACAAATATTCTTACAATTATCACAATATCATCAATGTACAAGCCTACGAAATTTTAGTTAAATTGCATTGCCTATTTTGTAACTTCCAAAATATGTGAACCCAAGAAAGTTTCGAATTTATCTTCATAGGCCGCATGAATACTTCACATTATTTCAATAACAACTTTTGGCCTAGTTTCGAAATATTGCAACAATTTTCCACTTTCCCAGACCATCATCACATACGAAGTAAAGATTCCGTTAAAATTCATCATCACTGAATATAGAAACTTTGAGCAATTATAAAACAAATGTTATTGTTATTAAACTAATTCTGCACAACTTTGTGCACAGAAAAAATAAACTTTCAAATCTAACTTCAATCACAAAAACACCTCAGCTTTACGATATCTTGATTGATAGAATATATTATGGTAACTTGTTTTTAATCCCCTGAGCAAAAACTGAATAAATTTCACTTTTATTTCTGGAAGTTTTTTGAAATTAATTAATCATTGACCTATAAGCGATTCCCATGGGTGAACTTTCACACTTGAACGAATTTTGTCGATCCTAATTTTTCTTTAACGTGCAACGAATGACACTGCATGTCAGACGATAACCTAAATGTTACATTTTATCCGAAAAGAATTGTACATAAAAATTACTCTCGCTTGAAACATTTCGCAACTGTCAGTCAATATTAATCAGCAGCCTTCAATGCTTTGTAAAGTCAAAATTGATACAAAAACTAAGACAAATTTTAATAATTTTACAAATTTTTAGAATTCCACAGGAAATTCAACTTTTTTTTTAAAGCTACGCTTAACTAATTTGTAGTTCAACATTCTTAAAGTATAATTACCCAATATTGTATCATAGGAAAACCACAGTAAAACCAATTTTCATTTAATATCAACTTTGTTTTGTCTAATTCCACCAGTAGCTAATGAAAAATTAATTAATAAAACAGAAAGAAGACATAATGATAAAAAGAAGCACACCACACTTTATAGAGCACTATTATATCATATTTGTGCTTTTATGCAATTATACAGGGTCCTGCAACAGTGCGTCGGGCTTTCATAGCGCCCCGCCCGTAACATGCTTACATTTTGGCATTTGTTTTGTATCAGGGCGGCCTACTTCGGTGCATAAAAATGCAATTAAATGGCTACTTTTGTAAATCGTATTGATCATTATCATTTAAATACCACACTGACGTTTAAATGACATTTGTTGATAAAGATTTTTTTTGTTTTTCACGGCACGCTTGAAAATTTTGTGAAACCTAACCTATTTAAGTTAAACTTTTATTTTTTATTTCTTATTAGTTTAGCACTAAAATTAACTTGTGATTACATCATTGAATTCAGAAAAAAAATGTCTACAAGATTTAGTAAAAAAAAATAGATGGTGCCATTTGGAAAAAAAATAACTATCGTTTGGAATTTAAATTGAACTTGAAAAAAATTTAAAACCAATTCAGTTTATAGTATTTGAGGAGCCATTTCATTTAGTTTTTTGTTCACCAAAATCGGCCCACAAACAATGGAGTTACAGCTTGTGGCGTTTTTTGTGTGACACACTGTATATCTCAACAACTACGAGGTTTAGACATAGGACAACTCCTATAAAAATTGAAGAGGAGAAAAAAAACTATCGAGCAGCGAAATAAAATAGAGGTGATTACATTTGAAAAAAAATGAGTTGTGTCACTTTGAAGTTTGGAAAGTTTGGCATTTTTTTGTGAACACCCTGTATCAATTAATTTAAGTTTTTCATTATTAAAATGTTGCTCCCTAACTGGACTAACAGTATTGCTAAAACTTATTTCTTAACTTCAAAAAACGAGGTCGCAAGGATTTTTTAAAGTTAAGCCTGCTTATGTCAGATTTTTCGGAAAAAAAAGTTGGCAACACTGGCACAAAATCAAAGCATTAAAACAGACATGTAGATTGTAGAGGTTAACCTTTTCGGTGCTCCTGACAAAGTGACGAGTATACTCGCCAAATTTTTACTCGGCCCAAGGTGTTCGAGACGAGTTAACTCGCCCGAATGTTACCGCATTTGAAAGTTAGGCGCACTGCAGGCACAGAAAAACTAAAAGCATTGCGCACCGAAAAGATTAAACAATGACATCCGAAGACCTAAAAATATACAGGAAGTTCCATTTTAAAAAAATCTTTGTTTTTGTTATAGCGCAAAAATGGGACACCCTGTACAGCTGAAAATAATTTTAAGACGTAGACCTTTTCAAAACAATAATTGTATGTACTAAAGTTTTTTTTCTATCTCCTACGGGCGGGGCGCTACAAAAGTTCGACGCACTGTTGCCGGACCCTGTATATGTATTTTTAAGCAAACTGGACGGAATAAGCCATCTGCATTGGCATTTAATCTCATGATTTAAACTTGATATTCTGCTGATCGTGTTATCCATGTAATAAAGTGTTCAGGGCCGGATTTACCACGTACACGACGTTGACAAGCCGATAATTCAATTTCAGAATTAATTACAGTGTCTCAGAGATTCTGGATACGTGCTGCATAGTCTGCACAAGTTGTGCAGCCAAAGTTATAAACATTTACTTAAGTTATAAACAACAAATTGAAGTTACGAAAAGCTTGTAGAACTTTGAGTGATTCCATAATTGATAAAAATTGATTTTTGTGAAGTTTTACAACAAAATTTTGTTAATAATATATTTACATCCATATAACCTTGTAAGATATTTTTAATGAACTCAGGATTTTCCTGTGAAAAGCGTTAATATTCTTTTGTTAAAAACGAAAACGTAAATAAGGCTTAAATCGTTTTAACCCTAGGTTTACCGTTAAATTTTTCACCCTTCGTTTACCGTTAAGGTACCCGGGTACTTTCATTTATTTTGTGATGAAAATATAGCATTTTTCAAATGATACTATAATTGTCTCAATTTTCATTTAGGAAAATATTTATTATTGTTTAAAATGTATCAATCTACAACATTTATTATTCAAAAACATTTGTTATTCAACATTTGTTATTCATAAACATTTATTATTCAACTTATTATTCAAAAACATTTTTATTCAAAAAAAATTATCTTTCTAAAAAATTACAATTAAAATTATTAAAAAACAACTAAATTCAACTATAAAATACCACACTGACGTTTAAATGACATTTGTTGATTAAGATTTTTTTTGTTTTCCACGGCACACTTGAAAATTTTGTGAAACCTAACCTTTTTAGTTAAACTTTTATTTTTTATTTCATATTAGTTTTGCACTAAAATTAACATGATTACATCATTGAATTCAGAAACAAAGTGTCTACTAGATTAAGTAAAAAAAAAAATAGAGGGTGCTATTTGCAAAAATATATTGACTATCGTTTGACATTTAGGTTCAACTTGAAAAAAATTGAAATCCAGTTCATTTTATAGTATTTGAGGAGCCATTTCATTTACTTTTTTGTTCACCAAAATCGGACCACAAACAACGGAGTTACAGCTTGCGGCGTTTTTTTTTTGTGACACCTTGTATGCATACCGTTCCCGTAATGCCATACGTTTCGAGTTCCCGGGAACGCTTTTATTGACACCATCGTCATGTCTTCTTTTACTAATGATGGAATAAATACAAGAAATCTATTTAAAAAAAAAAAAAACAAGTACACAAACAACATACCATGGCAATTGACCTGTTGCGTTTGATGGTCCAGCTACTTCGTTATCCATAATTACAAAACTAATTATTGTTCACTTCACTAATCTAATTTTATTGAAACTGAATTCTTACTCGCGACACAGTCAAAACAAACGAAAAAAGCGTCCGACAGCTCAAATACCAAGCCGCGCGACGCGGCGCCTTGTACATAACGTTTAGTACCCGGGTACCCTAACGGTAAACGGCGTATAAAAATAATTCAAAATGATTTTACTAAAAATCTAAAAACGCAATTCATTTTAATTTTTTACTTTATGTGTACAATTTAAGATTTAAGATGTCAGAGACGTTCAGGGTCCCAAATCGCCCCGAACACAAAAAATCAAATCAGTTAAAACGAAAAAGTTACCCGGGTACCTCAATGGTAAACCTTTAAATCTCCACAACTTTTACATTACAAAAGTTTTAATAGTGTGGTTACTGGTTAGTAATCGTTTCCAAGTTCATGTGTTTGTAAAAAATAAACGAATATCGTTAGGTTTTTTAAGCAAACATGTATAGTAACCCACAAAATTAGTTGTTAAATTTCAAACTCAAATTAATCGATTTTGTTATTATAAATTCATTTATTTTTGTTTCCCTTAATACAATTATTTAAGAAATATGATAATGATTCGATAGACCTGCAATCCTTAACTCATTTTACCGCGAAAAGTTACTAACAAACGAAAATTTATATTAAACGAAATATACCTACCGCAGTTTATTATGAATATGTCTATCAAAGTACGATCTGAAATTGCGATTTGAATAAATTTTCGCCGTCGGTGCATTTTTTCTAAAATATTGATATTTAATAACTACACAGGTTTTCTGTAATGCTAAATTTCATATTTGTAATAAATAACATTGTCCATATATCTGTAAACTACTTTATTTCTATTAGCAAAAAGTGCAAACAAACTTACAAAGCTAAATGCAAATATTTATCTCTTTCATGTATTAATTAAGTCGGCATTACAACTGCTTAAACATCAAATACGTTGGAAATGTATCTACAATGTGCAGCACAAACTTATTTAAAACTATTTCAACCTTAAATTTTGAAACCTATTTATATCATTTACTAGGAATGTTCTGTGATAGTTCTGATCAACAGATTCTCTTGCTAATTTTCTGTCTAGTTAGTCCATACCAACCTTTTTGCAATTCGGTTAAACATTGATCAATCTATCTATTGGATAAAGTTACCACACAAATAGTACTTTTAACAACAATGAATCAAGTAATTTACCAGATAAAATCATAACTGTAAGATTTTTAAATCTATTAGCCATCAAATGCCTACGAAACATTTCATGCATAGTATATGGTTGTTGCGTTGAGCATTTGAACAGAAAGGAGATTGATTATACAACCACACTGTCTTTTGCATGCCATACCCGAAGTATACAAACTTTTTTCTGTGTCCGTTCAGAAAATCTGTTGTTTTCGATCAATTTTTAGGCTTGAAAATACATTTTTACTGGCCTACGCCAGAAAGTAACTGGTTGCCATGGTGATGAGTTGTCTACCGGGCTAGGCCAGAAAGTAGTTAGTTGCCATGGTGATAAAATGTTTTGTTGATTTGCGCTGTCAAACAAGCGTTATTATATCACCATGAATGTATTTTACATCTGGCAACCGAATGGATTTTGGTGAAATGGCCTCGCAAATTGGTATAAATTCTGGACATTTTGTAAAGCAAAGAAGTGTTTTGTCCAGACTCAAAGTGTGTCCAGTGTTCTCCAAAATTGTGCTCAGCCAGTTCACCAGTCCAGGGGGTTACTCTGGACTGGTACCATGATGTGTTATGTTGCCAAGTTGTGCTAAAGCCATTCCGTCTAAGTCCAAAAAGTTCCGCTGGACTTTAACAGTGTTGCTCTACATGTAAGTGTTCACTTAATATAGTCTAAGTCCAAATTCGACGTGATATTTGCTTGCCATGACTAACCCCCTGATCCCGAATTACTAACGCACCTCTCAACAGTTACTAAGGTCTCCTAAAGGCCATATGTAACAATACAATAACAAAAAAAGGGAAATAGAACAACGAAAATTGCAACCTATCTAGAATTACATTAAATAGTTTGATGCAAATCAACTAACTATACATATTATGTTGTGCCAGTTGACGTCTTTTGAACCAAAACGAATTAAAAATTAATTTTCAATACACCGCAGTTAAAAACTTTTTCTACGTTCATTAGTGAAACTTTTCATGCCTAGACTCCACGATTATATTCCTAAATAAGGAAAACTTTTTAATACATAAATCTTATGTACATTAGTCATGACATTCGTCCATAATCATTTGTGTTGGCCGCATTTATCTCGATAATCTGTTTTCCAAAGTTTCTTGGCGTGTTCGGTAGCCACTATTGCAGTTTTGTCGCATCGTTTCAATAAAAAATCACATCGTGCAAACTGTTCGAGATGTGACAGTCTGATATCCCAGCAGCCGCGATGAATGCAAAGTTGTATTTAACAGATCATTGGGTTTTCAATTGGACGATTTTCTGTACAGTGCAAAAGGACTTTTAAAGCATTTTGAGTTGACAGCAAATGTACTGTCATATAACTTACTTGTTGAAGATCAATGAAGCAAGTATTTTATTAGATTTTGTTTTCCGCCTCGAAAATTGACGTAACCAATCGAATTTACTGCTAATATTGATTACGAATGCCACTGAGGGAGCGTTGAGCATGGTAATCGGTTTTTTGTTATGTACAGGGTGCTCAAATACAAAAAATTATCGTTTACGACAAGTTAACGAGCAATAACACTTAGAAATTACTTTTTTTTGACACAATTAAAAAAATCACTTGCAACGCCAATATCAAGCAGTTTTCATACAGTGTAGTCAACATTCGATACTCAAAATTGGCAACTTTTAAACCATAATAGATATAAAGTCGTTTAAATAAAACAAAAGGTACCTATCAGACAACGTGTTTCAAATTCAAGTCTCTACATGGGGATCTCGCATATCTTAAGAGCTGTAAGTCATTTACATTGGAACAAAATTGGAAATTTTGAATATTAAGGGAAAAATATTAGTACTCTCTCGGTACAAAAAGTTATTAAGAACAAAAATAGATAAAATTTGAAAACTTAAAAATACAAAAATAGCTATTTTTTGTGAAATCAGAGTTGCCACAAAAACTACCAAAATTATATCAAAATATTATAAATATCCCGAAGGTACTAACAAACTATATATTTTTAAAAAAAAATCGTTTAATCTGGCTGTTCTAGCCTACTCAAACACATATTCTAATAATGCGGCGACACTATGTGAAAGATGCGGTCTAATTACTGTTCAGAGACCACAGTAATGTATCACAGGTTGTCTTGTGGTGGACTTAGGGCTGCTCCATTACTGAAACTGACAGCTTGTCAGACATTCCGAAGTTTCGAAACCACCAAGACTCAAAATTCTTCCTGTAATTTTCTTTCGCCCACAAAATACGAGAAAAAATCCCCTAGCAACAATCGTGAAATAAAAAATTTGCGTTTTTACGTTAGAAATGCCAATTTGTCTATAAAAATCAAATTAGGTCTGTAACCTGAAACCAAGTTTGATCTAAATGTCTAACCAAAATATATCGTCAGCAAAATATGATAGAGTAGACATTTTTATTATTGCTTTAAAGTAAGTTGTTTACAAAAATTCATAAAATTGTTCATTGGCACTTATGCACAAAGTATACTAGAGCTAGGATGAATTTATTGACAAAAAAACAGGTAGACCATTTAAGCCTTTAAAGTGCAATACTGTATTATTAGTCTTAATTTTGACAATTAATGTCCATTAAAAACTTCGTCTATGTAAAATAATTACACAGTGCATGGCAAAAATGTCAAAACAATATTGTTTTGGAAAAGTCCTTGGACGCGTTGATTTTATATTTCAAGAACAAACTTTTTTTAATAGACGCAATTTTTGATCTTTGTTTTCCAGAAACGACACCATCGACTTTATTTTTAAATTATAACACCCACATTTTTTTCTTGATTCTGATAGACTGTTTAATTATATTAATGACAGTTGACACCTTACACAAGAAAATTTACGAACAAAACACAATTAAAAAATTAAAATTTTGTTATAAACAAAATTTAATAAAAACACCATTGCTTAGCATCTTAGCAAATTAAGTATAACATTCGAGCTAACATCAGTTGTTTCCCTGACAATAAGCAAGCCTATTAACAAATACTTCTTGTACCCTTTGAATTAATTGCAACAAGAATTAAAATTTCTATTCGCTGCGTCACTGTTAAATGTGCCATAGTACCAACTGGGTATTGCAAAGCGGTTTTACCGTTACAGTTACCGGTAAAACCGTTTTTATTAACGGTAATTGTCTCCTCGTTCCGGTAATACCGTCCAAACTTAAAACGACAACGATAGATGGAAGATGCCACTCATGTTCTGAATAATATATAATTTTATACAATAAATAATATATTATTATAATAAAGTATGGATACTTAAAAAAAATTAATGTTATGTATTTTGATATCTTACTTTAATTAAAATAAGTAGACAGCAATATGAAAATTTTATTTATTTTACTGTTTTCTTAAAAGTGAAAACGTTAAAAAGCATTTAATAAAAATTATTCTTATTTCTTATTATTTTTAATTCTTTACAACAACAACAAAATATGTTATTTAATTTAATTAAAATAAATAATGTTCATTTGTTGATATTTACCGGTAATTACCGGTATTACCGTCACAGAAATTTTACTTTTACCGTTTTCCGGTAATGTCAAAAGTCGATAAAATTACAATCCCTAGTACATACCAATTTAAATTTCAAAAGAGTTATTGCTTGACTTAATTTACTTGACAAGTAAAAACATGGCTGGATAAGATACTTTGATAATTTATCGACTTAGCAACGCAGTGTTTGATTAATTTTTGGTAATAAAATTAAGGTTTATCAATTTTCACTGTGTTTTGTTCGAAATTTTTTATATGTAAGGTATCAAAATTTTTAAACTGTCATTTAGGGCAGCGGTCTCCAAACTTTTTTGGTCGCGCACCCTTCCTTTAATGTCATAGAATCACCGCGCAACCCAGAATAAAAAATTACAAACGTTTTTTTACAAAATTCTTTAAATTACGGTGTGTAAACAGAAATATTAATTTATTACAAAATATCTCGCGCACCCCAGAAATTCTATCGCGCACCCCACTTTGGAGACCACTGATTTAAGGTATTAAATGCGGGTCTAGAAACATTCTTCGCCCACAATTCTTCGCCTTGACAATTCTTCGCCCACAATTCTTCGCCTACACAATTCTTCGCCGCCACAATTCTTCGCCGCATACAAGCATATCACAAATTAATGTGATTGTTTTTATCTATAACGTAATTTTTACAGATTATTTTACATTAGCCTAAAGTTGTTTCTTGTATTAATAAATACTTCTTCTTTTAATATTATGTTTAAAAATTGCTACATAAATAGTGTATGTTGTGATTTTTAATCTTGTTTGTGTTATTATAGTATGAACAAAAATTAAATTAACCTAACCTAACTTACTCTTAAGTAAAATAATCTGTAAAAATTACGTTATAAAGAAAAATATTCACATTTACAAACAAAATGTGTGTTATGTTTGAATGCGGCAAAAAATTGTGGCGGCGAAGAATTGTGGCGGCGAAGAATTGTGTACGCGAAGAATTCTGGGCGAAGAATTGTGGAGGCGAAAATTTGTGGGCGAAGAATTGTGGGCGAAAAATGTCCCGGACCCGATTAAATTCCTATTAGAATTATAATTTGAAAAAACTCGAAAACAAATCAAGATCAAGAATCGGTTCTGTAATAAAATTGCGTGTTCTTAATTAAAAACAAAACTGACATATAGGTACGAGGATTTTTTCCAAAGAAAAGTATTCTTACGATTTTAATGAGTTTATTCCATACTTTTGCCGCGCACTGTATAAACACAACAGTAGGTAATTAGCAAACAAAGCATGTATATTGTAGAACTACACGATATGCTCATTTTTCATTTTATTACTTCAAAAATTATTCCACGTTCTCTATTAGCTACAAACAAAATTATCCTATTAGCTACAAACAAAATTATCGATCTCCATTTAATTTAGTATTTAATTAAATTCTTTCAGTATTTCAATTTAAAATGACGTTCGCTAAAATATTTTGTGCATAACTTGCAAAACGCCAAAAAAGGATCTGATTGTAGGAAACCAATTATTTCACGGCGTACTGAATGGATAAATTAATTCGGTTCATATTAAAATACGTAATTACATTTTCGAGTTTAATCTAAAATAATTATCGGTATATGAGTATATTCCACTTCACTTCCATTAAAATTGTCTATTAAATCTATTTCATAACAGTTCTCGCAAAATTTGCAAGTGCAGTATGAAAAATTAAATATTTTATATTATGTAGACGCACAACTCGTTGTTATTGACACACAAATATGGGAAAAATATACAACTGTTATAATTAATTTTAAAAATGAAGTTGTTTTAAATGAATTTAGCAAAATAATTAAACTCAAACAAAAATTCTTTTATTTATTATCGCCAATTCACATACTTATAATTTTACAAAAAATTGCATATATTATTAGATTGATGTGAAATTAATTTCCCTTAAATAAAAAACAAGATTCAAAAAATAAAGTTAATTTAATCAAGTATATTATAGTATAATTATTATTATATATATGTTATATACATCTCAAAATTAAAAAAATATAAAAATCCGATTGTTTAAACAGCACTAATTGAATTCTTGCCAAAAACATTACTTACTTAGTAGTCACAAAAAACCAAAATCGATAAAGGAATTGGTGATTCTACAGATATGGCTGAGTTGCTTCAGATATTATGTAAAACAATATAGTAGGTATATTACATAACAAGAGTTGTTAGAGAAGCATATTACGCACGAGTGGAACAGTTGCGCACGGAGCCGCGTAGCGGCGAGTTCGTATTTCCACATGTGCGTTATTGCTTTACAACTCGTGTTATGTAGCTTCCTTTTTCTACGAACACATAATACCTACTATTTTAACAGCTTTTTGGCTGATATACACATGTAATTACGTTCTTGTCAATTTTGACGTAAGTAAAATTTAATTAGCTTGCCAAATAAAACACACACTTTAGCTCAGGGGTCAAGAAACTTTTTTGGATATTACCCCAAAATATATTTATTTACAACAATATTACTCCCTCGAATTGAAAGTGAGAAAAAGGTTTTTTTTAATCTTCAGCTACCAGGAAACTCACAGAACATTTAAATTGAAAATAGTTTATTAAATCTATTGGTATTGAGAATGCAGTCACAAATATGAAACACTTTTGTTTGAGACGCTAAAAAAAAACAAAATTATCAAGTAAAAAATAAACTGCACGGAATAGAAATTGCAGTTATTAGACAACATTAATAAAAAAATTGTTATGAAACTAAAGAATTAGTAGTAAAATTAGGCAAGACCAGAAAATACCATTTTTAAAATCGTCTGTAACTCCTGTAGAATATTAGATATTTCAAATGTTTAAAAACATAGCCTAAGCAAATTTTTAAACCGAATCAGATGGTAATCACTAATTTTTCCTAGGTCAATTCGTTTTTATTTTATCATGATCCAACTTTATTTTTTCTTATGGGCGCAGTTTTTGCTATATACCGTATCAAATAGATTTTTTTTCTGATTTCATTTATGTATCACATTTATGATATTTTACTGCTACATTCATTGCCAAATTTGTGAAATTTCGTCTTGGACAACAACCACTATAAATCAGGTAGGCCGGTCGTTGTAGTTTATGTCGTTACCATGACAACCAATCAACAAACTAAAACTTTTGAAAGCGTATAGTCATCGTAATAAAATCGTATAAATGAACTTTATCAATGAAGGTAAACGCGATATTCTGCGATTTTTTTATTCCTTGGATGAAATCATTTATTTTGGTTTGCCGATCCATGTTTTAAGCTCTTTAGAATAAGCGAGATCCATTACTGGAACACGAATTTGAATTAGTTTGTTTATACACAACCCTTTTACATGCCACTGAATTTGCTTTAATCTTTAAATTATAACGACGCCAAACAGAATTCTTACTGTATAACGACGCATCACCAAAAATCATATAAATAAAAGGCAATATGTTTACATTTGTGTGTTTAATTTTAAATCCCAAAACCAATACCCTCAAAAAGATTACACTTCGCGTTAGTCTTCAAATAAATCGTAGATATTTATTTATACCTATAGAATCTTTATATAGTTTTATTAATTGAATACCAATACAATTTTACCATTATTAAAAACATTATTTTTCTGCTGTCATATCTATAGAATTATTTTTACGTTATTTTAATGGAAAACACTAATGAAGCTCAAACGATTAAAAACAAACTATATGGGATACTATTGCGAATCAATCACACGTCTAGCTCGTAAAAACTTAATTTTAAATTGTGCTTATACAAATTGATGTATATAAATAATTGATTATTTAATACGCATTACATTTAGCTGACGCAAAATATATTTGTATTACTTAATTAATGTATCTGCTATCTATTCAAACAATAAAACGTTAAATTAAATTCAAATCGTTTGTATAATGGAAACTGCTGTAATATATAAATAGTTATTTCATTTCTATTCGGAATAAAAACCCGGAAAATTTTCCATAAATCTGATAAATTTAATGAAAAGTAATAAATTTTTGAGCGTCTATACTCCAGCCAACTTTATTGTTTCCATAAAATCAGTGTATAACTAGATCGCGCATTATGCTGGTGGTTGTGATATTGGCGGTGGAATATGACATGTGTATTTCTGAATTTATGGACGGGAGATAAGTGTTTTTGGATTTCATAACCAACTTTATTTTATTAGCAACATACTTTTATTGCCTTAGCCTTTTATTGCCAATCTATAGTTTCGAATAATTGGACAGTATTATTGCTGAAAGAATCCTACAATTTTTCATTAATACTAACTAATAGTATGCTGGCGCCTGTATTCCTTATTCAAAAAGTGGTTCTGTTAACCGAAACACACTATGTTTATAAATTAATTTTTAAAAAACTTCGTTCGCCACAATGTACAGGGTATAATTTTCAACTTTATGAATTAGGGGATCCCCCAAACTGTAAGAAATAGAAAATGGTTAAATTAGCAAAGAAGTGTGTAAACTTGGTAAAACTTTTAAGTGAAAATATGCATATTATACTGACATCTTGAAGTATTCTAAAAAGCGAACAACTTATATAAAAAATTTAAATATAAAGATCTTATTATTAACATGATATATCGTACATATATTTGCGATTCAATCAGTTCAAAGCCGTTTGTCGCATCCTAATCTCCATCTTCTTCTGTCAAGCCAATCTTGTTCTTGGAGTCCTCTGTCCTCCATGGACTCCTCCAATCATTTTTTCCTGTTTTTTTCTGTCTTACACATGGTTGCCACTTCCAAACTTGTGCTAGTAATCAATCTTCTGGCATCCACCTTAGATGGCCATAACATTGTAATCTCTTTGATGCGATTGCATCAATTACATTAGTACCTACGTCCATTCTTTCCCGGGTGTCCGCAGCACTTCCTCCAGTACTCCATTTTCAGAGCTGTATTTTACTTTCTTCTCTTTTATTAGTTGCCCATAGTTCAGCCCAGTATAGGGTTATACTTGCTATTATTGATTTGTACATTTTGCTTTTTGTCGTTTTTGTCACAATCTTGTTTCATAGCAGGGAGTTTAATTTTTTTATGCAGCTCGTCCTTGGCCAACTCTGTTTGAGATTTTAGTTTTACAGTTTCCATCACAATTTATCTTGACACCAAGATATTTATATTCATTCGTACTCTTAATGATTCGGTTTTCAAGTTGGATATCGCCGGCATGACCTCCAGCAATAAGGTATTCTGTTTTTACATTATTGATGTTTGAGTCCTACTTCTGATATTCTTCTTTAATTTTCTGAACATGTATTCTATGTCGTCACTGTCTTCTGCTAATACTAGTTGGTCATCAGCAAAAAATAATGTGTACATGATACATTTAAAATTAGGTACTTATAGGTTAAGTGAAGACCCCAATCATATAGCGTTGTTAAACTTAGCCTCGCCTACTTAGGTTTTTAAGAATATATAGTTAACTTTTTTATTATTTCTGGATCCGTCCAGAAAATCAGTTGTTTCTGAAAATACATCTTTACTGGCCTAAGCCAGAAAGTAACTGGTTACCATGATGATACGTTGTCTTCACCGACCTAGGCCGGAAAGTAGCTGGTTGCCATGGTGATAAGTTGTTTTGTTGATTTGGGCTGTCAAACAAGCGTCATTATACCATCAAGCGAGTTTCACCTGCAGTTTGTTAAGTTAATCTTGAATTATGGATGGTGACAATAGTGATTTTGGTGTCAGTGGCGGACGCAGAAAAGATATTGTACATAACATACCCGTAAAGTAAGTGTTTCGTATGCTCTCGTATGCTTTCAGAACTTGCCTACGGCTCGTCCAAAAACTGCCTCTCGTCCGTAAAGTACCACTTCCGGTCTTGTTACGTAAATAACTATTTATTGCACGTCATATTGGACTTGTATGCTACTAATTAACCAAGTTTAAGATAAATGCAATAACTTTTAAATTCTAGAACCAAATTTATAGGGAATTTAAATTTAGTCGTCCGGGGGAAATTTGGTTATTACTGAATTTTAATAAAAATATTATTGAACATTATCGACTTGAAGGAATTTAACAGTGACAACAAATATTAATATTCGTTCTTGAGATATAGCCTAAAATTAACATGTAAATATTGTTAAAGGGTGAGGCATCACTTATGACACCCCCACTTATTTTGTTATTAGAAAGAATTATCAAAAAAGGTTTCAAATAAAAGTTGTTTGATACAGTATTTCCCAAATTATTGTCATGCCAAATTTCGTTTTTCTTTTGTTTTTTTAGGAGTTAAGGCGCCATATTTGTTTTTTTTAATGGTACCATACATATTTTTTATACGGTTAGAAAGACATTTTCTTTCTCTTTTCAACGCACTAAAACTTTTATACCCTTACATAACAAAATTTTTAAGAAAATCGCAAGCAAAAGAATTTCTACAATAGTGGTTTTTGTTAAACATTGATCATAAATTAATTAGTAGGCTTTGCAAAAAAAAGTAAAACAAATGTATGTAATGTCACAATTTGATCATAGTTTGACAATTTTGTGTTTAATACTTTTTTAAAATGCCTTTTTCGTTTTCTCGTGCAGAAAAAATAGAAATGTTATTGATATTTGGTGAATGCCACAGAAATGCAACGGAAGCGATTCGGTGTTATGCAGGAAGATATCCGGAAAAGCGGCATCCTACAAAGAAGATATTCAAAAGATTACTGAAATCGTTACAGGATACTGGAAGTCTGGATATTAAGGATAAAAAGGTTGTACATGGTAATGTAGTCAATGAAAATAATGAAATTGCGATATTAGCAGCCATTGAAAATAATCCCCATATTAGCAGTAGAGACATATCTCGAGAAAGTGGTATTAGTCAACGTAGTGTCCTAAGAATGTTTCATAAACATAAACTTCATCCGTACCACATCTCGTTACATCAAGAAATTTATGGACAAGATTTTGAAAACAGGATGATGTTCTGTAGATGGGCTGAACAACGAATTGCAAAAGATAATATTTTTTTTTAAATTCGTCCTTTTTACTGACGAATGTACTTTTAAGAATTCAGGACATGTAAATAAACACAATTTACATTATTGGTCACCAGTGACTCCACATTGGATGCGTGAAAATGCAACACAGCGTCGTTGGTCAGTAAATGTATGGGGTGGTTTTATCGGCAATTTGTTGATTGGACCGCATTTCTTCGACACTAACTTGACCGGAGTAGTTTATTCGGAATTTCTAGAATACGAATTACCGGGCCTATTAGAAAATGTTCCATTAAACGTACGAGCCAACATGTGGTTTCAACACGATGGGGCACCGCCCCATAAGAGTCAAATTGCAAGAAACGTGTTGAATAACCAATTTGAGAATCGTTGGATTGGACGCAATGGACCAGTTAGCTGGCCGCCACGTAGCCCCGATTTAACAATTATGGACTTTTTTGTTTGGGGTACAGTGCAACAAATTGTTTATCAAACGCCACCTACCACTGCTGAAGATATGAAAAATAGAATACGCGAAGCATTTCAAACAATTAATAATGAAAACAAGGGCTCTAGTGCAGTAAATTCGTTTGAAAAGCGCGTACAAAAATGTTTTCAGCGGGAAGGACACCATTTTAAACATTTATTATAGTAGTTTAGTGTTTACCGTTGTACCCTAATTAACTTTCTTTTTAAATTCATTACCGTTTTGTATTATGGGCGTCTATTTACTATAAAATACATAAGATGTACAAAAATACTTTATTAAATACGTTAAACGACATTTACAGTCAACGGACAACAACTTCATGTATGACTAAATAATAGCCTCGAACCCAATGTCACTTTTGTCTAATAATAGTCTCGAACCCACCGGTACGCTGTCAGTGTCATTTTCAAAGCCTACTAATGTAAATTAATTAATAGAGTACGCTTTTAAAACAAGTTTCATAAAAAATTGTTCTTTTGCGATTTTCTTAAAAATTTTCTTATGTAAGGGTATAAAAGTTTTAGTGCGTTGAAAAGAGAAAGAAAATGTCTTTCTAACCGTATTAAAAAATGTGTATGGTGCCATTAAAAAAAAACCAATATGGCGCCGTAACTCCTAAAAAAACAAAAGAAAAACGAAATTTGACATGACAATATTTTGGGAAATACTACATCAAACAACTTTTATTTGAAACTTTTTTTGATAATTCTTTCCAATAACAAAATAAGTGGGGGTGTCTTAAGTGATGCCTCACCCTGTATGCTCTTACAACTCATATGTTTTACAGCATTAATTTTTTTTAACATTTCACTGTATATTTTTTCGTATTTTTGATTTAAAAAGACAGTGGTATATTGTCGCCTTCACTACGAATCCGTTTTTGTCCTAAGCCAATGAACAACTAAAAAAAGTTTTGTGAACTAAATTTTCGAAAAGAACTGAAGTTTTCGATTGTTCGCATTGGCAACCAAATTATAGATAGAAACTCCGCACACATATCGGTAATTAAATATCACTCTGCAAGTAATAAGAAGATGTGTATTTTCTGAAAGATACACGTCAGAATTGTATTTCTTGTACAGTCAATCTCAATTATAACTTCTTCGTGGCTAATTCATTTGGGAAATCAACTTGCAAGTTTGTAACTTTTAAGTTTTCAAATTACTTGTCGACTTTTATCAAAATCGTTTTCTATGCATGATGTGATGCGCGCAATGTGTTTTTTCTTGTTTATGTATGCATATTACTTCATTACAAATACGGTCGTGTTTGGTTGTTACGAGAAATAATTTCAGTTTTATTATTATTACCGAGAAGATGAACTTTCTTTTTGGATCCTTTTTATTTCGGGAATATTTTATACCAGAACTTCTCAAACTATTTTCATCGGCGACTCCTTTGGATCAGACTTATTTTTTCACAACCCTTTACTCATTTTCATCAAAGCAATTG
The DNA here is from genome assembly GCA_947652605.1 of Elmis aenea. NCBI lineage: Eukaryota > Metazoa > Arthropoda > Insecta > Coleoptera > Elmidae > Elmis > Elmis aenea. Next base: position 53,524,063 of record OX393577.1, on the reverse strand, counting down.
GTACTAACACTGTTTATAAATAGCCGATTTACCGGTTTTCGCGTGAGTCTTTTGCGCGAACCCTGTTTAAGCGAAAAAAGAAAATACCTTAAATAGTCGAAAAATATATAATAAAAAAAACATTTTGGCTAAAAAATTGAGTTAAAAGTGCCAAAATTGGATTTTTTTTTTAAATTAATTTATTTATAAGAAAATCATGTCTTGTAAAGAATATTGACATGCTAAATAGAAGTATAACAATACAAACAAAGTTATATAAATTAATTGATCATATTACTTTTTTTTTAAATTTAAATAATGTTACCATCTAGTCTTAGATTAATAAGTAACTTAGTTCTATTCCTAATATACTATAAAAAAAGTTAAGATCTGAGGGTCACCCATTGGCGTTTCTTATCTGTTCTAGTATTTGGCACTCTATTCTTGAGCACTAACACAAACTGACTCTGTCTTTTTTAAACATTTGTTAACACTTTTTTTAAGCACTAATAGTGACACATTATACCAGCTCAAAGGGTTTTTTCTTTTGAGTCTCCTGATTATATTTGTGTTATCGAGAAGCTGGATAGCCTCGATACTCACGTGCTACACTAGTCTTTCTTCGTGGCTTCGCGAAAACTTCTAAATTTCACTGTCCACAAACTCTACTCCAAGGTCTCTATGAAGATCATCGTTTCTAATGTACCAGGGTGCATCTACGATGTTCCTTAGTACTTATTTTGAAAAGTTTGTATTACTTTGATGTTGCTTTTTTTGGTGCAACCCCACACCGGTTTTAAAATCTGCTTGTATAGTAGAAGCTTATTATGTACTGACAGAGCGGAGTTTCTTCCTAAGAGCCAGTACGTTTTTCGATATCTAATAGCCTCCTCTCTCTTTTTTCTCTGAAATGAACTTTCCATCGAAGTTTAGTGTCAAGTGTTAAAACCGAGGTATTTGGCTGTGTTGGTGTATGGTATTATCTGACCATTTATGGTTACCGGAGCGTTTTCTATTCGTTTGTTGGTAAAATCAATATGGACTGACTTGGTTCCGTTAAGTTTTATCCCCACCTTTTTGTCCAGCTTCGAAATTGATTGATGGCTGTTTGCAGCTTGTTTGCTGTTGCTTAGTTGCTTTTGCCGACAACTAGGATGGCAGTATCGTCAGCAAAAGTAGCTATTGTGGTGTTTTCTAGTACTGGAAGATCACAAGTAAACAGTAGGTAAAGGGCTGGACCCAAGACACTACCCTGTGGCACTCCGGCTTCAATTTCCTTGAGATTATAAATATTACATTTAAATTTACCAAAAAGAAAAATTTACTGAAGGCTAAACAAAAATAAGAATAAGTTTACCTTTAATGGAATGGGTGTTATTGCTAATTCCTACACAATAACTCGAATCAAGGCTTAATATTCGTCAGTGCATGTCTCATAGCAATCTCGATGTTCTAAAGACCTAAGCGGAATTTTGTTTTAAGTGCCGTCTGTTAAAAATTCCGAATCGCACAAATAGGTGATATCTAATACATAGCAAAATAGTAGCCATTGCTTGTTCTTTTGTACTTTAAATTTTGCTTTTCCACGAAGCCAAAAAATTCCAAGACTTTCTCGAAAATTTCCAATTCAAGATTTGAATCTGAATCTGCAAGTTTTTTCTGTGCTTCCAATGAGAGGTCTTTTACATTTCCGTTACATGCTAAAAGGGTCTTGAATCCAATCTTCTTATTGTCTAATTCCGGTAGAATATATTTCTAAAAATTGTTTTCCAAGCGGTAGGCAACAGCGTGGCCGAAAGTCACAACTAGCAATTTTGCCACTGTTGTGAAAAATGAAGGATAAGATTAGTTACCCAATTTTTTTTTAATGTTACAGCGTACCTCAAGGGGTCACCACCCCTAGTTTGAGAAGCCCTGTTTTAATACTACACTGGCATTATCTATTCGTGGGGTGGTAATGTATTATCAGGGTAATTGTAGTAAACTGCTGCGTGTGAAGCAGAATAGCAAGTAAGTTTAGTTGGTCTCGAGGTATTTCTCCTAAAAACATCAGCCGCAAACCACAACAAACGGCCCTTCCGCATTACAACGTAGAGATTTAAGAATAATGTGGTTAGTTTTTTCACGAAACGTTTTTTTGAGTCTTCACTTGCACGATGTATCCGTAACCTTTTGTGGTTGCACTTTTCTCGTGCTAAACTGGAACTGTAAATCTTCATTTTCTTTTGTCCCTAAACCTTTCCATTTTAGCGCAGTTACCGTGTGCGTTAACAAATTTTCCGTTAATAAAGTAAAGTATATCTGTCTTCATCTGGTTCACCTTTAAATCTATTTTTCTATCTCTGCTAAATGGAGACGTGAGCGAAATCGCAAAGTGTAGTAGATGAGGTTAAAGGAATCCGTCAGAATGACGCATGTTATACCTGTATAAGAACACTATCTCTGTCTCTGTTAAGGATAATGTATCATTGTGTCTTTCTCAACCTACAACATTTATCTTGCTTTTGACTGACATTGTACAGTCCCACTGAAAAGGATTTCTTTGTAAGGTTCTAGTGCGAAGGTCCCTGTAAACTACTGAAAATTGGTTACTGTAATATATTAGTTGAAAAACTTGACTGTTCGTCAAAGCCCATGTCGGATAACAGTGACAAGTAGAAAAGGAGAAGGAGTATAATGAAAATTGAATCATATCGGCCAACTTTGTGCGATCAAAGCCTTTAAAAATGCACTCCATCTGTTTACTGTGGAATTTTCCCTACCTAATTTGCTTACTTTGTTCTTTGTTATCCCTTTCATCAGTCGCATTTTCAATAAGAATATTAAACGTTCTGTTTTCAGGACGACCGCTTATTATAAACTGGATTTAGTATTTGCTTACAAAGGAGTTCTTGAGATCCAATATACTTTGATATGAGTAAGCGCTTAAAGTTTTAAATTAATATTTTCACTCATTAATTAAATTGAAAATCTTAAAACGTTGCAATAATTACAAATGTGTATGATTAAAGTGAATAGCGTATTTTAACCTAAACTTATTAAAATGTACAACGTTGCTCAACATTTTAATTTACTTACCAGTATTCGCACTTTTTGGTTTAAACGATATTTAGATTGTTAATCTATTAATAAAAGCAAAATTTTTATTAATTAATTCATTAAATTGAAATCTGCTTTTAATGTTTTTAAGATTTAAAAAAAAAAGTTCTTTACATACAGAACTTGGAAAATACAGAATCATTTCATTATTTTTGATTTTAAATCAGCGGTTGTCAAACTGTAGGTATGAGGACAGCCAGATACCCGAACGAGGGCGCAAAGAAATTTATTAAGCTACTTATTAAAACAAAAAGTCGCCAGTGAGAATCGGGACGGAACGGATTTAAAAACAATTGGAGGACCTTTGTTTAGTCACTAATGTGAAACGGAATGGATTTTTCAAAACAATTGTAGGCCACTGCATGAAAGGATTAATAATGGTGGCGAAACAAAAAATGGATATGGAAAAGGAAGGCGCAAGTTCAAAAAGGTCTAGAAACACTGGTTTAAGTAATTAAAGCTTTTTAGAACCCGTTCAGTAAATTCAGACAGACAAAAAACCACCGGATTATCTAAACATCCTATGCAAACATCATCAAATAATTAAATTTAACAAAGTCTATCGACAACAACAAAAAATACAGCATCAAACTTATCTGACCCATACTGCCTTAGTTTAACAACGTCCTTTTTAAATACTACAAGTTTTGTAAAACCATAAAAATACACGAGTAATACATACTGTTTCACTATTTTATCAGTTTTTTGGATCTCGGAACTACAAGAGCTACTCAGGAGGTTAAATTGACAAAAAGAAACTTAAAACTTTTAGTCGATTACAAATATGTTCTCAAATTTTAGATAACCAGTTTTGTTTTGAAAATAAACAATAAAATTCAATTTTTATTTTTCATTCATATACATATATTGTGTTGGTATAATTTTTTAACAAATTACATTTCCATGTTATGGAATGTTAAGAATCGAACAGAATTTCTTTTTTGGTTATTTTCCCTTTTTTCTAGGCGTACTCATAATTTTATTGCTTATAGTTTTTGACATTTATGGTAAATAAATAATAGGGCATGAGACATGGTTGCATTTAAAATTATATGATATTGGTATAAAAATAACGCTATCAATGAAACAGTTTTTGGTCTAAAACGCATCACATTTCTTGATCATCCTCACCACTCATCAGATCCTATGATTTTTCTCAAAGTCAATTCTGCTCTTAAGAGAGCTTATTTTAAGCCTGTTGCTGAGATGAGGAAAAAAAGATGAAGCTGTTGAGAATACTGACAGACGATAACCTGCAGCACTAGTTTAATCAAGTCTTAACTACAATGCAGTGGAATGTAGATGCAGAAGTTAAGTATATTGGAGGAAAAAAGGGTTAAGTTTGTAGGCTTCCTTATTAAAATCGAAGTACAGCATCAGTTTTTGTGTTTAATAGCCACATCTCGCATTACCCGAATTTTAAAAAATCAGATATTTTTGGATTTTTTTGCTCATATTCGAAACGAATCATATTTTCTCAAACTTAAAAGCAATTTTATAGGTAATGAGCTTAAAATTCTATACACTCTTGTTCATTTAACCGACTCCGAACTCATAGCTACCGCGATCTCAATAGTAAAAAAAATATAATGGAAAACTCCGACATGTGTTCAACGCAGTGGTGAAAAATACATATTTTGATAACAAAACTGCTTAACATCCTTTAGCTTTGCAATTATTATATCGTGCTCTCGCTAGTTAATAATTATTTACGTAACAAGACCGGAAAGTGGTACTTTACTAGACGAGTCGACAGTTTTTGGCGAGTCTAGAAAGCATACGAGTCCAGTAAAGACACTTTACGGATATACGAACAATATTTTTTCTGCATCCGCCACTGACACCAAACTCACTATCGTCACCATCCATAATTAAACAATAACTTAACAAACCACTGGTAAGAAGTCGCTTGGTGGTATAACGAGGCTTGTTTGACAGCGCAAATCAACAAAGCAACTCATCACCATGGTAACCAGCTACTTTCCTGCCTAGACCGGTAAAGAGTTGTTATTATCATGGCAACCAGTTACTTTCTGGCCTAGGCCAGTAAAGATGTATTTTCCAGCCTAAAAATTGATCGGAAACAACTGATTTTCTGGACGAACGCAGAAAAAGGTATTTTGGTTTACTTAGAAATAACCAAACTACCAGCGAAATTAATTTGTAGTGCCTTAAATATATTTTTTTTTATTACTATAAAATATTGATGTATATCATCGTTATTTTATACATCAACATGGCGCAGAAATCTTCACTGTGGCTTGACAAAACTCATACATTTTCGTTTAGTTTCGTTAAGTGGATAGACAAATGATGTGAAGGATACCGAAAACCAAGAAGTCCTATAGGAAACGCTTTTTAAAGATATATTTGGACATCCATGCTAGCCTTACATAAAGTCGCAAATATAAACGATATTTTAAAAATACGTTTTATATAGAAAATAAAGTATCTGGTCATAAAATATCGAAATATAATTTTAAATTATTTATCACGCTCTGTACATAGACGGAAAAAGCGTGTGCTCGTTTTTATCCATCGTCGGGACATTTTACATTCGCGCTAGATGTTTAATCGATTTCTTTTTAGTATTAATTCGTTTTGTATTATTTTTATGCCAGTGTGAAAAACGTACAGTGATTGATTACTCTAATTCTTAATACCGTGAATGTTTAACATCTACAGAGGAAGCAACGGGTACGTTTATCGCATCTACATTTAATTATGGAATTGCATGTTCAAATTATCGAAATTTTTGTCAAGTTATCAAAGCCTTGTGTTTATAACTTAATTTGCGTGTCGTTTAATTCCTTTTTCTTTGTCGTTCTTTATCGCAAATCAAGATGACGGTGGTGATAGTGTTGTAAAATTTGAAAATATAATCCACTTTTTTACATATAAGTTATTTTTACATAATTAGATTATTTAAAGTCGGTAGTGTTTAAGAAACGTTCATTTGTTAAAATTGTTATCGGTAATTAAAATGAAAAATTACCTTATAAATTTCATATTTAAAAATACTTTTCTGTATTAGTTAAAAACAAAGGCGAATAGCTATTTTTTGTTATGGTTATTCATATTATTAGATAAGAAATATGCCCGAATTCGAAGCTAACAATTTTTAACTTAGTGCAAGGAGCTTTAGGTCGACAAAACAGAATATCTCCAACCTCTCCTTGTCTACAAGTTTCATTGTGGTTATGTAGTGCTAGGCAGGACATTTGAAATATTAGTGCTATTTACGGAAAAGAATTTATTGCTCACAGGATAGCTTAAAAATGGTTTCCCCGCTTCAAAGGAGGCGAACCTGAGTGAAGGATAGGTGGACAAAAGCCAAAGGCAAAGTCAAGCAAAACTCTATCTTCGCCAGATAATGCTTTGTGCTTTGTGAAAAATGAAGAAAATAATTCATTGGATGCTGATGCTTGATAGCAATCAAATGATCCCAGCAGACGCCTTCTGGCAACAACTGTCTGGTGAAAACAGTCCAAATCGACTATCCTGCAGCATGACAACGCTTGATCTCACGTCGCAAATCTCACAAAAATGGAAACTTAAGAACTCGGTTTTGAAGTTCTTTAACATCCGTCGTATTCCCCAGACCTTGCGCCGTCTGATTATCACCTTTTTCCCTCACTTGCAAATGTTTCTCAATAAGTAACATTCAATGATGGAGAGTTGCAGAACTGACTCAAAAATAGTTTGCTTCAAAAGATTAGGGTTTTTAACGCCGTGAAATTGCCGGTTAGTGAAGAAAAAGCTAGTGACAATGAAGAAGAATACATGAATTATCGGACATTGGTAAATAAATAAAACAAATTTTGTGCTCACAAAAACAGTATGAACTTATTGAACAACTGTTATTAAATTTGATGTGTTAAGTGCAAAAAATGCAAAAAATTGTTTCGAATATATTTATTTGTTTTATGATATATTATTTTTAGATTAAGGTAATTTTTTAATTAAAATAAGGTTGCAATTTAATACAGCACAACAGCATCTACAAATTTATCTTCCTCAAGTTATTTTTCTAATTGTTACAAATACAAACATTTTAAATTTTCTTAGACTTATGTGAGAAAAATAAAATTTAATCAAGACAAATAAAAATTTTCTCAACTAACTGTAATTATCAAACGAGATCGTATTTTTCCGTTTTCCTGTTGTAATCGACAAACTAAATTTAATCTAATTTTACAGTTTAGGGCAATTCATTTTAAACCTTTTTTTAATTAAAAAGAATGCACTACACCACTACAGCTTATTGTGGTGTTAACATTATTATTTGTTTCTTGTTTACAGTAACAGCTTTATAAAATCGAGGTGTAATCGCTGAAGGCCGAAAAAATGCTGGGACGTCAATTAAAATTGTTTTGATTAATAAAAGCGCATATAAAAGTAAAATTTCTGTGTAACACGGTTTCACTCAAAACCTTATTTCGCCTCGAGCGACATTTTTAAAATTATCGCGCGTAACCGACTCAATAAATTTTGTTGAAGAAGTTGTTTGGTCTCTGGTCTGAAGTTAGACACGAGGACTGTTCTACACCAGCGATTGTTGGTTTAATAATATAAATTGTTCGAAACTAGTAAAATGTTTTTCTTTGCTACGTACGCGCCGCTAAGACCATAATTTCTCAATCTTGTTGAATTTATCACGTTATTCGCTTGTCTCGGGGTAGATTCTTGTGCCCCGCGCCTCCGCCGGATGATCCCACCCACCACTTCTCATTACCGACCTTATCCCTGTACGTTACGATGCAAGAGGAATATTGCGTTTAGATGAAGCAACCGAGAGAATTCGTGGCGGTTATGGTGATCGTAAATCTACCCCGTTTTGGGAACGAATTTTGGTTCTAAAAAGTAACGACTTTCCTACCAGATAAGGTGTACCGAGAGTAAATGTTTTATGTAGCTCTTATAAACAAAAACATCCTTCATATTAACACTCGTTTGTTTCGAATAGCATCGATGAATTAAATTGGTCGGACGTGTTGATCGTAGACATTCAAAAAGAGTGAGCAATTCCAAAAAAAATATATTCATTTATTACTAATTTTGGGAAAATTTAATTATAACTTGCATCTTAATAAAGGAAGAACAATAAAAATAAAACGTTATTATTTACATTAAAAGCATTTAATTAACTCCGAGGATTAAAGTTTAGTAAAAGATCCAAATCTTCTCTCTCTTTTTGAAACTCCAAGAGCTACACTTGCTTAAATTGGCAAAAATTTGCAACACTTTGAGATGATCCAAAATCAAATACCCCAATTCAAAATTAAGGTAACAATCAAAAGTTTTATTTTCTTTCATATTTCTTTTGGTTTTTGAGATAATTTTCTCGGATACCGTTTGAGATATTTCCAATTTCTCTTTGGATTATTAATGAGCATCTAATTTCGCAACTTTGCCCTAATTTAACCGACCTCGTAGCTCTTAAGATAAGCGAGATCCCCATGCATTTACTCGAATTTGGGACACCCTGTAGACACAAACGCACATTTAGACAATACATGGGGGCGTCCAAATTTTCTTTGCCTAGGGGCGCCAGATATCCTTGCGCCGGCCCTGGATAAGATCAGTAAATGTATTTTTTTTGTTACCAAACAAAATGAGAGTAACATTAACCAAATTTTGGTTAATATATTGTTTAAAAATAAACAGTTTAGGTTACTTGTAAGTTGTAGCGACGTGATATTATTTTCATATGTGATAAAATTACTTAATGCTAATGTAATGGCATGCTATTCAACTGTGTAATTTAACATTGATGATGGTAAATCCTTTGAAGGTGTAGATAAATGTCGTAAACAGTAGGCACGTGACCAGAAGTCTTAAAATACAGACGAGAAATAAATTCAGGGTACGAGCGAAACAAGGAACTAGGGACTAAATGATTCAACCATGACAACAAAAACGTTATTCCTTGTTGTATAGTATGAGTAATTATTTCTTTATACAATAACAGAAAAAAAACTAAGTATAATTTACATATTATACGAGACAAATTAGTTTTTAATAACATTTAAAATCAATCCTTAGTATAATAAGTACGTTAATTTAAATGTAATAGAAATTTCCTTGAACTACATAATCTATTAGGCATTTGGAACGATTCCAATGTATAATAACTAAGTTCCAAATTTACATCACATTTCCCAAATGATTTAGTTGGTAAAAGGTCATGAACCACAAACAATAGTGTTCAATCACCATGAAGGCGATGGAAGTATTTTGCACAATTGTTTAATATATAATTTGCTTAAACCAATTTTAGCGATTTGCCTGTTGTTGAGACTATTCAAAAAAAAAATTAATTAACCAGCGCAGCGTTTAAGAAATTATCGCCATATAAGATTATATTGGAATATACTTACTAAGACATTATTTAAAATTAAAATTCATTCCTCATAGACCACGTTTCGCCTCCATATAAGAGAACACAAACTGCCATGACTTTATAGAACTTTAACTTTGTGTCTCTCCTTGTTTAGTTTTGGAGAGATCTGGTAATTGTACTGCATATAATTTGGAGCTAATGTTCGAAGACAACATGGTCAAAGTCGCGGAATCAGAAAAGAATCCACAACATAACCTAGAAACTCTTAACCAGGAATTGGAAAAAATCAATATGAAAATAAATATAGACAAAACCAAAACTATGATTGTGTCAACTAAGAACAAAGGGCATAACGTTACTCTAAATAGGCTTAGGTAAGAACAGGTAGATAGTTTTAAATATTTAGGAGTGATTCTATAGAAAAATGTAGAAATGGACAAGGAAATAGGCGAAAGGACAGGAAATATAGCAAGAATATTTAATAGTTTAAGAAGAACATTTTTTTGGAAATAGAGAAGTCCCAAAACGAACAAAAGTGGAAGTTGTAGAAAAGTCAGTAACTCCGGCACTTTTATACGGAAGTGAAACGTGGACAGTGAATACTGACAAACAAAAATTATGACCGGGTGTTTTTTATTTCATATTTGGACGAACTAATGCGAATATGTACTGTAGAAGAAGATAAAACACAATATATATTGTGTATAAGTGATCAATAATAAGAATTTTTGAGAAAAATCCAACTATCTCAATGTTCTTCTTCCTGTGCTTGATTTATTTATTTTCTCTTTCACACAACACTCCTACTTCATTAAATCGTTAGCTTTAAACTTGATGATGTGCCAAAATCATCTTTTAATCTACAATACAAGACAATTGAATCAGAAGCCAACTGTTTTCGGTCTAATGTTAGTTTGTTTCAAATAACTTTCACAAGCAATATTTAACTTTGTTGTAAACAGTCAGTTGCAGTTTAGTTTAGCGCACCTTCTTGATGTAAACTGACCTCGACGCTACTGTATCGGACTTCTATCTCTATACAGCAAATTCAACGTAAACTAGCAATTGTTAGTCTGTGAACTGTAAATTCGCTTAATTACAATTCCATTACGGCCACACCCGCTAAGGCTCTCGCCTTTTCATACCTGGACGCACAACTAGCTACAGCTAATTCTGTAATGATGTGTGTTACTCAAAACATTAGATAAGTCTTCTTCGTGCTCTACTATACACAATACAGAAAGGAAGACTTCTAAACAACCATTTGCATACAGCCTGTACTACAAATGCATATAAAACGACTCTTGTGACTTTGTTTACCAAGTTCTTATTACGAAAGTTTTAAAAACCTCTGTGTGGAATACATATTCTTAACTTTACATGGAAACTATAAGTTTGCACTTGCAAGCGATTATAAGTATTATCTACTTATAAATTGTCTTAATTTAGGTTATTTCGCATTGGAATGGCCTACTGCGTATATAATAAAGCCTCATAGGAAACGCCACATTTCACAAGTATTCAAATCTTATCACAATGGTTTGGTATAATGATAATGTATTTCATGTTCGACAATGAAAATCCGCAAAATCTGCTGTCAGTTTGATGTAAAGTTCCATCATTTATCACCGTTTTTTAACATTTTATTTTAAGGTTTGCTCAAATCCGCATTGCTAAAAATGTAACTTAAATTATGATTTTAATAAAATTTTATGAAAGGTGCAATACACTAGAATATATAATTAAAGAGACATTAGATTTTAAAAAAAACACCCTTATTGGTCATTTTACTAAAGGCCTGGAGACAGGTTCTGAACGACTCTGCTTTGCGAATTTTTGGTGCTGTGAGGAACTACCTAACTGTGTGATGCCAATAATGAAGGCGGGGGTAATTACCTAATACTCATTTATTTTTGAAGAATATTTTTTGTGTGAACCTTTACTTTTCTGGAAAAACCGAAGTGGTCTCAAACTTTTGACCGACAGTGTAGTTATTTTACGATCTTCGATGAATCGAAGTCAGACGATCAAGACAAAAAAATTACTTGAACGCGGTGCACTCTAGGCACACACTCACAAACGAAAGTTTAAATTAACTGGTGACATAAAATTCCCAAAGTTATTTAATTTTACCCCAAAATATACTCTTATAAATGTTATTAACAATTTAAGTAAAACCGTGTCTGGAACATTCTTTGCCCACAATTCTTCGCCCACAATTTTTCGCACACAATTCTCCGCCCACAATTCTCCGCCCACAATTCTTCGCCTGCACAATTCTTCGCCCACAATTTTCCGCCCACAATTCTTCGCCCACAATTCTTCGCCCACATTTCTTCGCCGCCACAATTCTTCGCCGTCACAATGTTTCACCGCATACAAGCATATCACAAATTTTGTTTGTGAATGTGATTGTTTTTATTTATAACGTAATTTTTACAGATTATTTTACATTAGGGTAGGTTAGGTCAGGTTAGGTTAATTTAATTATTAATCATACTATAATAACATAAACAAGATTAAAAATCACAACATACGCTATTTATATAAAAAAATTTAAACATAATATTAAAAGAAGAAGTATTAATATACTAGGAACAACCTTAGACTAAATGTAAAATAATCTGTAAAAATTACGTTATAAATAAAAACAATCACATTTACAAATAAAATTTGTGATATGCTTATATGCGGCGAAAAATTGTGGCGGCGAAGAATTGTGGGCGAAGAATATTCCTGACCCAAATAAAACATCTTCAAAATCGAAGTTTGCAGAGCAACAGATTAGGGATTTAACAATTATTATTTAATATTTAAAAGTTAAAAGTTAAAAAGTAAATTTTATTCAATTTTGATCTGTAATATTATGGTTTGGATAAAATAGATCCCTGTAAGGTCGTAGACATTGTCTCACTCTCGGCCATTAACCTTTTTTCCCCTTAATGTAACTGTACCAAATCAATTTAAATATTTGTTTTACTACCTTAAGCAAAAATACCTTTTTGTAGTTTAAAAGAAATGTTTATTAGCAATTTGTTACGTGTCTGCACTTAAGCTCTATTAAGACTTTATTCAACTTAAGCATTATGTGAGTTTAGCACTATCCAGCATTAAAAAAAATCGCTTATATTCTCAATTTTTTAAACTATTTTTGGTTGTTGTTTAAGTTATTTTGAAGAATGCCAGACGCTATTATTTGTACTCAATGGTCACCTAAAATTGCTGTATTATCCCCAAATGTAGCTGTTATAGTGTTTGTTTTAGTTGGTAAATCTGCTGTACAGAACTGGCCCCAATACGCTTCCTTGCGGAACTCCGTACTAAATAGGGTGCAAAATTGTATATTCTTTTTATATTTTACAAGGAAATGTCTGTTTTGCAAGTATAACCTTCATAAAATGAAGATGGTTTTCTGGGACAGTTTTTTTTTTATTTTGTGCAACAATCAGTGATATGGGTTTAAGGGTAAATAATTTTAAAAAATCATACTGAACTTTTATTAACACATAAAATTGTATAGCAGTGACATGACTATGGATATGTCAGTGTGGCAATTTTTTAAAGTACTTTTATTCACCAAAATAGTCCTTATAGGAACATCCAGATTCTAAAAATGTCCAATTTTGCTTAGTTTATTTCAGTTTCCCAATTAATACATGTAAATATTTAATATTATGATTCCAAAGCACTTCCGGTTTTTAGCTTTAGTGTGATTTAAAAAAAGTGCGTTACTTTTCCACGTATTATTTACTTTTAATTTTTATCAAAGTCTGCTAAGCAAATATCGAAAAGCTAAATGCATTTTCAGATAGTGCCACTCGTAAAACACGAAAGCTGAAACGCAAATTGTTGACCGATTTATTCGCAGTGTACGAGGTTTCCACACCATGCCATCTATCAAAAGTATTTTCAAAACCTGTAAGACCCTCTTTTGTTCACAAACGTAATTATGTGGGTAGAGTGATTTATAAGTGATTAAAAAACGTTAAAACTTGATTTACAAACGCGTCAAGTACAATTAGGGCGACGGCACTTGTTACAAAACAAGCGAATAAACGGACACAAAAACTGTTAAGGATGAAATTTAATTTTGTGCAACTGATGTATATAAATGGTTAATTACTACATTCGTCTTTTTCAAGGCGCACAAGGAAGTACTATCCAGTATTTTAATTTTAAAAAAGTCTCAGATACTTAAGGCTAATTGTACCAATGTGAATGTCGTCGAGAATTCTTACAAATAACTCGCGATTTGTAATCAACTTTGTCACCTTCTAAGGGCGTTAATAATCTTCTGAGAGAGACCAGTACGACTTCATTATACAGTGAAGTGGTTAGATCTGCTGTTAAATTGTCACTTGAAAATTGAGTATAACGGATGCAGAAACGCTCTGCATTTAAAATGAGGTCATTGCGAAGTTAAAAACGGGATTAGGAAATGCCATAATATCTGTCGTAAAACTAAAGAGATGAGGAACAGTTAATTAACGTATCTTTACTCAACGGGTCTGGGGTGTTATAAAAATGTCTCTTAAAATTAGTGGCCATTAAAAATAGTTTATTTTCATCGCTTCATATTAATTTAACACATATTGAGGGGTTAGCACTTGATGATTGTGGCATAAATTTAAGCTGGTTTTTCGAAATTACCGAGTAAAATTAATGTGATAGCGTTCTGCAAATATTAATCTTAGCGATTATTCAATATTTATATGGACAAAATACTGAAGACCTGTAAAAAAAATACGCCGAAAGTAACAGTCGGATTCAAAGATCTTTGGCCCATCCAGATACAGTGCCTACTATATGCAGACGATATAATAATAGTGGGGGAAAATAGAGAAGACATACAAAAATCCTTGAACCAGTGGAACGAAACGATACAACAAATGGGAATGGAAATAAACACAGGGAAAACAAAAATAATGAAAATAAACGATGATGACCAGCAAAACATCAAATGCGGAGACGACGTACTGGAGCAAGTCTCGACAATAGAGTAATTAGGAACGAAAATTAGCGAAGATGGGAAAATTGACGCAGAAATCCTAAACAGAACCAGAAAAAGCACGAGAATTTACTACCAATTAAACAAAACTATCCTTGGGAAAAAAGAAATTAGTGCACAAACAAAAACCAGAATATACAACACGGTCGTAATTCCGACTATGCTGTATGGTAGTGAAACATGGCCACTAACATCTAAACATGAGAAAAGAATAACGGCAGCAGAAATGAGATTCTTAAGAAAAATAGCGGGAAAAACAAAAAGAGATAAGTGCAAAAATAAAGACATCCAGAATAACCTACAACAAAAACAAATAACCCAGAATATCGAAGAAAAACAATTAAAATGGTACGGACACGTGCAGAGGATGCCGCCAGAATCTATGACAAAAAAAATAACAGAAAGTAGGAGGTATAGGAAAAGGCGGGTAGGAAGGCCAACAGCTAACATGGAAAACAGGATAGAACAAATAGCCCGTGAAAGAGGGAAAACAGTTGGGGAGTTGAGAGCGATGACGGCAGACAAAAAGATCTGGAAAAGCTGGGTGGAGAACCACCAAAAGCCGACGCCGTGAGGCATAAGGTTTAGTAAAAGAAGAAGAAGAAGAAGAAGATTCGTTTGTATGATAGTAATATATTCCATTTGATTCTTAAGTAATTTTTTTTTTTTGCTGATATTGCAGTCAGCACATTTTGGGTTCTAAAATAGGATCTGATTGTGTTAAAACTAGTAATGCACCGAAAAGCAATTTAGTCGATTACCGATTAATCGGCCAATTATTGAATTTCACATATGATTCATTAAATAACATAGTTAATATAATTCATAAAATGGGCAATCTATCGTTTTAGCGTCCCATATTCTCAGACCAACTTTTAGTCGTTGCCAAGGCACACATCTTTATTGTATCAATTTCCACTTTGCTTGACATATTATTTAAAAAAAAAGCTTAAATTCACCGCTAGCCTGGCCCTCTGTTACTTTTTTAAACAGAGTAATCATAGATATGTGTGTGGTAGCAATAACAAGCAACACTGATGTTAAAAAACAAGTTAATCTAAAACATAGGCGCCAATGTTGCAATTTTGATTAGTTCTAGGGTTAACGTGGTTTAACACCGGGGTTAATCCCATGTTCAACTTCTATGGAATCGGGTCTTAAAAGTATCCTTTTTTGCTGCAACGTTTTTTTTATATTGGCGCTCTTCACACAAACATTTCAGTTGCGTATTTATATTGACATCAAAACAATGTTAAAAACCTAATTGCTGAGGTGACCCAGGAACAATAAATTTCATGAGAAAATGTGTCGAGTTAAAGGGAAAATACTTGGAAAAAGAATAACGCAATGTCTTTCCATAATTTCGTTATTATTCTTATAGTTTGCAGAAATTTTCGGTGCGACTTATAGTAACACAGACTTATAGTAACACACCTTATTACAAATAACAACGAAAGCATTAAATCGTTGCTACTGTGGCTATTTCATGTCATTGTTGCAGAATATATCGAGTTAAGGCATAGTTAACTACAATACGCAGATGTGTTTTAAAGGAGGAGCAACAATGTACGATCCGACGACACTATAACGACTACGGGGTAAACAATCCAGCATGGAAAACGAATTAATAGGTGCATAGAGCAGTGCTCAGGCACAAGACGGAACAATGGGGCGATATTAAATGGTAACACGCACTTGACAGGAGAACAGATGGCGACACGAGACCTAGTAATTAATGAGCATTCTGCTTGAAACTATCATGTCACACGTTTCCTATGAATTGATTAATATGAAACATCTCCACAGGGCTTAATACGTAATAACATAAGCCCCAGTTATATGTTAACCCGGATTTGAAAAATATTCCCCAGTAAAAACGGTATTAAATCTATCATATTCATCCGTATATATCACGTTATTATCTTGAAACTCATTTTACAGAAATATTGAAAAAGTGGTGATAATAATTTTTATTCGTAAAAGAATTCAAAATCTGTCATCTGTAATAGGTATTTAAATTCCTTATATTAAAATTTTTAGCAATATACAGGGTGTCCCAGATTACATTTCCACCATGGGGATCTCGCTTATTATAAGAGATACAGGTTTGCTTAAATTAGATGAATTGTTCCTTGGTATGAGAGGAGCCACAATCAATTTTTAAAAGTACAAAATTCCTCGTACTTCAGATGTTATTGCAAAAAATATGAATATGTCCAATTTCTTTTTTCTCTCATACCTTTTATGTCGTAATCATTAGAACAATTTTATTTGTACTTTCTTAAGGCACTTTTTAATGGAGAATTTGACTGTTATTTTAGATTATTTTTAACACCTACCATTTTCGAGATATTACCCCTAACTTCATTTTTTTTTATGGCCCGCGAAGTTGGCTATGGAATAGTTGAATGTGCTTTTTTTTCCTCTTTACAATGAGATATTACTTGCTACATTTATTCTTATAAATAATGACAAAATGAAGAAAAATCGTATTTTACCCAACACTTATCAAGTTATCTATGAAAATAAAAACAAAAAACAACTAATTAAGTGTCAAATGACAGTTACTATTTGTCTGCGGTATCATTTATGAGAATTTAATAGTATTGTTGTGTAATTTGAGATTCTTTGTAGTAATTGTTATAATGAAAGCAACATTTAAAAATAGCGATTAATTTTACATGTTGAGATGCTACATTCTTTGCCATAAAAACTGTGAAGAAGCTGAGCGAATACAATTAGAGCTATATCCCGAGAAAAGGCAACGAATTATGCGTAATTACAAAAATTTGGAAATAAATTTAAAAGTATATGGTTTTTTTGACAAACCAACCAAAAATCCAAAACAAATCAATAATTAATTAAAATTATTTATTTTACACAGTTTCTATTGTAAATAATGTGGAATTTCAACATTTTTAATTAGTTGTAAATGTGCCCATAATTATATGATAACAAATTTGCTACAAAGACTATCGAATTATACAACAATACTATAAAATTCTAATAAATGATACCACAGACAAATAGTAACTGTCATTTGACACATAATTAGTTGTTTTTTGTTTTTATTATTATAGATAGCTTGATAAGTGATAGGTAAAATACGATTTTTCTTTATTTTGGGACCTATTTATAAAAATTAACGTAGCAAGTAATATCTCATTTTAAAGAGAAAAAAAAAGCACATTCAACTATTCCATAGCCAACTTTGCGGCCTATAAGAAAAAATGAAGTTAGGGGTAATATCTCAAAAATGGTAGGTGCTAAAAATAATCTAAAATAACAGTCAAATTCTCCATTAAAAAGTGCCTTAAGAAAGTACAAATAAAATTGTTCTAATGATTACGACATAAAAGGTATGAGAGAAAAAAGAAATTGGACATATTCATATTTTTTGCAATAACATCTGAAGTACGAGGAATTTTGTACTTTTAAAAATTGATTGTGGCTCCTCTCATACCAAGGAACAATTCATCTAATTTAAGCAAGCCTGTATCTCTTATAATAAGCGACATCCCCATGCTGGAAATGTAATCTGGGACACCCTGTATTTTTCATCAAAAGAAAAATGTTAAGCTTATTTTCATTTTATTTTAAAATTTTATGCAGGTAATTTTGAAATCGATTAAGAATGAATTTATGGCGATATATGCAGTAAAAACTAAATTAAAAGTAATCCTTTTTTGAATCTTTACAAGTCACCTCCACACTGAGAAAAGAGACTTGTCCACCTGTTTTTTAAACAATCCACAATTGCCACAATCAGAAAAAGTAATAACTGGATGTTTAACTTGGCGTAAGCACATTTTCACGAAGAAAAAAAACAACTGGACTCAAACTGAGCAAACCTAACCAGTAAATGAAAAATCTTGAAGTAAAATATGAATAATTGTTCGCAAGTGGATCGTCACAACAAACCTTTAAAAAAAATTTACTCAGTACCATAATAAGAGCTAACAGAACATTTAATTTTTTTTTAACTAATTTAACCTTCAAAACCATTTCGTTGTACATTTTCCGCACAGTTTTTATTTTAAAGTAATCTAAAAAACAAAAAATTTATTTTTAATTTAAAACAGCTTTCAAAACAGCGCCTTTGATGATTATTCCCCATATTAAAAATTCGTTATCAGCGTGGAGAAGAAAATTAATTTTGAAAACAGATTGTACCTTACTAAGCAAGAACCATCGGTTACTTTTAAACGTTTCATATACGAAGCGCTTACTTGATATTAATATTAATATATTCCTGCACCTTGTTTTAATGAAATTTCAATATGGATTTTTATTAAAGATGCATAGCAGTGGTTTGCGGACGTTAAAAACACCCTACGCGAACAGAAGCGTAAAAAAATTGGGGGTAAACGGCAATAGCTTGTAAGATGATACGCACAACAAATTCTCATTATAAATTTATGGAACACGCGATATGGAAATGAAATGCGCAATTTATTAATCAACTCATATTAAATTGCCAAGGTGTAATATTAAACATTATATGTAGACTGCCTTATCGCATATACGGTTTAATTTGTTCATGAAGTTAATACACTTATTAGAGCTATTAATATGTAATAAATTATAGTTAAGGAGAGTTAATAATTTTCTGACAGATAATTTCTCGCCTTTAAAATGAGTTTATTAATGCAACGATCGACACTAAAGATTAGTTAATAGGAAGCGAAATTAAAATTTTAATATTTTTTAAGATTGGTAACCAATATTTGATACTTTTGGCTAGATGTAAAGTTTAAAGTCAAGACATCAATTTTTTAACTTTCTAAAGTTAATTAATTAATTTTCTTGCGTCCGTCCAGAAAATCAGTTGTTACCGATCAATTTTTAGCCTAGAAAATACATCTTTACCGGCCTAGGCCAGAAAGTACCTGGTTGCCATGGTCATAAGTTGTCTTTACCGGCCTAGGTCGGAAAGTAACTGGTTGCCATGGTGATGAGTTGTTTTGTTGATTTGCGCTTTCAAACAAGCGTCATTATATCACCAAGCGAATTTTCACCTGTAGTTTGTTAAGTTATTGTTTAATTATGGATGGTGACGATAGTGATTTTGGTGCCATTGGCGGACGCAGAAAATAGTTATTTACGTAATTAGACCTAAAAGTGGTACTTTACTAGATAAGTAGACAGTTTTGGGACGAGCCGCAAGCAAGTCCTGGACGCGTACGAGTCCAGTAAATACACTTTACGGAAATGTTACGTACAATACTTTTTGTGTGTCCGCCACTGACACCAAAATCACTATCGTTACCAATCATAATAACTTAACAAGCTACAGGTACAAACTCTCTTAGTGGTATAATGAAGCTTGTTTGACAGCGCAACAACTCATTACCATGGCAACCAGTTACTTTCTGGCCTAGGCAGGTGAAGGTGTATTTTTCAGCCTAAAAATTTATCGGAAATAACTGATTTTCTGGACGGACGCAAAAAAAATATTGCCCGTAACATATTCCGAAAGTGTGACTATCCGACTCGTATGTTTCCAGGACTCGCCTATAGCTCGTCCAAAAACTGCCTACTCGTCCAGTAAAGTACCACTTCCGGTCTTGTTACGTAAATAACCTTTACCTAATATCAGATAACAATATTTGCGCTTAAATTTTAATTATTATCTCTCTCTTCTTATGCTGGTAATCGTGTATGTTTTCCCAGATCCTGATTATGCTTCTGTATTTTTTCTACCGTTGACACACTGTAACACCTTTCCCCAGCTGATTCTACTTTTTTCTAGTATCTGTGTCAAGTAATTTTCTTATTTTATTCGTAGTGTTTCTCCATCTTTTTCCCTTTAATCTTAAAATTTTATATCATTTTCGCTTGTCTATTTTCTAGCATACGCAATAGATGTTACAGGCATCAAACTTGGTTTGTCTCCATCTTCTCTTTCTATCTTTTACTCCTAAGCAACTTTTAATTTTCTTATTGCTAATTTTATCAATTAGTCTACATCCCCCTATTTTCATTAAAACTCCTATCTCCTGTGTCAGCATTCTTTATTTTTGCTTTTGTGTTGGTGTCAAAACCACTTAACTGCAAGCTAGATTTCGGACAAACACTTCATTAAATACTTTCGTCTTTGTTACTTTTGAATTCTCTTCCTTAATTATCAAACATTTCAGATCTTCGTTTGGTTTGCAATTTTCTGGAATTATTGCTTCCAAATATTTAAAACTTGTTATCTGCTCTATCCTTTCTTGTTCAAAAGTATCTGAAACTAGTGTATGTTTTTTTGCTACAAACATTGCTTTTGTTACAATAATGATCATATTTTTAATGTATCTGCCCATACATCTAAATTACTACATGTCTTTCGTTTTTAGCTGGAAGCACTACATCATCAGCAAAAGCCAGTCTAATATTGATTCCATTCTATTTTATCCCTGATACACTTTCATTGCATTTTTTGCACTCCTTAAATATTTTATCTACTAGGATTAAAAGATGTAATAAACTAATTTTTAATGTATATTGAGTCTAAACATCAAATTTTAGAAAATCCGTTGAGTAGTTCCCGATATAATTCTAAATAGGAAGACTTTTATAAATATGTTATGCTGTGATTATTAAATGATGGACATTTAAAAAAACAATATAACATAGTAATCAACGGTGCTTCATTTAATCAGTTTTAATATTATTAATTGCTTTTTAAAACAATAAAGAATGGAATCTTTTTTACAAACCTACAAATTTAAACTGACGATACTTCTCGCAAATATTCCCTCTATTGATATGAAAATATCAACATTAATAATGCTGTAATATACTATCTTTTAAAATGCACTTGGGGATAAAATATAGATTTAAGAAACTGAACTGCACTGGAAATTTGTCGCAAATAAATGATTTTAAAAAGATTTACATAGGTAAGGTAAATTGAAATAAATTCATGGAAATCGCCCTGTGACACATACAAATGAACATACATGCTTCACTGTGAAGTTGGCGATATATAAAAATTTTTATGTACCTTATTTTTAGTAAGAAAAGTCATAAAACCTAAAAAAACGAGTATAAAAGATAATTTCAGAGTTCATTATCACCTCAATTATCTTGTTTGTTTTTAGATATAACACAAACAACATTATAGATTCTTAAAAAATTGTTATGTAAGTTATATACGATAGCACAAATAGCAAGTTTATTTATTTATTTTTTTAAAACCTTATTTAACTTTTTTAATTGATGTAGTTTTGCAAAATCCGTTAGTATATAGGGTGTTTCATAATTGAATGCTGATCCTTAAGGGTAATATTCCTTGGATGATTTTAAGAAAAAAAGTTCATATCAATGTAGGTCCGCAACTGCCGTATTTTTGAGATACAGGGTGTTAAAATTTGAAAAAAACGGTTTTTTCGTAATATTTTTGATACCGCTTTAGATATTTTTTTTAAATTTTATTAGGTACTAACTAGGCCTAAAAAAAAATTGTTCTATTTCAGATATGACAATGAGCTTATAAAATAAACAAATTCTGTTTCTGGCCTACTACAACTAGATAATATGTAGTTACTCTTTTACTCTTCAAGAGTAATAGCCTTTTATTTTTTTACTCGAAAACTGTTCGTCGGACAAAAAAAGTCAAGAGACCAGTTTTACTAAGAGATAAAGCAAAATTATAAAAATGACATTTATTTTGAAAAAAACAGTGGCGTATCATTTTTTTCATTAAAAATATTCAAGGACATGTTAGTACGGACGCCATTGGTAGAAATAGAGCCATTTTTTTTCTGAAAAAAATGTGTTTATGCCTAGTTTAACATGTTCTCATGATTCATTTGTTTTTCTATTTCCAGGTTCCCATATTCTTCACGTTAAAACATATACTCAGTTCTTTCTAAAAACCAACGAGAATATTGAGGTACTAATGATATATAAAACACCTGGTATAGTCTAAATCTAAATGATTTACTTCTAAACTTTTAATACTAATGATCTATAAAACACGATCATAACCACGCAAATATAAACCAAATAATTAATTCTCGTAAATCGTACAAACCAAAATTCGAAATGTTTTGGTACAATTTAGAGCAAAACTGTATCTTTATTTTTGTTGTTTTGTAATTACTTCCTAAACACGTATTCTACACCGTCTGATTCTTGTAACGGCATTTCTGCAATTTTCACTACAATTTTATAGACTTCTTATTGAATTTGTTCACCAGACTATCGAACATTCAAAGAAAACAAGTCTGAAAACTATTTTATTCCATTTTATCGGTCATTAATGACGGCCATTAGGTTTGGTAAGTGATCCGGCAACCGTTGACCAGTGAGAAATAGAAGCAATTTCCAGTGATCCTCGTCAGTCTTACGGTTCAAATTCGCCTGCGCACGTTCCAGGATTTAAGCAGTTTTAAACTGAAATTAATCAAAGAATGTACAGGTAAGTTTATGTACGTTGTAAATTTTAGATTAATGTTGTTCAAGATGAAAAACTGAAATTAATTTATAAGAAATGTGCAGCACTGTTTTAGATAGTTATGGTTTATAACTTTTCTCATTATGCGAAATGAAGTAAGATTGTGAAATATGTAATAAACAAATACAATGAAAGGCGGTTATAATGCGCCTTTTATAACGCGCATTCGGACATAACGCGGGAGTTTTTTATGCTCTTTTGTTTTGACGCGCCCAGCGTAAAAGACAGGTTGTAAGGGCAAATAAAGTGATTATAAAAGTTTCTTAGTTATTTTACTGATTTTTACGAAGCTCTAAATACCGCAAAATAAATTATATCGTTTAATTGCAATTTAACTAAACTAAAAGACATATTTATGTATTGTAATGGTCGCATATACGATATTAATATTTAATAATTTAAAATCAAACTTTTAATTTACTCGCTAACATCATAAAGTACCATAAAGTTATTTTTCTGTTTGTAGAAATCCATAAATAACGCGTTAATTTAAAAGAACGCCAGTTTTAAAAACGCGTGTATGTTATATTATTCGTATTTTCTCAGGGTATTTTAATAAACAAAACAGTTTTATCAATGCAAGAGTTTGTAATAATTACCGGGTTAAATGCTAGTTCTGATTCCTAGACCGAATAAAGAAATAACTGGTGACTGATTTGTTAGGCCATAAATTGTCTTTGTAGAATTATAAGAAAACGAGTACCTATACATACATAGTTAAACCCTAACATCTGGAGACACTTGACTCCAGTAAGAAATGTCTCGGGGATGCCCTTTTCATCTAGTAATTATGTTGCGAACTAATTATACATTCCTTATTTATGTAATATTCATAATTCATGCCAATATTGTTAACGTAAAATGCAATTAAAATTAGATATTAGTGATTTAGTTTATTAATTAATATGATTTTTCATTGGTTTTAGTATATTTTGTTTTCAAGCAACAGATTTGAAGTTTCATGGTGGGGAGACTTAACTTAAAATGTTTAAAAACTTATTTATTTCAAGGAGCTCCAATAAGCGACAAGCTAACCTATTCAGAAACCACCTCACCATTATACACAAATCTGAATAACGAACTGACGATTGCATGTATTTTAATATCCACCTTAATTACACAGCATCCCTTACGCAATTTGTCCATCCCAAAAATAGGTGAATTTATCCATCAGGTGGCCCGCTAAAAGTATAAAAAGAAATATTTTACAGTAATCAAGGTTTACTTTTTTGAGGACTGATTCGACGGGACCAAGATTGATGTCCTCTCTCGAGGCAACTCGTTGGCTGAGAACTCCCTTGGTCATACAATATTTCCAAATTTGCGTTAATTTTGACGGCTTAATCGTTTGATGTTCTCTCCGCGAGGCAACTCGCAGGCTGGGACTCCCTGAGCCGTTATGTCCAAATTGGCTCGCAGGTTGGGAACTTCCTGATTCGTTGCACTAGAGCTAGGTATAGAGCTTATGGATTTGTTATGAAGAGTAATAGATTTTTCACGTTTCTCGAATTTAACAACAAAATTTAAGATGAAAAAGTGCAATTATTTCGCTTCTTCGGCATGTAACTCCGGGGGGATGTATTTCCTACCATTACTTTATTGGCAAAAAATATCGCAAATGACCTCTATCTATCCAAAAACGTTGCAGCATTGCCACAAAAACACCCTGTATATCTGGTATAAAAGCTAAAACTGAATCGAATGAATTTATCTTTAAACTTAAATATTCCTTAGGTATAATAAGTCCCCTATAATTTTTAACACAAGTTGTTCAAAATCCAGCATTATAGAGAATCCAAAATATACCAAAACGAAAAAATACTTAATAGTTCTCAGGTATTTTTTTATTCTAAAGACTTTCATAGCAATCTATCTATTGGTTGTAAGATAATTCAAAAAGACAATTTTTACAAAAATAAAATTTACAAATTTTAGCCCTGTTTCAGCTTTTCTGTAATATCCGCTGTATGTGTTTGTGAGAATAATATCCGTAACCATTAATTTAAATTTAATTTACATCGGGTACGTTAGCACTAAAGTAATGTTTTGATGGCAGTTTGGTAGTTGTAGTGAAGTTTTAGGTTAACTAATAAAACTGTCGTTAATTTCAACTGATAACTACATTTCTTTTGACGCACCACGATAAATGGTGTATATCGCATAGCCAGGAGCGAGGACCTTTAAATTATTTCGTTTCTCTGGTAGACCCGAGGCTGTGTCACAAAACGGCGAAAAAGATCGCATCAAACTACGAATAAACTTAATTTATCACCGTTCTCATGTAACTGTAATGTTTATGTTGCTGACATATGGTTTAATTGAAACAAAAATTAATTTCCGTGTGGATGTCACAATGTTAGTGTATAACTTGGTAGCTGCGAATAGTTTGCAAACTTCTTGTCCCAGCGTGTGTGTGTGTGTGTGTGTGTGTGTACTTACCTTAAGTAATTACAAAATTACAAAGTTACGAACTTGTAAATTGTTGACTACGGTGAATTTTGCTACTCCTAATATTTGTTGGCGCAGATTTACATCTACCTGTACAGAGTAGTCCACACAGAAGGGACACTTTTAGGATCTCGTAAACGAAAGAGCTACAAAGAAGTTTAAATTAGAAAAAACTGTTCTCCTTTCTGACAAGGGAAGGTCACGATACGTTGTCGCTAGAATTTGATTCCGGCTGTGTTTATTACATCAAGGGCATTAAAACTAAATGTTTTCCAGAGTTATACGTGCCACTGGCCATTAACTTCGGAAAAATAGGGGAAAAACTGAAAAATTGGTACAAAAAGGTCATTTTTGCGATCGCGTTGGCCATGAAACCGTCAGAGATAAAATCGAAATTCTTCTATTTACCAATAGGCGCATCCTTTGCAAGTAAAATAGTGCAAAGTTTTTGAAAAAATCTTGAACGGTTCCGGAGATAAACGTCAAAAACGAAACCCCTGCATAAGCGCTATGTATTGAGTAGTTGTTGCATATCTGTATTACTATATCTATGCGACTTGCATAGACGTTTAACATAGGGAAAACCGTTTTTACAAAGGCCTCGTTTTTTGCGTTTTTTTTCGGAACCGTTTAAGATTTTTTCAAAAACTTTGCACCATTTTACTTGGAAAGGATGCGCGCATTGGTAAATAGAAGAATTTCGATTTTGTCTTTGACGGTTTCATGGCCAACGCGATCGCAAATATTACTTTTATTATTCATCTTTTCAGTTTTTCCCCTATTTTTCCGAAGAAAATGGCTAGTGGCACGTATAACTCTGGAAAACATTTAGTTTTGATGCCCTTGATGTAATAAACACAGCCGAAATCAAATTCTAGCCACAACGTATCGTGACCTTCCCTAGTGAGACCTATTCAGTGATGCTTTAATGTTTTAAAAAAATTCCATGGCACGCTCGATAAAAAACAAGAATCAAAATGGGCATTTTTTAAAAGTCTGTGATAACTCGGTTACACTTGATGGTACAAAATATTTTTGGGAGAAAAGTTGTAGATTTTTTACGCTATAAAATGAAAACATTCATTTGTTTCAATATTGTTTAAATTCTTAGATAAATAACGAACTTGCATTTTTTTAAATGGAATAAAAAAAGCATTTTTTCTCTTTTCAATAATATCAGATTATTTAATGTATTTATTATAATTTTTACGCTCACTACTACAAATTAAATTTATTAAAAAGTCCCTATGAAGCAATAGATGGCCATGAATTTAAAAAATATTAAAACAAATGATATAACAGTGCGTAAAAAACTACAAACTTTGCCCAAAAATATTTTTGTACCATCAAGTGTAACCAAATTATTGACGATTTAAAAAAATACCCATTTTGATTTTTGTTTATTATTTAGCATACATTGGATCCACTATAAAAGTCTCAGAAAGGGAAACAATTTGTCTAATTTAAATTCCTTTGTAGCTCTTACCGTTTGCAAGATCCCAACAGTGACCCTTCTATGTGGACCGCCCTGTATATAAATAAAACTCGATTCAGGAAGTTTAAACAATTGGTCCGTTTATTATGAAAGTGATGTATGTTTGTTGTTCTTTGTTTCTAAATATTTAAGGGTTTGCTATTTAATCAATTAAAAGTTACTGATAAAGTTTATTAACTTTGCCCCTGTTTCTATGAATTTAAATATGTGTAATTTTATTAGGTAAATAATTTTTTTAACAGTTTACTCGCCCACATTTTTGCTTTCGGACACCATTTTCTAATCGTTAAATTATTACAATTTTACTTGAATTAAGCTGTTTTAGTGTTTAAGTTTTGTTTATTAATAAATAAGGAAACAAAATACTATTGTTTAATCTCAATATGTTTTTACTTTCTACAAATTATTTAACATTATAAATGAATCATTACAGTACGGGGTAGTACCAGAAATTTGGAAAATTAATACGGTTATTCCTATTCCAAAAATTATTAACACTAAAAAATGCGGTGAGTTTAGACCTATAAATATGTTACCTAAAATAGAACAAATATTAGAAATTATAGTTAAACAACAACTCGTAGAATTTCTTAACAGTAACAAAACTATATCAGATTCTCAATCAGGATTTAGACATAAGCATTCATGCGAAACAGCATTGAATTTAGTTTTAACAAATTGGAGAGATGAAATTGAAAACGATAAAATAATTTTGGCAGTTTTTGTCGATCTGAAACGAGCATTTGAAACCATCTGTAGAAAAAGACTTTTGCAAAAATTACAAATGTACGGAATCCAAGGGAATGAACTAAAATGGTTTGAAAGTTATTTATCAAACAGATTTCAAAAAACCAGGGTGGGAAAAATAGAATCAAAAGCAATTATTAACGAGTTAGGTGTACCACAAGGATCAGTTTTAGGTCCAGTTTTATTCAATATTTACATAAATGACATTACGCAGACAGTTAAATCGTGTGACATGCATTTATTTGCAGATGATACGTTAATTTCGGTATCAGGTGAAGATTTACAAACAACAGTTAATGTCATAAACGAAGATTTAATTGAAGTAACAGATTGGTTTAAAGCTAATAAACTGGAGTTGAATGTATCTAAAACAAAATGCATGGTAATAGGTAGTACACAATTCAGCAATATGTCAAATGTTAACGTATTTATAGATAATAATAAAGTAGAGATAGTTGAAGAGTTTAAATACCTAGGGGTAATTATAGATAATCATCTAAAATTTAAAAAGAACATAGATTATATTGTAAAAAAAGTTGGTTCAAAAATTAGTTATTTTGGGAGAATATCGAATAAATTAAACTTTGAAGCTAGGATATTGGTCTATCATACAATAATAGAATCATACTTTAATTATTGCAGTAGCATAATATTTCTAAGTAATGAGGGGGATCTGAAAAAATTACAAAAGCAGCAAAACAGAGCTTTGCGTATCATATTACAGTGTTCTAAATTAACTAAAATTGAATATATGCATAATAAGTTGGGGTTCCTTAATATATGGCAAAATACAGTGTATAACGTTTTGGTTCTAATATATAAATGTATAAACAATATGATGCCAGGATATATGAGTAAATATCTGATATACAACAAAGAACAGCATGATTATGAAACAAGACAAAGAGAACATTTTAGACTGCCTAAATGTAAAAAAAGTAGTACACAGAACTCGCTTTATTACAAAGGGCTAAAATTATTTAATCAATTACCAAACGAATTAAAATATTCTGTTAATCTGCATGCGTTTAAAGAAGGTTGTAAGACCCATGTAAAACTGCAATTTTAATTTGAAGTATTAGTTGTAAAGATTGATGTATAAATAGTTTCTTTTATAACTAAATAAAGCCTATTATTATTATTATTATTATTATTATATTATGCTTATAAGTTTATTTATAAACTCTTAGATTTTCGTATTATATGCAGAATTTAATTGTAAAATAACACGATTTTACTCCTCGACCTAACCAGTGTATAATTTATACATTTAAACCATTTTAATTTTAAATGATGACTCAATGTCATTTACTAACAAACTTTGGATTGGTTAAGGCATGTGGATATTTTAAAATATAAACCGTAAATTGTCTTCAATTAAAAAGTTCACACTAAATTATATATAAATTATTTGTCTTCTCCATCTTTTCCAAAAATAGACTTACACTACTTTCATATTAAACTGTCTAATAGTTAAATATTAATTTTTAAGAAGATTTTAATTTTTAAACTTAATATACTAATAAAAATCAAAGCTAATTTATCTTAACCTAAGCAAAACCAAATGCCTTTCTTTACGTGTTAGTCAGTAACAATGAATAATACTCGCAAAATCCATTAGAAATGTTTTAATTTTTTTTTTAAATCTTAAAGTAAATTCCCCTCGGGGTATTTGCTATTATTATCTGATCAGAAATAAGATCAAAGAATAATTTTGTTCTAGCCTAAATTAACTATTAGAAATGTAAACGCAATAATAAATACTCAATAAATTAAATCAAATTAAAGCAATTAACTTATAACACATCACGAATAAATAATAATATTAGGTGATAATTACCTTTACATATCGAAATTAGAAAAAAGTAGAACCATTTATTGTAAATAAATTTAATTAAAAATCACATATTTTTTTACAGAATTTTTTGAGGCATAACACAAATGGAAGCAAAAAATTACAACTAGTGATATTTTATTTTATTTATACCTTGTCTCGTTTTACAAATAAAGATCTAATTGTAAGATTTAATTGACTTCTGCAGTTCTTAAAATAAATGAGATTTAAAAAAAAAACTAATTCATTTGGAACATCCTGATACAATTTGAAATAATTTCTTAAACTGTCTTTTATTGTAGTTACAACTGATCTAATTTTTAATTGCCTTCCAAAATAACACGAGTCATTATTTTGTCTTTTATATTGTTCAATAAATTTTATCCCTGACACCGAAAGGAACAAAAGAAACGGAGTAAGAAGATACATTTTGTAAATTATATTATAATTTTCATTACTTAAACTTAAAATTCATTTGTTTAATTAAAACAAAACATCAGTCGTCTATTTGTGAACAAAAGTTTGAACTTTATAAAGGTAAATGCGAATTCTTTGAAGGTTTGTCCAATGCGGAACGCAATATTATTTACGACATTTAGCTTCTTCAACAAAACCTTGTAGCAATTCCTATACGTATAACCTAAATGAAATCGCATCTTTGCGTTTGCCTTTTTTAAGCATTTATGGGAAAGGAAAAAAAACATTCCTTACTGGTAGACTTCTCTTAATGTATCTCTGCTATTTCTTTGATCTTTTTCGAAGAATTTCTCGCCGGAAAACTCATTTTTGATCTGTCAAAACATCAGATAAAACCTTTGTTTTTTATCTAAGGATTGGATGTTGCAATTGTTTTTAGCTGTCACGAAGACTATTGTTTTGCGATTGCCTTTTTATATACGGCGCTTTCAGCGCACTGGGTGTAATTTGCAGGACCATCGTTTGTTTTTCACATTTTTAGTGCTGTTAGACATTATTAAGACATTTAAAGGCGGCATGATTAATTGCACCAGCGCGGTCACGCCTTAATATGAACGATATCAACACAAAAAGTCGTTGAGTCTGATACATCAGCGCAATCATTCGGTAGAATAAATTACCATCCGGCACAGACTGGCAAATCGAAGAACGATATAATGAAATTATGAGAGCGGATATCGCCAAATGTCGGTTTGATGATTTATATTCTGGCCTGGGTGTAGGGTAATATTGTTTTGGCTGCTTTTATCTCCAAATTAAATTGTTTTCAATATTTGTCGGACGGTTCTTTCACGAAAAAAACAAAGCACGTCTGTGTAAGAGTTATTTCCTTGTTTCTTATAAGTGCGGCTTTCTTAAAATGCCTTGCAATATCGTTTAAATTTACGGACTTACGTCACAAAAAGCAAAATATTTTGATACAGCTTATTCTTTTGTTGACAATAAAAATATTTAATTTGGCGATTTTTATTTACTTAAATATTTTCCAGTTTCCAATTACAATCTTAAATTTCGTGCATTTGACTGATCCAAATGCCTAATAAAAATTTGTACATGGCACACTCAGTTACAAAGATATACAAGTCAACTGTCGATTGTTTGTATAGACGACATAGTACCTATTAAGGTTCTCATATTTGACCATTTGCTTGTCCTAGGATTCCGGAAAGAAATCGGCCTTTGCCCCGGGATTTCCCGAGATCCCAGGATGTAATTAATTATGTCAATGTTTTTAAATAAATAACCCAAAAAAAGAAGGGAGCGGTTTATTACTTAAAAACAACTCCAAGTCATATAAATGTAATACATTTTGCTCCATGATTATTATAAATAATTTAATAATATTGGCGAGAGAAACACACATTTGGGAAATATAACCTTTCTATTGTAATTTCATATATTTATGAACACATAAACATAATTTTTACAATGAATTTTTGTAATGTAATTAAAGAAAACAAAGGTGATCTATGCTTCGGTCAATTAGCCTTTTTCTTAATTTATTAACAAAAAATCCTGCAGCATTAAATGCTCTCTCAGTCTTTATTGATGTTGGTGAAATTGTCTTGATAGCATCTAGCAGCAAAGAAACATCGTTATTATCAATACAATTTCGTTTATAAGCTATTTTGCTTTAAATTACCAGGGTACACATAAATAAAAGTGTAAAAAATATTTTGAAGATATTAACTTTGTCATGGACGCCATACTAAAAGAGAAAAATTATTTTGAAATAAAAATAAAAAAAATTCCATAATTTACTGTTACTAAATATATTTATAATATATTCTGATAAGTATTTGTATTACAAAGATCTTAGCACAAAGTAAACGAAAATAACACTCTTTTTAAATCCCGGGAATTTCCCGGACAAAAAGCATATCCCGGAAAATATAAAATAGCTTAAAATGGACCGGGATTCCGGGAAAGAAACCCTAGTAGAAGTGGTTGTAGGTACTCAAAAGTGGACCGCGAGATGCGCAAAGAGAGGAAATCGCGATTGATACTTAGACTTTTCTAAAAACGTTGACTGTGATTTACAGGTTATAACCAAGTTGCTGAGAGGCTGATGTTTTTAGGTGGCGCAGTAATAAACGCTTTGGACCAGCTTTGGTTTCTGCGTCACAGTCCACTTCTGAGTAAAGCCACTCTACCTATAGATACTGAATTAAGTCGATAGCTTTTGTTTTTATCGTTTCAATTATATATCACTTGTTCGGACAACAATCAATAAACTAATCTTTGCCAAGAAAAAATAATTTTTTAATTGAGTTGGTCATAAACGGCACCCATTTTCATAAACAAAACAAAATCTTTTTAACGGTCAATACTGAATACTGTATATTTAAGTAAACATGTAATATGGCATCTGTAAGAAAATCGAAAGTTGACTTATAATTTTATATCTAAGTGTGCTATTAAGCAATTAACACACACAAAAGTTTAGATTTAAATTTTTAAAACTAAAAAAAACTACATGAAATCAAATTTAAAAAATCTCAACATTTATTTTTTTAGTTTATATCAAGTCACCTAAGGAATTTCTATTAGATTAATGTTGATATTGTAGGTAACTTTTTGATAATTTAACCGAATCTTTATCTCTTATATTAAGAGAGATCTCCATAGTAACAATTGAATATACTGTGGATTACTAGAACTTTATTTACACCAAAAACTGTTATCTATGAAATTTAAAAATGTCTAATACACTATCTTGCAAACAAGATAGTAATATTATTTCCAGCTGTTTTCAAATGTTTTGTTGTAGTATAAAAAGCACAGACAACCTTTGCAGCTTTTCAATTAAAACTAAATATTCAGATTGTTATAACGGAGTGCTTTTACAAATTATACTTTGCTATTTTGTCGAAATATGTCTGTTGCCATAAATGAACAATAAGCAAATTATTTTCATAACTTTACCTCCTACGAAATTTGTTACAATTTACGTTTGAAACTTGGATATTTCTTTAAACATGACGAAATATTTTGGTAAGCTACATTGCCGAAATGTATTACCGCAGTTCAAATTTTCAAATGATATATTTACTTCGTAATTACCGCCAATATATTAAATAAGCATTATGTAGTTATAACTTATAACATTAAATTGACATTTCAATTCCTACCCTATTCTAAAAAATATCACAACGTTAAAATAAACTAAAATGACTTATATGACTTTTAAAATTCAAAACGTTATTATACTATCTGCTGACAATAAAATTCGATTTGTACCCGTCACGGCACACTTCACAAGAACATAAATTTTATCCAGAAAATTATTCGTTTTTAAAACGTTTTCAACTGCACTACGAATACTGTAAAACATAAAGGAAAATCTATTCAAATTTAAATATCAAAGCACATACATTTCCACAAAAACACGAAAAACGTTTAATTGTATAGTTGTGTCCGAAGTTTTGTTTGCTTTTAATAGTTCATTAAATGAAAGGTTTCAGATTTGTTTAGGCCCAGTAAACACAGCGTTTGAATTTATTAAAAACTTTGTTTCAATTGCTTCATTGACCTTAATATTATATACAGCAATTCGGAAGAACATACACATAATTGTTATTTAAGAACCTAAAACTACATGCATTATGCTATATTGCGTTAAATAATGAGAGAAAAAAAATGCTTACGAAGAAAATATTAAAAATAATTCAGAATTTTACGTCATAATTAAAATTGTATTGTAGTGTATTTTACTGTAACAAAAATTACTAAAAACAATTTTTAAGAGTGATAACAGACAAAAACTGAAAATAAATAGGAAATACTTCCTCTATAATAAAATCGCCCTGTGTATTATTTTAAAATTTTAAATAGTCAACAATCACTATGACACTATTGCCAATTAAGGCATCAAAGGAATTCGTTCAGACATTGATAAGTTGTGAAACAAGCATATTTCTTTAGTCCTGTTCCTATCAATATTTTCATATAAACTTGAATAACTTAAAAAACGATTGATATTAGGTACAAAAAAACGTTTTAAATTTTTGAAAGATAATTTAATTTTACATCTTAAAATAATAACATATACACGTTATACAGGGTAAAAAAAAAACAAAGGTTCATATCGGTGTGTAAAAACAAAACACTGTTTAGTTGAAAATAATTTTAAATTATGTAGGAAATGATGACAAGCATGTTTTATCGGAGCCTTTTTTTAAACTTTAACTTATAAAAGAGCTATCGCATAATTCGTCTTGCCAATTCGTCTGTAACAATTCCGTAATTTTTTTAAGTATGATAATCATCTCACTTTTCATCTTCACTTTTAAGTTTGCCAACAGATAGCTTAATAATTGAATATAGCGTCCTGATAGTAAAAGAAAAACAGTTGACTATCGAATTTTACAAATTCAACAGCGATTATCGTCTCTACCATATAGTTATAAACGACAAATTTTAAACATATTTTGTTAATTTTTTTAAAAATTTAATTTAAAATTTGCAATGCACCTAATCCTTTAAATTAATAAACATTTTAACTTTTACCTCATTTACTACGTTTGTTTAAAGTCTGGATGTCGCATATAGTCAATCCTAGTCACGATTACAATCTAATCACTGCACTACTGTGACTACATAGCACTGAACTCTGCTTTTGTACACATTCAGTCTACACAAGTTAAAAGGGTTTAATCCTTTTGAGCCTACGCACTAGTTTTTGATTATCGAGAAGTTGGAATGTCTGTGGAGCCTCTCATGGCTTTTGGCAGCTTTTTTAATTTCTTCCTGGACAGATTCAATCTGGAGTTCCCGGTGTAAATCGCTGTTCCGAACACACCAAAGAGCATTTACTATGCTCCTTTTGGAATTTTTTGCTAACTGAGCAAAATATTCATATTCAGTTTAGATTCCTACAAAACACGTATAATACACTTCTTACTAATTAAACTTATATTTTTAACGGTTTTCGAGCCTCTTATGTTGTTCACGATGAATCATACACGCTGTATAATATCATTATTTCATAGATGCTCCGAAAATTCATGTCGAAGAAAATAATTTCAAGTTGAACAACATTTAAACCTTATTTTTGCTAATAATTTATCTTCATTTAGTGATATTAAAGATTTTTGGTTAAACTTGGAACCTAATGGTACAACACGAACATAGATCACACCTCTTGCGTGTTAGTTAAACTGCCGACGTAATTATTTTAATAAAAATCATTTTAATTGCGATTCTTGTCACAAATCGCCGGAACAAAACGACAATTAAATTCATTCTGAAAGGCTCGACATTAAAAAGCACTGAATGTTTAATATAATCCACACCTTCTCTACAAATCAATATTTTTTTAATTCACTTTAATAGTCTCTCAGCTGATTACATTTTTTCAATTCTAGATAGAAACTGTTCTTTTCCTAATGGCGCGTTACGAACTTTTTATCTTTTCGATGGTAAGATTTATCAAATTAAAAAAAGATCTGTTGGTTAATACTCTTAATAATTTCCGAGGCAGAAGACTTGCCATTAATATGCAGATATTAAAGTATTTATGCAAATATTTCTTTGAAAAGTTGAAAAATTAATTAAAACTTTCTCTCAACCTCAGGTACCTGTTTTATATTTAATAAGAAGCAGATTTGTAGCTTAATTTAGATTACTCTTTCAAATACAACAAAAGTTTTTGTTTCATTCGACAAGATTAAGCTAATTTATTAGACGAAAAACAACCAATACACGCTTATTCCTAGTGTCTGATAGAATCATAGACAACAGTATTTATTCATTGTCATAATTTCCATCAATATACAATCTGTTTACAAGCAATTTAATTCCATTTATATGAAATTTTTTTTTTGGAAAAAAGGTGGCGGGAATATTTTTAGTGTAAAAACTTACAAGTTATTTTATATCAAAATAACTTCTTTTTTTTTAAATTAATTTTTTCGGTGCTTCGACTTCTTGGTCATTAGCACAATACCAGGTACTCAAGATCCTAAGAATGCCGCGGAAGCAATTTCATATCAAACTATGCAATTTTTGAAAACATTTTAGTCTTGTAAAAACATTTTAGTCTTGTAAAAACATTTTTTTGTTCTGTTGATTAGAAAAAGATTTTTTTTTTATGCACATTATATTTAAGTTATTATTTTAAGTAATAACCATTTACAGTTTTGTGATTGTTTTTAGGAATAACATCTTTAAAATCTAAAATATCTTTATAGTAAATACATTTTACTTCATGATTATTAAGATTAATAATATAATATTGCTGAGAGAAACATGCATTTTAAAAATATTGCCTGTCTATTGCAATTTTATTTTAATGAACACAATAACATGATTTTTACAATGCATTTTTCTTATATGATTTAATAAAACAAAGGTGATCTATGCTTCGGTCACTTAGTCTCATTCTTAATTTATTAATAAAAAGGCCTGCTGCATAAAATGCTTTTCAAGTCTCTATTGATGTGGCTAGAAATGTCTCCAGAACATTTAGCTCCAAAGAGATATCGTTTTTAACAAATTTCATTTTTAAGCTATTTTGCTTTGCATTACCAGGGTACACAAAAATAGAACTGTAAATGTATTTTGATTATATAAACTTTGCCATAGAGACCGGGCTTTTTTACGCATTCTACGGGTGTACATAATTAATTAGTTAAAACAAAACAAAAAAAATTCCAAATATACAGGGTGCACCACGACCCTGAGATTCTTCGATAGCTCCTTTATTAATGAAAATATCAAAAAATGTTTAATACAAATATTGTGCGAACCTATTTTCTACATAACCTAAAATTATTTTCAAATATACAGGGTGTTTCGTTTGACCGGCACATATAAAAATTTAATTTTTTTAAATAGAACACCCTGTATATTTTTACATTTTTGGATTCATCTTAAAATTTACTTTAAAAAATGTATAAGGTTATATGGGTCTTAAGTCAACCGTTTTCGTAAAATTTACATTTTTATGAAATTTTTGAGCAATACAGCACTTTCAATTTTTTTTAACATTAAAGTTATTTAAAAAAGCGGTAAAATTTCGTTCAAAATTGAGATTGACAATAGATTAATTAACACTTTGCGCTAGCTACATTTTAAAAATATTATACAGGGTGTTTTTTACGCTTGGTCAAACTTGTGAAACTTTAAACATCGATAAGTCATTTTTCTTAAATGCAACACCCTGTATATTTTTATATTTTTTTGTAGAGAATTTAATTGTCTTTCGAAATTATTAAGCATGTCCTATACCTAAAGTTAATATTTTTCGAGCTATCTCGATTTTTATTAGTATTACTAAGGCAATTAAAATATTTTAAAGTCGGCCATGGACGTAAGTCGTAATTTTTCAAAGAATTTTTAAACAAAAGAATAAAAAGAGCTCCAACTTTAATTTTAGTCCAATAATGTACCCCTTTTCCCCGAAATTTATCGTATAAATTGTTTAAAATTATATCCTTGTTCATGTTCTACGCACAGCCGTAGATGTTGTCTCAAAGACTCTAGCACTCTTGATAACATTTTGGGGGTTATACCATTCAAAGCAACACAGCAAGTAATGCAGTTGCCGAACACAGAATATCCTAATAGATGGATAGGGCGAGGTAGACCAATCTCCTGGCCACCTAGGTCACCTGATCTTACCCCTATAAATTTATTT
Source organism: Elmis aenea (assembly GCA_947652605.1). Taxonomy (NCBI): domain Eukaryota; kingdom Metazoa; phylum Arthropoda; class Insecta; order Coleoptera; family Elmidae; genus Elmis; species Elmis aenea. Next base: position 53,486,548 of record OX393577.1, on the reverse strand, counting down.
TTGTGGGGACCCATAAAACAAGTGTATCAAGACCCCCCAACAACTGCTGAAGATGTGCAGAACAGGATTCGTGTTGCTTTTGATGGTATAACCCCCGAAATGTTATAAAGGGAGCTAAAGTCTTTCAGACAAGGTCTACGGCTGTGCGTAGAACAAGGACATTATCTTGAACAATTTATACGATACATTTCGGTAAAATGGGGTACATTTTTAGCCTAAAATTAAAGTTGCAGCTCTTTTTATTCTTTTGTTTAAAAATTCTTTGAAAAATTACGACTTACGTCCATGGCCCACTTTAAAATATTTTAATTGCCTTAGTAATACTAATAAAAATCGAGATAGCTCGAAAAATATTAACTTTAGGTATAGGACATCCTTAATAATTTCGAAAGACAATTAAATTCTCTACAAGAAAATGTAAAAATATACAGGGTGTTGCATTTAAGAAAAATGACTTATCGATGTTTAAAGTTTCACAAGTTTGACCAAGCGTAAAAAACACCCTGTATAATATTTTTTAAATGTAGCTAGCGCAAAGTGTTAATTAATCTATTGTCAATCTAATTTTTAAACGAAATTTTGTAGCTTTTTTAAATAACTTTATTGTAAAAAAAAATTGAAAGTGCTGTATCTCTCAAAATTTTCACAAAAATGTAAATTTTACGAAAACGGTTAACTTAAGACCCATATAACCTTATACATTTTTTAAAGTAAATTTTAAGATGAATCCAAAAATGTAAAAATATACAGGGTGTTCTATTTAAAAAAATTAAATTTTTATATATGCCGGTCAAACGAAACACCCTGTATATTTGAAAATAATTTTAGGTTATGTAGAAAATAGGTTCGCACAATATTTGTATTAAACATTTTTTGATATTTTCATTAATAAAGGAGCTATCGAAGAATCTCAGGGTCGTGGTGCACCCTGTATATAAAGTTTTTTCATAAAGTAATGTTAGTTATTTTTTTATTTAGTCATGAGCCCTTTTACTGTTAGGTGAGGACTGTTAAGTTGTGCTGTGCTGACTTTTTTCCATATTTTTCTGTCTTCTACTAACTTTTTTATGTCTTTCCATTTGATGTTTCTATCCGTTGCTGCTTTTTTAACTTTGTCGTGCCAGGTTTTTCTCGGTCTACCTCTTTTGTTTTTCCCTGTGATCTTGCTTCATGGACTTTTCTGGTTAACCGTTTTTCTATCATTTTATGAATGTGACCCAACCATCCCAGCTGCCTTTCCTGTATTTTTGTTTCAACTGATTTTATCTTTAATTGTTCTTTGTATGTTTCGTTTCTGATTCTATCTTTTTTGATTTTTCCTTGGAGTTTTCTTAGAAATCTCATTTCTGCTGCATTCACTCGGCTATAATTTTTATTTGTGAGTGTCCAAGTTTTACTTCCGTATAAAAGTGCCGGAGTTACTACCTTTTTGACCACTTCCACTTTTGTTCGTTTTGGGACTTCTCTGTTTCCAAAAAATTTTGTTCTTAAACTGTTAAATATTCTTCCCACATTTCCTGTCCTTTCGCTTACTTCCTTGTCCATTCCTCCATTATTCTCTTTGATCACTCCTAAATGTTTAAAGCTTTCTACTTGTTCTAACCTAAGCCCATTTAAAGTGATGTTATGCCCTTTATTCTCTGTTGTAACGATCATAGTTTTAGTTCTTCCGGTATTTATTTTCGTATTAATTTTTTCCAATTCCAGGTTTAGAGTTTCTAAATTATGTTGAAGATTTAGAAAAAATGTTAGTTAAGATATTTACAATAAATTCTGCTAAATTTTGATATAAAATAAAGATTAAATAGTTTAAAATAGACCGGAATCCCGGGAGAGACCCTAGTCTCAAGCAACTAATTCATTCAAACTGTACGAATCACATAAGCATTTCGTACGATGTGCAATTTGCAATCATTGGCAGAAAATTCAGTAGTATTTTTATTAAGGCAACGTAATTCAAACAACTCATTAACTGCCAATTATTTACAAGCTTGCAAATTAATTTCTCGCAATTAACTACGCTTTCTTTAAATAATTAAAAGCAAACATAAATAAATAGCTCCTGTAGTCCTATAACTGAGGATTTCTTTCATGATTTCAGCTTAATTAATAATAAACTAACCGCCCAACAAAATTTCTAACTCTGACGCTGATCAAACATCAATTTCGTTAGAATAAGATTACACAAGAACGTAATCGGCTTAATTTCTGTTCTTGTCATAACCAAACATTATACAAACTTAATGTCTTTTACGACTACCAACGGTTTTATGTTTTGCTAATAAAACGTCGCTTTAAAACCAACACGTTAGCGTGATTATTAAATACGTTGCGGAAGTAAATAAACACGTTCATAAATAAACCGGGCGTACGACTTAGTTTATTGAAAATCAGATTATAAAGGTGCCGTGGTAAAATAAATTATCTGCAATTATTTACGTCTATTCTGGCGTATTGATTATATGTGACCAATATTCAGACATTATAATCGTGCTTATTCAGCACTTAATGATTCTTAATTGGTTAGAATTTTCAACTTTTATAATGAACGAATAACATTTTAGCTCGACGTCTCTGACCACATTAACTAATCGATTATCTCTCAAAACCATAGGTAATTTTGTTTTATCCTGCAACGTTGATTGTATACAACGAAATTAGAAGGTTTGGATGGAGTATTTTTAACATTTAAACAATAGCATGCAACACCACCTTAAACAAATTTTATAACTCGACCGTTAAAAAATAAGAAAGCGCAATAAAGGACTAATGGCAAATCTAATTAAATTAATTGAACATAAATAAAACATCAAGGTTTCCTATTAATCGTAATACATTGTACAGGGTGGACCAATTCAAATGTTTTACGGAGTATTTCGGTTACCACAACACAGATAGGGAAAATATGATTTTGTTCTCTTGGGCTGTTTTTCTGAGAGAATAACGCCTATACAATCAGATTTTTTCTATCAGATTCCATTTTGGCACTATAGACAAAAAAAATGAAATTTCATCATTTTTGAAAATTTACTATAACTTCTTTATTTATTAAATTAGAACAAAATGGTATAGGTATAGATTTTTTTATACAGATTTTTATGCTTAATTAAAAAACTAAATTAATGTTTTTAGCCACCTTGACTTTCGAGATATGGACTAAACTTACATTTTTTTAAATGAAAACCCTAAATAGCCATGACTTTATGCAAAAGAGTATTTTTTTAGCTTTTCAAAAATAAATAATTTTATATATTTGTTGCGAAAAATAACCGGGATATGGGCAATTTTGTAAAAATTTCTTTATCAAAGTTTGCCATGATTTCGTAAACAAGTCATGCTTGATTATTAAACAACTAAACGTCATTTCGAAGTAAATTTTTCAACTTTAAAGCAAATCCGTGTATTTTTTTGTATTTTATAACTGTTTATTGTGGTATTGTGAACATGGCTAAATTTGAACTCTGAAAAGTTTAATTTGTTATAATATTACTTTGTAAGTGATAAAAACATAGCGGCTGCTACAGAATTTACTTGGCAATGAAGTTTAGTTGTTAATAATGCAAACATCACTGGTTTACGAAATCATGGCAAACTTTGATGATCGAATTTTTACAAAATTGGCCATATCTCGGTTATTTTTTGCAACAAATATATGAAAATATATATTTTTGAAAAGCTAAAAAAATACTCTTTCACATAAAGTCATGGCCAATTAGGGTTTCCTTTTTAAAAAAATGTAGGTTTAGTCCATATGTCGAAAGTCAAGGTGGCTAAAAAAAAATACTTTTGTTAACCTTTTCGATGCGCAATGCTTTTAGTTTTTCTGTGCCTGCAGTGCGCCGCGTAAAAATTTGGCGAATATACTCGTCAGGAGCACCGAAAAGGTTAAATTAAGCATAACAAGTTGTATAAAAAACCTAAATAACATTTTGTTATAATTGTATAAATAAAGAAGTTATAACAAATTTTCAAAAATGATGAAATTTCATTTTTTGTCTGTAGTGCCAAAATGGAACTGATAGAAAAAGTCTGATTGCATTGGCGTTATTCTCTCAAAAAAACAGCCCAAGAGACCGAAATCAGATTTTCGCTATCTATTGCGGTAATCGAGATACCCCGTAAAACATTCGAATTTGGTACACCCTGTACCTAATTGTAACAAAACAAATGCATTTTAGTCAACATTATCTTTCTGATCAAATTTGCTCTTATTGTGAAAATCAGTGTATTAAACATTATATTTATAATTTTTTACAAATCGGAACACGTAGATAGCTTTAAGTATTTAGAAGTCATAATCGAGAGTAATGGAAGGGTAGAAAAGCAAATAAGTGTTAAAACATGAGAAATTGGAAGAATATTTAAGCTAAAGAACAATATTTTTTGAAAACAGAGACATACCAAAAAGAAGTGGTACAACAAGGTTGTAATTCCAACGCTTTTGTACAAAACGTGGACACTATCAAATGGAAAAAGTAGTCGTGTAAATGCAGCGGAAATGGGTTTTAAAACAAAATCGAAAGAAAAACCAAGAAGATAAATCAAAAATGAAACATTTAGAAAAAAATTAAGACAAAACCAGTTAAAACAAAAATACAAGAAAAACGGCTAAATGGACTGGGTCACATTTATAAAATGAAAGAAGAAAGGTTTACCAGAAAAGTCTATGAAGCAAGGCCACTGGGAAAAAAACCAAAAGAGGAAGCTCGCGAAAAACCTGGCAAGACCAAGAAGTTGCTACCGATAAAATAAACTGGTGTGACCACCAAATGACATTCGCCATAAATCAATATTGTATTTGTTCGTTAGTGTTTTTGTGTACTAGTAACTAGTGGGTATAAAAAGTTTAAAATGTCGCTCCAGGCGCTTCACCTGACCTCATTGACAAATTTCAAATCTACGCAAAAAAGTGCCCAAATAATGTCGAATAATATTTTGAGTGTGATTTCAATATTTTCAATTAAGCAAGTTATAAGTAGAAATTAAAAACCTGATGTGTTTTGTTTTTCACCAATGGCGTAAAAACTATTGATTTTTTGGAGTTTTTTTATCATAGAACAGTTGCTCTTGAATCATAGATCATTTTGACCCAATTAACTAACTCTGTATCTCTTACCGTTTAAGAGACCCCCATGCTGTTCACTATATTTGGGACACTCTGTATATGAAAGGACACATGAAAAAAATTATTATCGATAAAAACGTTTTATTTAGGTCGTAAACATCCGATTTATGCAAAAATTAGCGAAGGCATACCTTGTGGGACACCCTGTATTCAAGGTCTTCTTTACTCTGGGTGATTGTAACATACATACTAGGGTTTCTCTCCCGGGATCCCGGTCCATTTTAAGCTATTTTATATTTCCCGGGAAATGGTTTTTGTCCCGGGAATTCCCGGGATTTTAAAAAAGTGTTGTCTTCGTTTATTTTGTGCTAAGATCTTTGTAATACTATCGTAACATCAGAATTTTATGCTTAAAATGTCTTTACTAACAGTAAATTATGAAAAAACTTCAAAATAATTTTTCTCTTTTAGTATGGCGCAAAGAAGCCCGGTCTTCATTACAAAGTTAATATCTTCAAATTACTTTTACAGTTTTATTTTTGTGTACCCTGATAATTCAAAGCAAAATAGCTTATAAATGAAATTTTATTGATAATAATTATTTCTTTGCTGCTAGATGCTCTCAAGACAATTTCACCTACATTAATAGAAACTTAGAGAGCATTTTATGCAGCAGAACTTTTTGTTAATAAATTAAGAAAAAGACTAATTGACTGAAGCACAGATCACCTTTGTTTTCTTAAATCACATTACAAAAATTCATTGTAAAAATTATATTATTGTATTCATAAATATGAAACTGCAATAGAAAGGTTATAATTACCAAATGTATGTTTCTCTCACCAATATTATTGAATTATTTGTAATAATCATGGAGCAAAATGTATTACATAAATGACTTGGAGTTGTTTTTAAGTAATAAACCGCTCCCTTAATTTGTTGGGTTATTTATTTAAAAATATTGACATAATTTATTACATCCCGGGAAATCCCGGGACAAAGGCCGATTTCTTCCCGGAATCCCGGGACAAGCAAAATGGTCAAATATGAGAAACCCTAATACATACTCATATTTTTACATAACTGTATTGTCTATAACGTAAATAGAATGAATGTTTAAGAAATAAAAACTAGGCAAATATAATATGTCGTTATGAGCAATAGTACCATCTTGTTGAGACCATGAAATTTCAAAAAGTAATAGTGTAATTATTGTTACCTTATAGCTGCGGCTGATGTTTTGTTGCAATATAACATCCTCGTGAACCAGTCGAGTTTCTATTAAATCGAAAATGGTATCCAAATTATCAATCGCAGTAAATTAGCCAAGGCAGTTCGTAAAATCAACAAAAGGTAAAGCAACGAAGAATTGCTGAGTCTTTTGTATTAAAATAAAATAAAATCGACAAACAATGCTATACTCAAAAAGCATCAGCGTGCTACGCAAGCAACTTTTGCATAATTTATATCCAAACAAAATTTATTTACGACAAGCGAAGCTTTCAAATTACAGTCTAAAAGAAGGCACTGGAGAATAGGAAGTCAATTTTTGTAAATGTAATCCACAAACGCCAATGTCTACATAATAAATATTCAATTCCGAACTTACTACACTATTTTGCGATAAGATTTACGACTTTACCGAAGCAACGAGAGTGCACTACAAACACATTTTCATTTGCATTCGAATAACAATTGATTACCATTTAAATAACAACAAAGATATATGTACTTACTACGAATCCACTCCTAATACGATCTTAATATTATGCTGCATCGACGGAAATAACCTCAATCAGTATTTTTTTGTCAGAGGGCATGTAATATTCATAAATGTGGGGATTTTATGAAAGATAAAACGTAACACTTTTTTGTATAACATTTTTATTTGGATGTCTATTGAGTTGTGCGTACGAGTTAACCAAAAATCAAACAATGCTCATTATCATGATGCATATTATTAAGTGATTTTAATTATTTTGGTCTTTTCTGTGCGTTTAAAACAACGATAAGACATATTATTCAAACAACAATAGTTAAAAAGTTTTATGTAATAGAATACAATAATGCGAAATATTTTCTTTTTATGGTTTTCACCTGACAGTCGTTATTGTACTACAATATTCGTTTCCGGGTTCGAAACGGCGTCTTCTTTGGTTACGTGACGTTTCGACCATACCGTCTTGTTCTTCTTCAAACGACTGATTTGGTGTGTGGTTCACTTGTGTGTTCCTCTCGGGCGGCAGATTGCTATAGGGGGGTTGGCCCTCCCTTCAGTCGTAAGAGGTACAAGTATAATGGGTAAGGATGCGGATAGTCAAGGATAGGTGGAAGTACTGCCACAGCATTCGCCTTAACCATAGAGAAAACCACCTGAAACCTCTACAATCACAGTCGGCCGATTACAATTAGGTTGTTAACACTACCAGCCACCAAGCTCGGTCTGATTTGGTAGATTTGTTGTTAGATTTATATATCCGGCTGTGGAGGCGTGGCGTTCCACTTGATGAATTCGTTTGGCCTCCGCGATTTTATGTTTACCGGTTTCCAGATGTTTGGTAATTGCAAGCCTGTATCTCTATTGAAGTTGTTAGGGTTCTTGACAATTTCCATAGATTCCCTGTACAGTCCTACGTACACTTTTCCACAGGAACAGGGTATGCTGTATATAAGCCCGGGTGATTTAGTCCTTCCCGTTCTTCTTAGTTTCTTGGACAGCGTCACTCGCAGGAGCATACGAACGCGCCTCAAGGAGCATGAAGGACAAACGAAAAGACAACAAGTAGAAAAATCGGCCGTAGCAGAACATGCCGAGGGCACGGGGCATACCGTACTGTTTGACGAAACAAAATTATTGGCCGGCGCCAACCACTTGTGGCCGAGACTATACAGGGAATCCATAAAAATTGTCAAGGATCCTAACAACTTTAATAGACACACGGGCTTGCAACTACCAAACAGCTGGAAACCGGTCATCATAAAATCGCTGAGGCCAAACGAACACATCAAGCGGAACGTCACGCCTCCACAGCCGGATATATAAACCTAACAACAAATCTACCAAATCAGACCGAGCTTGGTGGCTGGTAGTGTTCATAACTTAACTTGCAATCGGGAGGTCATGGGTTCGAATCCCAGGGCCAACCGTCACTGTACAGGTTTCAGTTGGTTTCCTCTACAGTTAAGGCAAATGCTGTGGCAGTGCTTCCACCTATCCTTGCCCATCCTTGACTATCCACATCCTTACCCACAATCCTGGCACCTCTAACGGCTAAAGAAGCGGTCAATCCCCCTATAGCAGTCTACCGCGCGAACGGAACACATGTGAACCAACAACACCAAATCAGTCGTTTGAAAAGACCAAGATATATATTATGGTTGAAACGTCACGTAATCAAAGAAGACGCGATTCCAAACCCGGAAACGAAGATTGTAACATGGACAACGGCCGCAAAAGCCTGAAGAATAAAATAGTTGGTATTGTATGTATTAAGGTTAGACGATGACTAGATATCAAGAAGGCAGGGGTGCACTAAGGCCGATTGTACTAAAAACAATACAAAAAACGAAAGACTAAAGTATGCTATACTTTTACAAAAGTAAAACATCTCCAAAAATCATATATAATAAATACCCACGGTCAAATAAGTTTTACCAGGCCAGAAGCCAAATTTTTTATACATTTTAATACAGCTGATTACTTCAGAAAACAACATAACTTTAAATTTTACATGCATTCAGATTTTTACGGCGTTCCATGACTGCTATTGATGAGTGTTTAAATTTGAGAAACAGTTTAGCTAAGGAAATAAACTTTTAGTGGCTGTATGAACGGTATATAGCTAATATGATATTAATAGTATGACTTCCCGAAAGAACCTTCTTTTTTACAGTATAAATTTGCTAATTTCATTACCAAATAAGAGGGGTTCTCTTATAATCCAAATGTGTCCATTAAAGATTGCCCCACGGTTTAATTCACAGGTTGGAAAATTTGTCAACAAATTGGAAACATCTCGACAACTGGCGTCATCAACAAATTCATTATCTTTATACGTACGAATTTCATAGGTTGAGCCTTCCTGTTCAGTTTATAACTCTTAAGTTTTACGTACTCTTTCAGAAATTTAATATTTTTCCACTAATAAGCAGCGTTGCCGTGTAAATTAAGTTTCCATTGCAAACTACCGTTGTCAAAATGTTGTGAGACGTGGAAACGCCCGTCGACGTTGAATACATAACTGTAATTATAATTAAATAACTCGTCAACGCGACGGCCCAACGTGCTAGTAAATTAAATCTACAAAAAAATAAAAGGAAACGCACTGCAAGTGAATTTAAATTTTCTACGAAGGGCAAACAAATTGCGAATAGGTCTGTTTAAAATATTATTTAGCGATGTTCGTCAACAAGCTAGCAAACGTTTTTGTGTACGTCTTAACCTTGATATTTATTTTTTTTTAAATCTAAATTGGATTTTAAAAATAAATTCTATTTGATAATGTAAATAGCAAAAATTGCGCCTATAAGAAAAAATAAAGTTGTTTGTCATGAAACAAAAACGAATTTACCTAGGAAAAGTAAGTTTTTTTTTTTTTTTTTTTTTTTTATGATGTAAGTGATTAATACTGGTCCGGCTGGGCCAACCATTAATTTTTCTATATAATAAAATGGAAATGTAATAAAATGAAATTGATGAGGATGAAATGATTACTTAATACTAGAGTTCACCCATCGGTGTCCTGAAGATGGCACTCTGTTTCACTAATAAACTATCCTACACTATACAAGTTCAAATGGTTTTTGTCTTTTTAATCTTCTGACCAACCCATGGTTGTCTAGCAGTTGTAGTGCCTCTGGGTTTATATGGTTTTGCAGTCGGGTTGCGTGTTTTTTTGCAAATCGTTTGATTTCACTAGATACCTCTGGGATACAGAGATCACGATGAATGTCCTTGTTTCTTACGTACCATGGCGCGTCAACTGCGTTACGAAGAACTTTATTTTGGAATACCTGTACTTTCTTGATGTTGCACTGTTTGGCACATCCCCACAACTGTATGCCATAAACCCAGACAGGTTTTAGTATCTGGTTATAGATAATAATTTTATTATACAGCGATAATTGGGATCTTCGTCCTAGAAGCCAATACAGTTTTCTGTATTTTATACTTAGCTCTTCTTTTTTTATTTTTATATGTGGCTTCCACCTCAGTCGCGTGTCGAGAGTCATGCCTAAATACTTGGCTGTCGTTTTATTCGGGACGACGTTCCCATTAATCGTTATTGGAATTTGTGTAATTTTTTTATTCGTAAAATATATGTGAGAAGATTTTTGATCATTCAGTTTTATACTCCACTCGCTCATCCAATTGCTGATTCTATTACATGCATTCTGCAGTTTTATCGCTGCCTCTTCTGTATCTTTACCTACTGCCATGATTGCAGTATCATCTGCAAATGTGGCTGTTGTAATGTTTTGCAGTTGCGGCAAATCATGTGTGTACAGTAAGTAGAGGACTGGGCCCAGGACGCTGCCTTGAGGGACTCCTGCTTTCACTTCTTTCAGTGCAGAATATTCATTTTCTTGTTTTATTCTAAACAATCTACCTGATATGTACGACATTAACAGTTCTACATGATGTTTTGGTAGTATTCTGTTAAGTTTCAGTATCAGTCCTTCATGAGAAACCCTATCGAAGGCTTGAGCCACATCAAGAAAGATGGTAGAGCAGATTAATTTTTCTTCTAATGCCTTTTCTATTACGTCCGTTATCCTGTGCACTTGGTCTATCGTAGAGTGTCTGTGTCTAAAGCCGAATTGATGGTTTGGTATTAGCTTTTTCCTTTCTATTACGGGTTGTAGTCTCTTTAGAAACAGTTTCTCGAATAACTTGGAGATGATCGGTAAGAGTGATATAGGAAAAGTAAGTGATTATCATTCGATTCGGCTTAAAAAGTTGCTTGGGCAATGTTTTTACACATTTGAAATATTTTATAATCCAAAGGAGTTACAGACGATTTTCAAAAATCGTATTTTCCGGTTTTTTCTAATTTTCTCGTATACCGTTTGAGATCATTACAATTTCTCTTTAGACTATTAATGAGAACTAAATTAAGCAGCTTTGCCAAATTTAAACCTACACTCTAGCTATTATAATAAGCGAGATCCCCTTGCAAATGGGCCATGCACCAGCTTTTGTTAAAAATAAAATTTTCTGAGAAATCGATAATAAAATATTTTTTCATTTGTTGTAGACTTTTTTAATTACGCTGTAGGTATATATTTTGCATTAAGAATTATTTTTACGTAAATATAAGTACCTCTAGTTTCATACGAAATTTTTCTCATTAAAAAGACTTTCAGATTACTTATTTGATTCTGATAATTTCAGTTTTTGTAATTTAAAATAACTGCGGCCTATATTCAAGCACGCTCTCGTCTTTTAGTTAAATAAAGCTGCTAAAATGTGTATTTTCGTAAATTCCAAAGAGCAAGTGTCAAACTTGCTTTTTTAATTCTTCCATACAACAGAAATGTTAATAGCATATTGACTATTTAAATGTTGACGTACTGCGCACACCTAAGTTGTTAGCTACCATGAATTCTACATTTTTATCAACAATATTATCAACCATAGGCGTACGCAGACAAATACTTCAGGGGGGGATATTGTTTTAATTTGCAAAAATAATTCGGACCAATTTCAAACGGGCCATGGTAATGGTAAAATTATAAAATGATCCAGGGTGCTAGACACAAAAAGTTAGCTGCAAGAAAGAGTTGTGGGGGGTCCAGAAGCAAAATTTTTAAGTTTAAACGTACCCAAAAATAGAACAAAGAAAATATTCACATATAATATAATTTATATGTATGAAAAAACAGTCTGTCTCGCAATTTTGAAATGCGGTAATTATGATTTTAGTCTTTTTCAAATTTTCGGAGGGGATTTATCTCCTAATGCCTTCCCCCCATTCCGTACGCCACTGTTATCAAGGACATATTCTATTTTTGCACCAATAAGCAGACCTAACCAAGTAAAAAAAATTCTGAAGTAGTCACATGTATAAGAAAGAAATTAAATATTTACAATTTTTTGAACACTGAATATATCATAAGTAGATCGAAGCGTACATTGTATATTCTAAATAAATCTTTCGTACCTTACCGTTTCCGGGAGTTTTGCATTTGCGATTATTATATTCCAGCTAAAATCAATCTACGTTATCAACGTGCATGTTCGTTTTTTTTAAATATTTTTTAATGACTTGCCAAAATTTATTACATTGGTAATATTGACGTCTAAACAAAAAGTGATTGATCTATTCTATATGATAACTGCTCTATGTTCATGTTGAAGATTGTACGGTCAGGCTTGAATGACCCGAGATGATTTGATGCATTCACCGTAAAATTGAAAAAGAGGGGCACTTTGCAGGGCTTAGTATGTTGGTATTCTTTTTTTCTTCTAATCCTGCATTTCCTTTTCCTTGTAATACACATCTTTATATGCACATATCTGACATATCCTAACGAATTGAAATAAAATTCAGTGTCTACGACAAAAAGTTTGCCAAACACTTTGCAAATAAAGAAATAAGGAAAATGAGATCAGCGATTCTCAAACATTTGTGACACGTCTCCTTGAATAAATCTACGCCCCCTTCAACTGACTTCATAGTTTGTAGTAGGGTCTGGTTAGAAACGTATTTGAAAAGTTCTGTTGGTCTCTAGTTACAAAAAAAAAAAACTTTTTTATCTATCGTCAAGCAGCGAACAAAGTCAAAATTTGTCGTTAAATCACTTGGAGTTTTTTGGAATTAATTTTGCCGTGTTTCCTCTAAAAAAACGCAAACGCTTTTTGCACAGTTCAATTTTCCACATTTTACCTTTTTTTGCCTTGCAATAACTATTCGTATTTAAAAATGTTACACCATTAATTAAACGTTAAATATCTGCTGTATGATTTGATTAAAAACATAAGTTATCAGTAATAATATAACAGATGCATTGAAAATTATCGATCATTTTTGGCAAATGTGCCCGAATGCAAGTTAAGCTTAAAAAACTTTTTTCTGATTCAACTTGCATGAGTGAAGATTTGTCAAAGATTATAGATTATTTGCGATGCACGAGTTATATTTTGTCAGAAAATTTCCTTCACCTAACCTACCTGTCAAATTAAATGTATGTTATGTCAAATTTTAAGAGTACTGTCAGAGTGGTGCGTTAGGGGTATAGTTTAATCTATATTAAAGTAACGCTACTGGTCGCCGAAATTCGTCAAAAAATTATCAAGACCAAAATAAATTTATATTTTCGACCAATCACAACCTCAGATTTCTTAGAAACGACCAATAAACGCATGAAAATCTGTTAATTGCGAAAAGGATATTATCAGTGTATGATTATGTTTATTGGTCGTTTCTAGGATAGGTATCCGAGTTTGTTATTGACCAAAAACGCAAATTTGACAGGAGGATCAACATCTGACAGGAAAATGTAAAATTATTACCGTGTAATAATGCTCCTATTGGTATTGGTAGTCTCTAGAAGATTTAAGATTAATGATTGGTTGAAAACGCAAATTTGACAGGTGAAGGAAATTTTCACTAAAAAAAATTATTTTACACTAAATAAACAGTATTTTAATGTAAAATTATTTACATATTTTTTAAGGAATTGCGGCTCTAATAATTTTTATACAAACGTTCAAGACCTCTTTGTTAAAACAGCGCTTCTTAAACTTTTTATTTTTGTGACTCTTACCATACCGCGAAATTTTAAACGACCACATGTTTTATTCACATTTCACAATACTTTTATAAACATTGTTGTTTACTGTTGGCAATACATTTTCCTTTTGACCTCTTTTTAATATAAGATATATGTAAAAACGCTTGTGAGAAACACCTTTTGCGTTATTTATAAACCATAACAGTGGGCAAAATTTACTGTCGATTATAAATATAAAAGAGTTTTCAAAGAAACTAAAATTATAATCACTACACAAATATATTTTTCCAATACAAAATATTTGTATACTATAAATATACTACCAAAATATACTAGGTAATACTTTAAATGAATTTAAAAATGTTTTGTTCAAAATTTTCTGGTAACCCAAAATAGTTTAAAACCTTTGTCTTAAAAAATCAAAGTTACAAAACTTTGGAAAATCCTGAATTAAACACCTTACAACAAATGATTCGCAACATTTTCTCCAAAAAAAAACACTCGTAACTCCATCGCCACAATATTTGCGTAAATTGTATTTAAATTCATCTAAAAATATGAAATTTTGCAACCGTAATTTTCGTTTTACCTTTATATAAACGAATTAAAACAGCAGGAAATGTATAAATACTTTTAAGCTCCAGCTAAACAAACTCATTTAAGAATAAACGCAAAGCTAATTAATAAATACTACACTAAAGCGATACACCCCAAACAAAAATACAAATAAACAGCCATTACCATATCCAGACCACATCATGAACAACATTAATAACATCTTGTCACGTTAACAAAATTAAGACATGAATAATTCAGAAATAATATTAGGCACAAACGATTTCGTACCGCAAATACATAGGAACATTAAATATTTAATAATTTATTAAGTAATTACTTTAGAGCTAAGCAGTTGTTGACAACCTATTTGGAAAAGGTATGATCATTGTGTCAAACAAAAATTAATTCCTTCCATATACTGATAACTAGGAATCCAACATTCTATTTACAAAAACACTACGCTATAAAGCAGCTAAATTATCGTTCACCTGATACTTACAAAGATCTTATCAGCCTTAAAACTTGCTTATATGTATGTGTGTTGAACTCGAGTTAGTACAAACACATTAGGTACTTATTTAAAACCTTATGACACTTTTATAGTTGCATATAAAGTGTGTCTCGACAATAAATATTATGTACAGCTTTTTCCAGCCACATTTAAATTTTTACAGAAAAAAATTAAAGTTAAGTGTATTCTTACACCAGCAGATTTTTTTTTAACGCCAGTCATAAAAGAATTTAAACTGGTCAATAATAAAAATAGTACTAGTATCAAAAATTGGTTAAAAAATGATTACTTTCGCATAAGTACTATTTGCAATAGTATTGTAAGTTAACCTTAATTATTATTGACTATTGGATTTCTATGTTTGCATAAATTTTAAAAATAAATCCCAAAATTTGCCAAGTTCACGAACAATGCTTAATTTTTAATTGAACAATACGAATTTGGTGCAAAAACATCATAAACCATAAGCCAATTGTTCTGTTAAAATCCTTTTTATCTCAAGAACTAGGAAACAACACATTTGTTTACTTTTCGTTGATGTATATAAGGATCGGCAATTTATATCGCTTTTAGAGCCAAAAAAATGGCGAAAATACTTGTTGTGTTTGCTTTCCTCATCGCTTATGTTTCAAGTAAGTACTCTGATTAATTGATTTATTATTATTGAAAATTATTTCATGTACATTAAATTCATTATAAGCAGGGACTGAGAACGGAACGAAAACAAAAACGTTAAACGAAATTAACCGAAATTTTTTTAAGAACGAAAACGAAACCGAAAACGAAATTATTATTTTTCGTTCAAGAACGAAAACGAAATAAATATTTTCCAAAACCGGTTTTAACCGGTTAAAACCGGTTTTGTCGCTATTTCAATTTTATTTGTTAAACACAAACGCGAATTTACCTTATGTGCTGGGAAGACTCCACGAGGCAGTAAAAAATCTCACTTGAAATAAGTGAGCTTCACTTTTCTCCATATATTTACGTGAATATGTATTAAAAACTCTATTGTTTATACTTGCAATTTCGTGTAACACAATCAACGGTACAGATATTCTCTATTTCTAATTTGTTTTTTAAATCATCAATATAGAATATACACTTGATTGGATATATATTATCAATGTGTATGTTTTATTTGCGTTTAGACATAATAATAGTAAAATTTATTCTTACTTCGAAAAGGACTAATGTAAAAGAAGATTTATCGGAAGATGTGTTGCTAGTAAGATTTAACGGAATGTGAAAATGTATATTGTATGGTATGTACTAGTGATTGCAATACCGGACCAAAATTCAATACCGGTATTCGGTATTTATTCGCAAGTAATACCGGTATACCGGTATTAATACCGGTATTGTTTTTTTTTTTTTTTAAAGTATTAATTTTGAAAATACAATACATGCATTTTACACATATGTACATATAGCAAGTATAATGTCAAAACACAAATTTACATAAAATAAAGAAACTTAAAAAATTACATAATCTGTAAAAAAATATGGACACAAAAAACTGAAGATATACAGGGTACCTAATTGATTGGGACCGGGCATTAAAAATATATGAAGAATGAAAAAGGGTATGGCTCTGAAATTTTGGTTATCACCATAATGGCATCTGAGCTGTTTAATGAAAATATTTTCAAGATGGCGACCCTTCCGGAAATACCGGAAGTTGACGGCTACTTTCTTATTTCAAATACAATGGTTTATTTTTTATTGCATTTTTGGATTTAACACGTTATTTTAGAGGGACTATTAATAGCATACCCTATACCTAAGTGCAGTCGTTTTTTAGATTTTTGGACTTTTTTGATTTTCATCGTAATGCTTAATATTATCTATCGCCGCCATTTTTGAAGAGAAAACGCTTAAATTTAGACTATGCATAGAAGAATTTTTGCAATCGATGCATTACTTACAGGGTGTCCAAAATTTAATTTTCTTTTAATACAACTTCAGACCACCAAAACTCGTTTTTTTCAAATACAATGCTTACATTTTTTTTTCATTTTCTAATTTAAAAGTAAATTCCTCATCAATCTGTATTAGCGTTTCCTATACCTATCTGCAATAATTTTCGAGTTATTAAGAATTTTTGATAAAGTTAAGAGAAATTGCAAAATTTTTTAATAGTAAGCCTTGGAAATGACAACAAATATTCCAATGTTGCAATATTCTTTCGTCTTCTAATAATATCATATCTCTTTTAATTAACTTAAATACATCATTTTGTGGCACAATTTTGTGTTTTGCATTTATTGCTATTTTTTTATTTATGGCAGACTGCAATTATAAATAAAAAATAATAAAAATCAAATTAAAAAAAATACTATTAATACCGAATACCGGTATTAGACCATCAAATGAGACGGTATTTCGGTATTGTAAAATGGCACGGTATACCGGTATTCGGTATACCGGTATACCGGTATTGCAATCACTAGTATGTACAAACTATAAAGTTAAAGTATATTTCAAGTAATTATAAAAAAAATTTAATATCTTTTTTATTTATAACATTTAGTAAATTATCCACTTGAATTCATTCTTTTGTCTTTTTAAATAATTACAGCAGGATGTTATTTAATTCAAATGCATAGATTTTTAGCATTAAAACAAATTTAAAACAGCACTTGCTATATTTTCATATTTTTAGATAAAGATCGTGTGTCTAATTTAACCAAATCACGTTGTGTTTTTGCACCTTAAGGGTGTTAAACTTAATAAAATGGTTATATGTTAATGTGTTTAACGATTTGGTAAATTTTATATTTTTTTCGTTTTTAGTCCCTGATTATAAGACTTTGTGTTTGAAGTCGTTATTATTTTATTCAAAAGTTACAGTGGTTATAATTTAGTTATATAATTTTCACAATAACATTTATTTGGAAATTTTACTTAAATAAAACAGGTGCAACGTTCACCCTCGAAGATGTAGAACAGGCCGTTTTGGATGGTCGTATTTTTGGTGGCTTAAATGCATCTAATTGCCAATTTCCTTATATGGCATCTTTACGTTCATCCAATGAATATTTTTGTGGAGGTTCAATCATAAACAGCAGATGGGTTCTTACAGCAGCACACTGTGTTTCTAGGTATGTTGTTAATTGTTTTACATCCAAACCAATTATAATGAACAGTTAAATTATTAAATTAAAAAGTTTGTTTTTCACACTTTAAAGCTATGAGAACTGTGGTTGATGCTGGTTTTAAATAATTTGGTTTCATATTTTAAAAAAATCAGTTTTAATCCAAAATTTAAATTAAAAAGATGGTTAATTGAAAGTGTATCTTAGTATTCGGCAAGAATTCAAACTGAAAATGTGCTTATTGTTCCAAGTTTCTGAAATATCTTAAAAAAAGGTAAAACAATTAATTTCAAGTTTACTTTTCAGTTTTCCATTATAAACATATTTTTTTAATTTAATGGCACTCATAATTAAGGCAAATGCTTCAATCGCAAATCGACTTAAAATTTTAGTACCTATACCGGGTGTAACTGAGTTCTGTACACTACTTTTTTCTTCTTTAGTTTTGTATTTACTTAAATGAAATTTCAGACACATAAAATATGTGTACAAAATTTGATTATTTAATTTAAATCTCTGTACACTATTATTTCACTTCCGGTTTCGCCGGAAACGACCCCAACTTGGTTATTTCAAATGGAAGACCGTGTATGTTTATAGTTTTTTAGAAAGAGGTAGCAATTTTGAACACAACTACCTCAAATAATGTTTTGACGAGAATACATTTTGTTATTAAGTGTGCCATGACCATGACCTGAGTAAATTGAATTTAATTAAGTCACAAAGTGTGCGAAAAACGTTTTTGTAATTTTTATTGACATTTAGGTTATTATAATCGGCTTTGAAGGTTGCATAATCGATTTTTTCACGAAAAGTCTTTTTTTTTTAATGGAATGGTAGTGGTACATGCTCATGGCCCCTAATAATACCAGTCTGAGGAACCAAAAAAAGGGCTGTACCAGAACTTAGTTAGACCTGGTACATTGCATAATACACTTATATTCACTTAAGAACTAATGAACGTGTAAAATGTACATTCTAAATAATTTAACTGTACTATCGAGTTTCCAATTTCTTCGTCAAGTGTCACACTTTCTGTGTTCAGGTACACAAAAATATTTAAACATTCTGTTTTAGTATCACAGACCTATCATCTATTGTGGCAGTAGTTGGAACAAACAAATTAAACAGTGGTGGAATTGGATATTCGATAAAACAAATTAAAATCCATCCCAGCTACAGTGACACATATGTAAATGATATCGCTCTACTACAAACTAATCTTACGATTGTCTTTAATAGCAAAGTTAAAGCTATTCTACTGAATTCATCAAACATTACTGGAGGAACATGTACACTTTCTGGATGGGGTTTAACCCAACTCAACCCAGATCTTCCTAATAATCTACAATATATTAACTTAAACGTTTTGTCCCATGCCGAATGCACAGCCAGAATGGATTGCATTTATTCCGTTCAACCCAGTCAGTTATGTACACTCAATCGATTGGGCCAAGGAGCTTGTTTTGGTGATTCCGGTAGTCCATTAGTTTGCAATGGTAAACAATCTGGTATTGCATCACTGGTAATTCCTTGTGCAAGAGCTTATCCAGATATATTCACCCGAGTATCTACATACATTCCTTGGATTACTGCTACCGCAATACCATAATTCATTTATTTTAACCATGAAGGAAATCCATACAAACGCATAAAAACTAAACTTAATATAAAACTAAATAAAAAATTTCTACGCAAAAAGGCGTACAAAACTATAATTTTTATGGCTGTCTGTACTGAAATTTAAATGTATGATTTTTTATAGGTAAATATAAAACTTAAAGAGTACTGTATACATTTATTTTATAATAATAAATGTTAAGTAATAAAATATTAGCATCATTGTTTTAAATATAGTCAATTAATTGTCTATTACGTTTAGCTTAGTGTGTTCCAAAAATAAATGTTGCACATACATTAATCAGTTCGAAGATATTTGTTGTAACTGCTGCTTTAACAGTAAACGGTACAAAGGATAAAATGAATCTAATAATATTTTGATTTACCTTATTAATATAAATAATAATTTTTCCATAGGGTTACAAAACCCTTTTTGAATTTAAAAAGAATTTTTTTTTGAGAAGTTAATTAAAGAACAGAGCCACGCAGTATCCGCAATTTATGCTGATAACAAATGATGAAATTATGGCAACCAAATTTAAATTTTTTTTAAATATAGTAACAAAATTGTTCACATTGCTTTATCAATAGAAAGGATCAACAGTAAATTACTCAATTTTAAATTACTAAAATTCTAACGCGCCGTAACAGCGGATAAAAAATAAAATTTGCACAATCTCTATACATAAACAAACCATAAAAGTATTGTTTCTTTTTTCTATTAAAAAATACTCAAATATTAAGATCAGTTATCTGTTGAAGGTATAAACTGTTTTAATTTTAAACGCTATAACGATAGAAATATTATAACACATTATGTTAATGACATTAAGAAAAAGACGAATCAATTAAGATGACTTGGACATCTACTACGCATGCCAAAAACTAGATACACGAAATAGGATAAAAAATGAAGATGGAGGGAAAAAGAAATAAAGGAAGACCAAGAATAAAAAGAAGTGAGGCAGAGTAGAAGAAAAAGCTGGAGAGATGTGCCACCATTAGTTAACAATAAGCAGGATTGGAGAAACTTAATACAGAAATAGAAAAGCATACCTCGACACCGAAAGGTACAAGATAAACCGAATAAGAAGAAGAAGAAGAAGAAGAAGAAGAAGAAAAAGAAGAAGATTATGTTAAACACGTTTAAAGAAATTTTAAGTATTCTCGTTGGCCAAGTTTGATTGAGTTTTAAACCACCATATTTTCGTGAAGTCAAACCGGGACGAATTTTTTTTTAAATCATGACCTGCCCAAAGACGATTACCAACAAAATGACAGTGAAACACGTTTTTCCCCAGTTTCTCACCCTTTTTTGTTGCCAACGCAGACAGATTTCTCAACAAAATCAGTTTTTAAGAAACTGGGATAATCGCGAAACCGACCGGGGCACCGATACATAACCCTAAAACCGGGATTGTCCCGGCCAAACCGGGACGTGTGATAGGTCTAGTTATATCCCAATTGTTCACCATATTTTACAGTTCTTGGTAAAAAAAAATAATATAACAACGTTTGATACCTTTAAACATTCTTTAAAAATATGTTAAACGTTCGTAGTGCTACCTTCGAAAATCTGTTGTTTCCGCTCACTTTTTAGGCTGGAAAATACATCTTTACTGGCCTAGGCCAAAAGTAGCTGGTTGCTATGGTGATCAGTTGTCTTTGCCGGTCAGTTGTTATTTAATTATTGATAGTGACTGGTCGTTGCAAATTTCAAAAGTTTTTGTTATTTCTGTATGTTTGATTCAAACTTAGCACTATTTAGTGTTGCAAATAGATTTCATATCGTTTTTTTTTTTTATCAAGGGATGGATCGTAACGCCCAATATTTTCTAGTAAGTGTAGTTTTGGTCATAAACTCTTAATTTAAATTTGTTTTTGCTGTAAAAAATACATCCGTAATTTATTTTTAATCACAAATCTATTCCATAAACCTAATATTTGTTTAAAGGATAACAACTTTGAAGAAGGAAGTAAATTTTTGTTTAATTATGGTATATTAAAATATTTTGTGTATTAAGCTGGGTATACAAAACAGATGAAAAAGCTATTTTGCGATACCAAATGTAGTCACACAAATAATCACAGAATACTGATTGCTTCACTGTAAAAAAAAATAGCATTTCCTTATGTTACTCGTATATACGTGAAAGTACATTTATTTTATTTATAACTTTATCTTTCGAGGTACACCTGAAGGATGCTCACGGCACACTAGCGTGCCACAGCACACAGGTTGAAAAACACTGTCCTATCTAATTTTTATTCATCCCTGCTCTACAGGCAGATCGGCAATAATTATTCATCGTATCGTTGTATTTAAAAATGTTACACCATGAATTAAACGTTAAATATCTACTGAATGATTTGATTGAAACCATAAGTTATCACTAAATAAATTAATTTTACACTAAATAAACCGTGTTTCAATGTAAAATTATTTACATATTTTTTAAGGAATTGCCGCTCTAAATATTTTTATACAAACGCTTTATTAAAACAGCAAAATGTTTTATTTTTGTGACTCCTACCATACCGCGAAATTTTAATGACCTCATGCTCCATTCAAAATTCAAAAATTGGTTTGTTTACTCTTACTAATAAATGTTCCTTTTGACCTCTTTTTATTATAAAATAAATAAAAGAACTTGTGGGAAAAAACATTTTGCACGATTGCTTTTGACCGAAAAATAGCTTACCAAGAAACCAAAATAATAATCACTATAAGATATACAGGGTTAGAAAAAATCTATATTAAATCATAATATCTACATGGTCAAAAAAAACAATTTATTGATGCTATTTTATTAAATTTATTTTATAATAAAATCCATGATAATGTGTCTGAATGTATTTTTATATTCTGCATGCGTAAATGTAAATATATACAGGGTGCTCCATTTAAATAAATTAAGTTGTGGTCATTTCCTACTAAACCGGAAATGCAAAAAATATATAAATATCATCAGTAAACTCTTTGGTTTTGACTATACATTCAAGCAAATTTCATACAAAAAGGTTTGAAAATAACTAAGATAATCAACCGTTCCGGAACTTTCTCCTAACCCGGTATATTGTTCTTAGACAATATATTCATATAATATAAATATAGCGGCAAAATATAGTAATAATTCAAACAAATATTAAAATGTTTTATTAATTAAAATTAATCAAAAAATCCTGAATTAAAGACTTCTTACAACAAATGATTCGCAGCAGTTTCAACAAAATTTAAAAAAAAAAATTAAAAAAAAAAACAGTCGAGAACTCCATAGCTACAATATTTGCTTAAATTGTATTTAAATTTATCTAAAAACATGCAATTTTGCTACCGTAATTTTCGTTTTACTTTTATATAAACGAATTAAAACAGCAGATCTTCCTAATAATCTACAATATATTAATTTAAACGTTTTGTCCCATGCCGAATGCACAGCCAGAATGGCTTGCATTTATCCCGTTCAACCCAGTCAGTTATGTACACTCAATCGATTGGGCCAAGGAGCTTGTTATGGTGATTCCGGTGGACCATTAGTTTGCAATGGTAAACAATCTGGTATTTCATCACTGGTAATTCCTTGTGCAAGAGCTTATCCAGATATATTCACCCGAGTATCTACATACATTCCTTGGATTAAGGCTACCGCAATACCATAATTCATTTATTTTAACCATGAAGGAAATCCATACAAACGCATAAAAACTAAACTTAATATAAAACTAAATAAAAAAATTCTACGCAAAAAGGCGTACAAAACTATAATTTTTATGGCTGTCTGTACTGAAATGTATGATTTTTATAGGTAAATATAAAACTTAAAGAGTACTGTATACATTTATTTTATAATAATAAATGTTAAGTAATAAAATATTAGCATCATTGTTTTAAATATAGTCAATTAATTGTCTATTACCCTTAGCTTAGTGTGTTCCAAAAATAAATGTTGCACATACCTTAATCACTTCGAAGATATTTGTTGTAACTGCTGCTTTAGGTAGGAGAGCTCTTCCACTTAAGCGGGTTGTATTTTCATTGAAACTGAATTATTATTCTTTTATATATTTATTTGTGTATTTTTATATAGGTACTTGCAAACACCGGAACAGGACCGATCTTATTTCGTCGTATATATTTTCTTTATGTTTAATTATAACGAATGTTTTCTTCATAGTGGCCTTCTAAGTCTGTTGAGGCGAGGAACATTTTATTGTCAAGTGTGTTCTATATTTTATTTGTTATTTTCATTTTTGTGTTTGTGATTATTAAAGGCATATATCATTCCCGTCTACAAATTCTTTTATTTCATTTACTAGGTTTTTTCGCTATTTGAAACCTTATAGAATAAATAGTGTGGCGCCCTTATTGATGTCTACAAGTTTCTTCTAATTCGGACCTACCCCTTCTCGTCTGAACTAGCCGCGAGTCCGAACCACCCGTTCTTGTTGCAAGAGCTTGGCTTTCTTGGAAAGTGGCCAATATTCGTGTAACAGACTATAGTTGTTAAACATAAAACAACGATCATTTGTTTTGTTGTAGTTATGCAGTGTACTGCGATTAACAGGATCTCTTAATAAATTTTCACAATAAAATGAAGTTTTTGAAGCAAACTCTTAACAAAAATACATGTTCCATTTAAAATAACAAAGTTGGGGTCATTTCCGGCGAAACCGGAAGTGGAACAAATGTGTGTAGGCTCAAAAAGCCAGGTTTTTTGCACATATCATATGTCTAAATTTTCATTTATCTAAAATCTAAACTAAAGAAAAAAAAAGGGGTTGTACCACACTTCATTTACACCCGGTATGTTATATCCCAACTGTTCACCATATTTTACAAAGATTTTGGTGACTAGTAATTATTATAGAAATGGAAAGAACGTTTTTATTCCTTTTTTTTAACATTCTTTAAAAATATGTTGAAGGTTCGTAGTGGGTAGTGCTACCTTAAATTGTTGTTATTTTTCTGCGTCTTTTTAAAAAAACAGTAAGAGACGAAGGTTTAATTAAAATTATTTTGTTCAGAACCCACATACCTATAATAATTTATTAATTACAATTTAATCGTTGAAATATGTTTAGTCTTACTGTTAAACATATAAAACAAAAAACATTTTTGCAACTTACCTTACATGAAAAATAGAAATAAAAAATAAAGATCGTCCAACACCAAACATTGTTTTTAGTCAAAAAGGACTAAGTAAAAATCATATTTAAACAATACTATGAGTCGAGGACGTTTACCAGCACTATTCATGATGTCAATTATTAAAAAAATATTATTACAAGAATTACAAACTTAAATGAAAGTCATTGCAAATTTTTGGCAAGAAAAGAGTTGAAAAATTGACTTTAATTTTAAGTGATAAATTTTTAACAAAATCCGATTGCTTTACACATCCAAAGTTTTTCATCAACATTTAGTGTATCTCCTTTCTTATGAATAACAAATTAATTTAATCTGTTATAGACACTTTTTAAAAAATTGGTTATACATATATAAACATACTCAAAATTTTCACCACCACTGGTCACCTGGTCGTTATAGCACCAAGCAAAGGTTCACCTAGTTTTTGTTATGTTATTGTTTAATTGTCGATGGTAAGTGACGATAGTGATTTTGATGTTATTGGCGAACGCAGAAAAAATATTGTACGTACAACATCCGGAAAGCGTCTTTACTTGACTCGTAAATAACTAAATTCTGCGTCCATCCAGAAAATCAGTTGTTTCCGATCAATTTTTAGACTGGAAAATACATCTTTACTGGCCTAGGTCAGAAAGTAGCTGGTTGGCATTCTGAAGTTGTTTTGTTAATGTGCGCTGTCAAACAAGCGTCGTCATACCACCAAGCGAGTTTTCACCTGTAGTTTGTTAAGTTATTGTTGAATTATGGATGGCGACGATAGTGATTTTGGTGTCAGTGGCGGACGCAGACAAAATATTGTACTAACATACCGGTAAAGTGTCTTTACTGGACTCCTAAATAACTATTACGTAACAAGACCAGAAGGTGGTACGTACTTTACTGGACTAGTAGACAGTTTTTTACACAAGCAGATTGTTTTTTAAACGAAGCCATATCTTGTTTTTAAAAAATTCAATTTGGTCAATAATAAAAATAGTGCTGGTATCAAAAAAAAATGGTTAAAAAATAATTACTTTCGCATTAGTACTATTTGCTTTAGCATTTTAAGTTAACCTCAATTGTTATTGACTAGTGGATTTCTATGTGTGCACAAATTTTAAAAATAACTCCCAAAATTTGCCAAGTCGACAGACAGAGCTTAATTTTTAATTTAACAATACGAATTTGGTGCAAAAACATCATAAACTATAAGCCAATTGTTCTGTTACAATCCTTTTTATCTTAAGAACAAGGAAATAACACATTTGTTTACTTTTCGTTGAACTAGGTATATAAGCACCGGGAATTTATATCGCTTTTAGAGCCAAAACAATGGCGAAATTACTTATTGTGTTTGCTTTCCTCATTGCTTATGTTTCAAGTAAGTACTCTGATTAATTGATTTATAACTATTGAAAAAAATTTCATCTACATTAAATTCAGTAATAGTTTGCGTTTGAAGTCGCTATTTTTTTATTCAAAAGTTACAGTGGTTACAATTTAGTTATATAATTTTCACAATAACATTTATTTGGAAATTTTACTTAAATAAAACAGGTGCAACTTTCACCCTCGAAGATGTAGAACAGGCCGTTTTGGATGGTCGTATTTTTGGTGGCTTAAATGCATTTGATGGCCAATTTCCTTATATGGTATCTTTACGTTCATCCAATGCACATTTTTGTGGAGGTTCAATCATAAACAGCAGATGGGTTCTTACAGCAGCACACTGTGTTTCTAGGTATGTTGTTAATTGTTTTACATCCAAACCAATTATGATGAACAGTTAAATTATTAAATTAAAAAGTTTGTTTTTCACACTTTAAAGCTATGAGAACTGTGGTTGATGCTGGTTTTAAATAATTTAGTTTCATATTTTAAAAAAATCAGTTTTAATTTTTAATCCAAAATTTAAATTAAAAAGATGGTTAATTGAAAGTGTATCTTGGTTTTCGGCAAGAATTCAAACTGAAAATGTGCTTATTGTTCCCAGTTCCTGAAATATCTTAAAAAAGGTAAAACAAT
The DNA here is from genome assembly GCA_947652605.1 of Elmis aenea. Taxonomy (NCBI): domain Eukaryota; kingdom Metazoa; phylum Arthropoda; class Insecta; order Coleoptera; family Elmidae; genus Elmis; species Elmis aenea. Next base: position 53,459,807 of record OX393577.1, on the reverse strand, counting down.
TAATTTCAAGTTTACTTTTAAGTTTTCCATTATAAACACATTTTTTTAATTTAATGGCATTCATAATTAAGGCAAATTAATGCTTCAATCGCAAATCGACTTAAAATTTTAGTACCTATACCGGCTGTAACTGAGTTCTGTACACTACTTTTATCGACTTAAAATTTTAGTACCTATACCGGCTGTAACTGAGTTCTGTACACTACTTTTTTCTTCTTTAGTTTTGTATTTACTTAAATGAAATTTTAGACACATATGTGTACAAAATCTGATTATTTAAATCTCTGTACACTATTATTTCACTTCCGGTTTCGCCGGAAACGACCCCAACTTGGTTATTTCAAATGGAAGACCGTGTATGTTTATAGATTTCTAGAAAGAGGTAGCAATTTTGAACACAACTACCTCAAATAATGTTTGGACGAGAATACATTTTGTTATTAAGTGTGCCATGACCATGACCAGAGTAAATTGAATTTAATTAAGTCACAAAGTGTGCGAAAAACGTTTTTGTAATTTTTATTGACATTTAGGTTATTATAATCGGCTTTGAAGGTTGCATAATCGATTTTTTCACGAAAAGTCTTTTTTTTAATAGAATGGTAGTGGTACATGCTCATGGCCCCTAATAATACCAGTCTGAGGAACCAAAATTAAAGAAAAAAAGGGCTGTACCAGAACTTAGTTAGACCTGGTACATTGCATAATACACTTAATACTCACTTAAGAATCTTGCTAAACGTATAAAATGTACATTCTAAATAATTTAACTGTACTATAGAGATTTCCAATGTCTTTGTAAAGTGTCACACTTTCTGTGTTCAGGTACACAAAAATATTTAAACATTCTGTTTTAGTACTACAAACCCATCATCTATTGTGGCGGTAGTTGGTACAAACAAATTAAACAGAGGTGGAATTGGATATTCAATAAAACAAATTAAAATCCATCCCAGCTACAGTAACACATCATATGAAAATGATATCGCTCTACTACAAACTAATCTTACGATTGTCTTTAATACCAAAGTTAAAGCTATTCTACTGAATTCATCAAACATTACTGGAGGAACATGTACACTTTCTGGATGGGGTTTAACCCAACTCAACTCAGATCTTCCTAATAATCTACAATATATTAATTTAAACGTTTTGTCCCATGCCGAATGCACAGCCAGAATGGCTTGCATTTATCCCGTTCAACCCAGTCAGTTATGTACACTCAATCGATTGGGCCAAGGAGCTTGTTATGGTGATTCCGGTGGACCATTGGTTTGCAATGGTAAACAATCTGGTATTACATCACTGGTAGTTCCTTGTGCAAAAGCCTATCCAGATATCTTCACCCGAGTATCTACATACATTCCTTGGATTAATGCTACCGCAATACCATAATTCATTTATTTTAACCATGAAGGAAATCCATACAAACGCATAAAAACTAAACTTAATATAAAACTAAATAAAAAAATTCTACGCAAAAAGGCGTACAAAACTATAATTTTTATGGCTGTCTGTACGGAAATTTAAATGTATGATTTTATATAGGTAAATATAAAACTTAAAGAGTACTGTAAACATTTATTTTATAATAATAAATGTTAAGTAATAAAATATTAGCATCATTGTTTTAAATATAGTCAATTAATTGTCTATTACCCTAAGCTTAGTGTGTTCCAAAAATTAATGTTACACTTATGTTTATCAGTTCGAAGATATTTGTTGTAACTGCTGCTTTAACAGTAAACAATACAATAGATAAAATGCGTCTAATAATATTTTGATTTAACTTATTAATATAATAGTAATAATTTTTATATAGGGTTACAAAAACCATTTTGAATTTAAATAGAAAATTTGTTTGGGAAGTTAATTAAAGAACAGAGGAGCCAAGCAGTTTCCGCAATTTATGCTGATAACAAATGATAAAATTATGGCAACCAAATTTAACATCTTTTAAAAATATAGTAACAAAATTGTGCACATTGCTTTATCAGGACCAAGACTAAATTACTCAATTTTAAATAACTAAAATGCTAACGCGATGTAACAGCGGATAAAAAATAAAATTTGCACAATCTCTACACATAAACAAACCTTAAAAGTGTTGTTTCTTTTTTCTATTAAAAAAACGTATGCTCAGCTATCTGCTGTTTAAAGGTATAAACTGTTTTAATTTTAAACGCTATAACGATAGAAATATTAATGCACATTATGTTAATGATATTAAGAAAAAGGTGGAGACGAATCAATTAGGATGGCTTGGACATGTACTACGCATGCCAGAAAGTAGATACGTGAAAATAGGATGGAAGATGAAGATGGAGGGGAAAAGAAATAGAGGAAGACCATGAATAAAGAGGGAAAAAGAAGTTAGGCAGAAAGTAGAAGAAAAAGGAGTCAGCCGCAGTTAGCTAACGATAGACAGGAGTGGAGAAACTTAATACAGAAATAGAAAAGCATACTTCGACACCGAGAGGTACAAGAAGAACCGATTGAGAAGAAGAAGAAGAAGCAGATTATGGTCAACACGTTTAAAAAAAATTTAAGGATTCTGATTGGCTAAGTTTTATTGAGTTTATACAGTTATATCTTAGACCAGTGGTTCTTAACCTCTTAGTAGTCGCGCCCCCCTAAATATCCTCAAATATTTTCGCAGCCCTCTAGTTTGTTGCAACAAAAATGTTACGATTTGTTTAAGAAGATTTTTATCCGATAGTTCGAGTAAAGTAAGGAGCGAAAAATATTTTTTTTAAGATTTCAATATTTTAAAAACACAGACACAAAGACGTTTTTCTTTAATCATCTCCTGCCCAAAAACGTTTCACAACAAAATAACAGTAAAACACGTTTTTCCCCAGTTTCTCACCCTTTTTTATTGCCAACGTGGACAGATTTCTCATCAGTATCAATGCAGGACTGCTGTTTTTAAGAAACCAGTATAATCGCGAAATCGACCGGGACACCGATACATCACCCTAAAACCGGGATTGTCCCGGCCAAACCAGGACGTACGGTAGACCTAGTTATATCCCAACTGTTCACCATATTTTACAGAATTCTTGGTAACTATTAGGGTTTCTTTCCCGGGATCCCGGTCCATTTTAAGCTATTTTATATTTCCCGGGAAATGCTTTTTGTCCCGGGAATTCCCGGGGTTTTAAAAAAGTGTTATTTTCGTTTATTTTGTGCTAAGATCTTTGTAATACTATTATAACTTATCAGAATTTTATGCTTAAAATGTCTTTACTAACAGTAAATTATGGAAAAACTTAAAAATAATTTTTCTATTTTAATAAGGCGCAAAGAAGCCCGGTCTCCATTACAAAGTTAATATCTTCAAATTACTTTTACAGTTTTATTTTTGTGTACCCTGATAATTCAAAGCAAAATAGCTTATAAATGAAATTTTATTGATAATAACGATGTTTCTTTGCTGCTAGATGCTCTCAAGACAATATCACCTACATCAATAGAGACTTAGAGAGCATTTTATTCAGCAGGACTTTTTGTTAATAAATTAAGAAAAAGACTAATTGACTGAAGCACAGATCACCTTTGTTTTCTTAAATCACATTACAAAAATGCATTGTAAAAATTATATTATTGTATTCATAAATATGAAATTGCAATAGAAAGGTTATAATTCCCAAATGTATGTTTCTCTCACCAATATTATTGAATTATTTGTAATAATCATGGAGCAAAATGTATTACATATATCTTGGAGTTGTTTTTAAGTAATAAACCGCTCCCTTAATTTTTTGGGTTATTTATTTAAAAATATTGACATAATTTATTACATCCCGGGATCCCGGGAAATCCCGGGACAAAGGCCGATTTCTTCCCGGAATCCCGGGAAAAGCAAAATGGTCAAATATGAGAAACCCTAGTAACTATTAATTACAGTGATGAAAAAAGAATTTTCTTTAACGACGTTTCATACCTTTAAACATTCATTAAAAATATGTTAAACGTTTGTAGTGCTTCCTTAAATTGCCTAAATAAATAGTTTTTTTTTTCTGCGCCCGTCCAGAAAATCTGTTGTTTCCGATCAATTTTTAGGCTGGAAAATGCATCTTTACTGGCCTACGCCAGAAAGTAACTGGTTGCCATGCTGATTAAAGAATTGTTTTGTTAATTTGTGCTGTCAAACAAGAGACGTTATACCACTGAGCAAAGATTCACCTGTTTTTTTGTTAAGTTGTTGTTTAATTACCTATGGATGGTGACGATAGTGATTTTGTTGTCAGTGGCGGACGCAGAAAAAATATTGTACGTAACACACCCTGAAAGCGTCTTTACTAAACTCGTAAATAACTATAATCTGCGTCCGTCCAGAACAGTTGTTTCCGATCTAGTTTTAGGCTAGAAAATACAGCGTTACTGGCCTAGGCCAGAAAGTAGCTGGTTGCCATGGTGATCAGTTGTCTTTACCGGTCAGTTGTTATTTAATTATGGATGGTGACTGGTCGTTGGGTCGTTGCGGATTTCAAAAGTTTTTGTTATTTCTGTATTTTTGATTCAAACTTAGCACCATTAAGTGTTGCAAATAGATTTCATGTCCATATTTTTTTTTAATATCAAGGGATGGAAAGTAACGTCCAATATTTTCTAGTAAGTGTAAAGTTTTGGTCATAAACTCTTAATTTAAATTTGTTTTTGCTGTAAAAAATACATCCGTAATTTATTTTTAATAACAAATCTATTCCATAAACCTAATATTTGTTTAAAGCAGGGTTGAGCAGATTTAAATCAATTGATTTAAATCAAGTGATTTTTTTTTAAAAATCATTGATTTAAATCAAGTGTTTTTTTTTTTAATTATTAATTTAAATCACAGATTATATGAGTAAAATATAATATTTATAATAAAACAAAATTGTATTACTACATATTAGTAATTAAATACACGAAATGGTGAATAAACCATATCAATTTGCTCTTTTAAAGTAATATTCATTGTGGAAATGCAAAAATTCAAAAAACAAATGACAAGTTTTTGACGTTAGCGAAGTTAACAGTCAGTTTTTTTCAATTTCCACGGCACTCTATTGCTTTAATAACGATTTGAAGAAAAATGTCGAATATCTCGAAAAGTATGAGTTTTGGGTATAGGACATTACTTAACAAAATATGAAGTTCTTTTAAAGACGAATTCGATGACATAAAAAAATACAGGGGTTTGCATTTGAAAAAATCGAGTTACGAGTTTTTTAAAATCATGGAAGTTGCCACCTATTTATAAACACCCCTGTATGTGTGATTCAAATTTTTTCATATCGAGCGAACAGAGAATTTTTTTCTGCATGTCCATACCAAATTACAACTCTGTACTTCAAAATAACTTCAGGAGAATTTTTTAAATAAAGACTTAAAACCTTGAATAATTTAGAAAATTAATTTTTTTTACAACGCCGTATAAAAACCTGTAGTATTTTATATTGATGCAAAGCTAAAATTAAGGCGGTCAAAAAAAATAAATAAAAAATTGGGTGTTGTATTTGAAATATAAAAGTTGCTGTTAGTTCCAGAAAGGTGACTCACCCTGTATATTTGAAAATATTTTTATTGTGTTGTTTAGAAAAAACTGTATAAAATAGCATTTGAATCAACTTCATATCTCAAGCCGTTTAGCCACAATCGACCGATCCCGCACTAATGACTCACCCTGTATATAATTAATTAAACATCACCATTTAGCACTGATTTTTTCAAAATTCTTAATCATTATATTTAATTTTTCATTTTGACAAAAATTCACCACTGAATTAAATATATTGGTTATTAAATATATTAGCACAAAACAGAAATAGCATGTGAATATGTCATTAAATTCGATAATATGGTACATTTGATTTAAATCAAAAAAATCTGATTTAAATCAAAAAAATCTAATTTAAATCAAATAAATCGATTTTTTTGATTTTTTTAAAAAAATCATGATTTTTATCAACCCTGGTTTAAAGCATAACAACTTTGAAGAAGGAAGTAAATTTTTGTTTAATTATGGTACATTAAAATATTTTGTATATTAAGCTGGGTATACAAAACAGATGAAAAAGCTATTTTGCGATACCAAATGTAGTCACACAAATAATCACAGAATACTGATTGCTTCACTGTAAAATAAAATAGCATTTCCTTATGTTACTCGTACCTATATACGTGAAAGTACATTTATTTTATTTATAACTTTATCTTTCGAGGTACACCTGAAGGATGCTCACGGCACACTAGCGTGCCACAGAACACAGGTTGAAAAACATTGTCCTAACTAATTTTCATCCAGCTTTCGGCCGAACAAAATGTCCACCTTTGCTTTACAGGCTAGACCGGCAATAATTATTCAACCTATCGTTGTATTTAAAAATGTTACACCATGTCTTAAACGTTAAATATCTTAAACGTTTTATTTTTGTGACTTTTACCATACCGCGAAATTTCAACGACCTCATGCTTCATTCAAATTTCAAAAATTACTCTTTGTAATACATGTTCCTTTTGACCTCTTTTATAAAATAAATAAAATAACACTTGAGGGGAAAAACATTTTGCACGATTGCTTTCGGCCGAATTTAGCGTCGAGAAAAGTAGCTTACCAGGAAACCGAAATAATATCACTATACAGGGTTAGAAAAAAAAGTCCCAGAACGCTTGATTATCTTAGTTATTTACAAACTTTTTTTTAAATTTGGCTTAAGTATAATACATGGTCAAAAATAAAGAAGTTATTGATGCTATTTTATTAACCTTATTTTATAATAAAATCCATAATGATGTTTCTGAATGTATTTTTATACAGGGTGGTCCACTTTTTAGTAGCAGGACTTTAACAGTCGATAGAAAACCTTATTTTAAAGCGAATATTCCATATCAACATGGGTCAAAAAACGCTTCATTTTATAGATACAGGGTGTTGAAATTTTCGAAAAAATAACGACAATGTTTAACCGTTTCTCAACCAGTAGATATATTTGAACCAAATTAGGTATACAGCACCACCTTACAGGTTACCACAATCGGTGAAAATTTCAAGTCCCACGAGCAACCAGTGGCGGAGTTGTGGGGGTTCAGTTTCAATAAATTTTATAAAAAAACTAGTACGGCCCTGTTTAAAATAAAACTTGAACTTGTTTTTGGGTAGAGCATTTTATTCGCGACTTGGGGTACGCGCACTACGGAGCTGTGATACTAGAGCATAGCATGGAGTATAGAGAAAATTATAGCGCTCGCTGATGAGTTTGCACAGTCAAGCTGAACATAATTGCTGGAATAGTAGAGGATAGCTTGTGCACACTAATCAGCGAGCGCTATGCTTTTCTCTATACTCCATGCTATGCTCTAGTATCACAGCTCCGTTGTGTTTTTACCCTTAGGCTGTTCACACGGTGACATCAAAAGTCGCGACTTGGTGTCGCGACATTAAATGTCACCGTGTGAACTACCCTTTAGTGTTCAAAATGACCTCCATCAATTGCAATTACATAATCGCACTCTCTTTAACAACATTTTTAAATACAAAACAATATGTCTAGTACATTTTTTTGCACTCTTTTCCTTATTTTCAACTTTTCCGAAAAATCGGTTTGATTTTCCGAAAATTTCACTTGACCAAAGTTGTAGCCCATAAAATTTGCTATCCGTAATGGGCAGTCGATTTTTTTGTACAATCTTTCGTTTTAAAGATAAAGCGGTTGCAAACTCAAAGAAACAATTAAAGTTTTTAAATTTTTCACATTTCTTTGTACAAACTACCTTGTAACTTTTAAACCATTGCCTGTAGACAAAAAATAATTATAATCAATTTTGTAGAGAATTTTATGCTCTACTAAAAATCTCAAAGGTATTTTACGATAAAATTGATATTTTTGGCGATAGAGAGAAAAAAAATCAAGTAAGTGTTAATATCTGCTTAGCATTTGATTTTGGAAAAAAATTGTACTAGATTTTTTTTTGTTAGAATAAGGTCCTCTATCACCACGTAAAATATTTGCGGTGATAACGGGGACACCCTGTATGTGCGTTGAACTCGAGTTAGTAAAAATAAGTTAAGCAAGGCATATTTCATACATTACTTATTTAAAACCCTATGACACTTTTATAGTTGCATACAACGTGTATTTAAAGTGTATTTTTAAACCAGAATTATTTTTTTTCAAACGCCAATCATACCTTATATTAAAATCATTCAGTTTGTTCAATAAAAATAGTACCTACTGGTACCAAAAATTTGTTAAAAATGATTACTTTCGCATTAGTTCTATTTGCTTTAGCATTTTAAGTTAATCTCAATTATTATTGACTAGTAGATTTCTATGTTTGCATAAATTCTAAAAATAAATCCCTAAATTTGCCAAGTCCACGAACAATGCTCAATTTTTAATTGAACAATACGAATTTGGTGCAAAAACATCATAAACTATAAGCCAATTGTTCTGTTCAAATCCTTTTTATCTTAAGAACAAGGAAATAACACATTTGTTTACTTTTCGTGGATGTATATAAAGACCGGGAATTTATATCGCTTTTAGAGCCAAAAAAATGGCGAAATTACTTGTTGTGTTCGCTTTCCTCATCGCTCATGTTTCAAGTAAGTACTCTGATAAATTGATTTATAATTATTGAAAAAAATTTCATCTACATTAAATTCATTATGACTTTGCGTTTAAAGTCGCAATTATTTTATTCAAAAGTTACAGTGGTTATAATTTAGCAGGGTTGAGCAGATTTAAATCAATTGATTTAAATCACGATTTAAATCATGATTTAAATCAAGTGATTTAAAAAAAAAAATCATTGATTTAAATCAAGTGATTTTCGAAAAAAGATTATCAATTTAAATCACAGATTATATGAGTAGATACAATATAATATTTATAATAAAACAAAATTGTATTACTATTAGTAATTAAATACACGAAATGGTGAACAAACCATATTAATTTGCTCTTGTAAAGTAATATTCATTGTGGAAATGCAATAATTCAAAAAATAAATGACAAGTTTTTGACGTCAGCGAAGTGAACAGTCAGTTTATTCATTTTCCACGGCACTCTATTGCTTCAATAACGATTTGAAGAAAAATGTCGAATATCTCGAAAAGTATGAGTTTTGGGTATAGGACATACTTAACAAAATATGAAGCTCTTTTAAAGACGAATTCGATGACATAAAAAAATACAGGGGTTCGCTTTTGAAAAAATCGAGTTACGAGCTTTTGAAAATCTTGAAAGTTGCCACATATTTATAAACACTCCTGTATGTGTGATTCAAATTTTTTCATATCGAGTGAACAGAGAATTTTTTTCTGCATGTCCATACCAAATTAAAACTCTGTACTTCAAAATAACTTCAGGAGAATTTTTTAAATAAAGACTTAAAACCTTGAATAATTTAGAAAATTAATTTTTTTTTTACAACGCCGTATAAATTGGGTGTTGTATTTGAAATATAAAAGTTACTATTAGTTCCAGAAAGGTGACTCACCTTGTATATTTGAAAATATTTTTATTGTGTTGTTTAGAAAAAACTTGTTGTTTAGCCACAATCGACCGATCCCGCACTAATGACACCCTGTATATAGTTAATTAAACCTCACTCACCATTTAGCACCGATTTTTTCAAAATTCTTAATCATTATATTTAATTTTTCATTTTGACAAAAATTCACCAATGAATTAAATATATTGGTTATTAAATATATTATCACAAAACAGAAATAGCATGTGAATATGTCACTATATTCGATAATATGGTACATTTGATTTAAACCAAAAAAATCTGATTTAAATCTAAAAAATCTGATTTAAATCGATTTTTTTGATTTTTTTAAAAAAATCATGATTTTTATCCACCCTGTAATTTAGTTATATAATTTTCACAATAACATTTATTTGGAAATTTTACTTAAATAAAACAGGTGCATCTGTCACCCTCGACGATGTACAACAGACAGATTTGGATGGTCGTATTTTTGGTGGCTTAAATGCATCTGATGGTCAATTTCCTTATATGGTATCTTTACGTAAATTCAATTCACATTTTTGTGGAGCTTCAATCATAAACAAAAGATGGATTCTTACAGCAGCACACTGTGTTTCGGGGTATGTTGTTAACTACTTTAAAATCCCAATCAATTATAATAAACAGTTAAATTATTAAATTTAAAAGTTTGTTTTCACACTTTTAAGCTAAAATATAGGAACTGTGGTTGATGCTGGTTTCAATTTATTTGGTTTTATATTTTAAAAAATCAATTTTAACCCAAAATTTAATTTAAAAAAAGATGGTTAATTTTAAGATCTTAATATTTGGCAAGAATAAAAACTGAAATATCTTGAAAAAGGTAAAACAATTAATTTCAAGTTTACTTTTAATTTTTCCATTATTAACAGATTTCCATTATCAACAGATTGTTTTTTTTTTAAATTGGCATTCATAATTAAGGTAAAGGCTTTAATCGTAAATCGACTTGCAAATTTAGAATAACAGGTGTAACTGAGTTCTGTACACCATCTTTTTCTTCTTTAGTTTTGTATTTACTTAAATGAAATTTTAGACATGCATATGTACAAAATTCGATTATTTAAACATCTGTACATCATTATTTCACTGCCACTTTCGCCAGAAACGAACCTAACTATGTTATTTCAAATGGAAAACCCTGTATATTCATACATTTTTGGAAAGATGAAGTTATTTTGGATCCAACTGCAATATTTTGTATGATTTTAAAACTTGAAACTATTTTTGGACGAGAATATTTTTTTTATTAAATGTGCCATGACCTGCATGAATTGAATGTTATTATTTCAACACTCAACAAGTGTGCGAAATGCTTTTTTGTAAACTTTTATTGACATTTAGGTTACTATTATCGGCTTTGTCAAAAAACCGATTCTTCAAATAGTCCTTTTTTTTTAAGTGAAATGGTAGTGGTACATGCTCTTATTTAAATAGAGTATTTTTTGAAGAATTTAACAATACCAATAACTTATATTTGTGTGCAGCGAGCCTTAAAGCCAATTATAGTAACCTAAATGTCAATAAAAATTTACAAACACGTTTCTCCCACACATGTTGACATAATAAAATTCAATTAAAAAATGCAGGTCATGGCACTCTTGAAAAACAAAAAATATGTCCAAACATTATTTGAGTTTATAGCAATTAACCAAAATTAGTGCAGTTGTATTCAAAATTGCCTCCTCTTTATTCAAATTTAACAATATACAGGGTGTTCCCCCCAACAAAGTTGGGTAATCGCCGGCCAAACTGAAAATGAAACAATACTGTACCTATGTAATGTTCAAGTACTTAATCCGGTTTCTTACACATATCATACATCTAAAATTTCATTTATCTTAAATCAAAACTAAAGAGAAAAAAGGGGTATACCAAAACTTGGTTAGACCTGGTATATTGCACGAGCTGACCACAATACGCATATATTTACTTTTGAAATATTTTAACTGTACTATCGAGATTTCCAGTTCCTTTGTGGAGTGTCACACTTTCTGTGTTCAGGTAAACAAAAATATTTAAACGTTCTGTTTTAGTATCACAAACCCATCATCTATTGTGGCGGTAGTTGGAACAAACACATTAAACAATGGTGGATATGAATATTCGATAAAACGAATTAAAATCCATCCCAGATACAATACCATAATATCACATATAAATGATATCGCTCTATTACAAACTAATATTACTATTGTCTTTAATACCAAAGTTAAACCTATTCTACTGAATTCAACAAACATTACTGGAGGAAAATGTACACTTACTGGATGGGGTATAACTCAATTCAACCCAAGTGTTGTTCCTAATAATCTGCAATATATTAACTTAACCGTTCTGACCCATAACGACTGCGTATCCAGAATGTCTGGCACTTATCCCGTTCAACGCAGTCAGTTATGTACACTCAACCGCGCAGGCGAAGGAGCTTGTTATGGAGATTCCGGTGGACCATTGGTTTGCAATGGTAAACAATCTGGTATTACATCACTGGGAGTTCCTTGCGCAGAAGCTTATCCAGATGTCTTCACCCGAATATCTAAATACATTTTTTGGATTAATGCTATCGCAATACCATAATTTATTTAATTTAATCTTGAAGGAAATCCATACAAACGTATAAAAAATTAACTAAATATAAAACTAAATAAAATTTTGCTACGCAAAAAGGCGTAAGAAATTATAATTTTTATGGGTGTCTGTACTAAAATTTAAATGTATGATTTTATAAATATTTAAATTCATATAATATTAATAAATTTTAAGAAATAAAATATTAGCATCATTGTTTTAACTGTAGACAAATAGTTATCTATTACCCTTAGCTTAGTGTGTTGCAAAAATAAATGTTACACCTATATTTATCAGTTGGAAGATATTTGTTGTTAAAAAAAACTTCATTTCTTACGCATATTTTCAATTATTTTTAGCTTCTTTGACAGTATTTTTTCATAGGGTTACAGAAAACTTTTTAAATTTAAAACGAAAAATTGTTTGAGAAATTTATTAAAGAATCGACCATTCCAAATTATGGCAACCAAATTTAATATTTCATAAAAATAATTATAGTAACAAAATTGTTCACATTGCTTTATCACCAGCAAGGACCAAGACCTAATTACTCAATTTTACATTATTAAAATGCTAACTCGATGTAAAAGCAGATAAAAAATAAAATTTGCACAAACAAACATATTAATAAACCTTAGAAGTGTTGTTTTTTTTTTCTATTAAAAAAGAACTAGAACATTACACTTAGTTATCTGTTGTTTAAAGGCATAAACTGTTTTAATTTTAAACGCTATGTGATATGTATTAAGAAAAAGATGGAGACGAATCAATTAAGATGGTTTGGACATCTACTTCGCATGCCAGAAAGTAGATAAACGAAAATAGGATGAAAAATGAAGATGGGGGAAGACGAAATAGAGGAAGAACAAGAATAAAATGGGAAAAAGAAGTAAGGCAGAGACTAGATGAAAAAGAAGTCAGCTGGATAGATGTGCCACAATTAGCTAACGATAGGCAGGAGTGGGGAAACTAAATACAGAAATAGAAAATACCTCAAGACCTCGACACCGAAATGTACAAAAGGAATCGATTAAGAAGAGGAAGAAGAAGAGAAGATCATGTTAAACACGTTTAAAGAAATTTTAAGTATTCTCGTTGGCTAAGTTTTATCGATTTTATACAGTTATACCGGGTGTAAAAGAAGTGTGGTATACCACCTTTTTTTTCTTTAGTTTTAATTTTAAATAAATGAAAATTTAGACATATGATATGTGCAAAAAAACGAGCTTTTTGAGCACATGCACACATTTGTTTCACTTCCGGTTTAGCCGGAAATGACCCCAACTTTATTATTTTAAATGGAACACCCTGTACAGGGTGGACCAAATTCGAATGTTTTACGGGGTATCTCGGTTACCGTAATAGATAGCGAAAATCTGATTTCGGTCTCTTTGGCTATTTTTTTGAGAAAATAACGCCTATGCAATCAGATGTTTTCTATCGGATTCCATTTTGGCACTACAGACGAAAAATGAAATTTCATCATTTTTGAAAATTTGCTGTAACTTCTTTATTTATTAAATTAGAACAAAATGTTATGGAGGTTTTTTATACAAATTTTTATGCTTCATTTAAAAACAAAAGTAATTTTTTCTTAGCCTCCTTGACTTTCGAGATATGGAGTAAACTTATATTTTTTTAAATGGAAACCCTAGTTGGCCATGACTTTATGTGAAAGAGTATTTTTTTAGCTTTTTAAAAATATATAGTTTTATATATTTCTTCCCAAAATAGCCAAGATATAGCCAATTTTGTAAAAATTCGATCATCAAAGTTTGCCATGATTTCGTAAACAAGTGATGTTTGCAATTATTAAACAACTAAACGTCATTTAGAAGTAATTTTTTTCACTTTTAAGCAAATCCGTGTATTATTTTGTATTTTATAACTGTTTATAGTGGTATTGTGAACATGGCTAAATTTGAACTCATTGAAAAGTTTAATATGTTAGAATATTACTTTGTAAGTGATAAAAACGTAGCGGTTGTTTTAGAATTTACTTGGCAATGACGTTTAGTTGTTTAATAATTGCAAACATCACTTGTTTACGAAATCATGGCTAACTTTGATGATCGAATTTTTACAAAATTGGCCATATCTTGGTTATTTTTTTTTAAAAATGTATAAAACTATATATTTTTGAAAAGCTAAAAAAATACTCTTTCACATAAAGTCATGGCCAACTAGGGTTTCCATTTAAAAAAATGTAAGTTTACTCCATATCTCGAAAGTCAAGGAGGCTAAGAACAAATTACTTTTGTTTTTAATTTAGGCATAAAAATCTGTATAAAAAACCTTTATAACATTTTGTTCTAATTTAATAAATAAAGAAGTTACAGCAAACTTTCAAAAATGATGAAATTTCATTTTTCGTCTGTAGTGCCAAAATGGAATCCGATAGAAAAAATCTGATTGCATAGGCGTTATTTTCTCAAAAAAATAGCCCAAGAGACCGAAATCAGATTTTCGCTATCTATTACGGTAACCGAGATACCCCGCAAAACATTCGAATTTGGTCCACCCTGTATATGTTTACATTTTTGGAAAGAGGAAGCGATTTTGGATACAAATGCAATATTTTGGTTAATTTTTATAACCTCAAAATTTTTTTAAAACAATATTTAGTTTTTTATTAAGGGTGCCGTGACCTGCACAAATTGATTTTTATTATGTCAGCAATTGTCTAAAAACCGTTTTTGTAAATTTTAAATGAAATTTAGGTTACTTTAATCGGCTTTGAAGGTTGCGGAATCGGTTTTTTGACAAAAAGTCTATTTTTTTAAATGGAACCATGCTGGTACTGGCGGTTATTTAAATGGAGCATCTTCTAACGCGTCCATCGATACCAATAACTTGTATTTTTGTTAAGAGTCTGCTTCAAAAATTTCAAATTATTGTGAAAATGTATTAAGAGATCCTCTAAATCGCAGTAATTTAATTATATAAAAATGATTACCAAAATTTTTAGACTGTCTAATTAAATGACTATAGTAGTTAAACATAAAACAACGATCATTTGTTTTGTTGTAGTTATGCAGTGTACTGCGATTAACAGGATCTCTTAATAAATTTTCACAATAAAATGAAGTTTTTGAAGCAAACTCTTAACAAAAATACATGTTCCATTTAAAATAACAAAGTTGGGGTCATTTCCGGCGAAACCGGAAGTGGAACAAATGTGTGTAACGGCTCAAAAAGCCAGGTTTTTTGCACATATCATATGTCTAAATTTTCATTTATCTAAAATCAAAACTAAAGAAAAAAAGGGGTTGTACCACACTTCATTTACACCCGGTATGTTATATCCCAACTGTTCACCATATTTTACAAAGATTTTGGTGACTAGTAATTATTATAGAAATGGAAAAAACGTTTTTATTCCTTTTTTAACATTCTTTAAAAATATGTTGAAGGTTCGTAGTGGGTAGTGCTACCTTAAATTGTTGTTATTTTTCTGCGTCCTTTTAAAAAAGCAGTAAGAGACGAAGGTTTAATTAAAATTATTTTGTTCAGAACCCACATATAATAATTTATTAATTACAATTTAAGCGTTGAAATATGTTTAGTCTTAATGTTAAACATACAGGGTGAGGCATCACTTATGACACCCCCACTTATTTGGTTATTGGAAAAAATTATCAAAAAAAGTTTCAAATAAAAGTTGTTTGATGTAGTATTTCCCAAAATATTGTCATGTCAAATTTCGTTTTTCTTTTGTTTTTTTAGGAGTTACGGTGCCATATTTGTTTTTTTTTAATGGCACCATACACATTTTTTTATACGGTTAGAAAGACATTTTCTCTTTTCAACGCACTAAAACTTTTATAACCTTACATAACAAAATTTTAAAGAAAATCGTAAAAGAACAATTTTTTATGAAACTTGTTTTAAAAGCGTACTCTATTAATTAATTTACATTAGTAGGCTTTGAAAATGATACTGACAGCGTACCGGTGGGTTCGAGACTATTATTAGACAAAAGTGACATTGGGTCGAGGCTATTATTTAGTCATACATGAAGCGTGTTGTTGTCCGTTGACTGTAAATGTCGTTTAACGTATTTAATAAAGTATTTTTGTACATTTTATGTATTTTATAGTAAATAGACGCCCACAATACAAAACGGTAATGAATTTAAAAAGAAAGTTAATTAGGGTATAACGGTAAACACTAAACTACTATAATAAATGTTCAAAATGGTGTCCTTCCTGCTGAAAACATTTTTGTACGCGTTTTTCAAACGAATTTACTGCACTAGAGCCCTTCCTTGTTTTCATTATTAATTGTTTGAAATGCTTCGCGTATTCTATTTTTCATATATTCAACAGTGGTAGGTGGCGTTTGATAAACAATTTGTTGCACTGTACCCCAAACAAAAAAGTCCATAATTGTTAAATCGGGGCTACGTGGCGGCCAGCTAACTGGTCCATTGCGTCCAATCCAACGATTCTCAAATTGGTTATTCAACACGTTTCTTGCAATTTGACTGTTATGGGGCGGTGCCCCATCGTGTTGAAACCACATGTTGGCCTGTACGTTTAATGGAACTTTTTCTAATAGGCCCGGTAATTCGTATTCTAGAAATTCTGAATAAACTACTCCGGTCAAGTTGGTGTCGAAGAAATGCGGTCCAATCAACAAATTGCCCATAAAACCACCCCATACATTTACTGACCAACGACGCTGTTGCATTTTCACGCATCCAATGTGGATTCACTGGTGACCAATAATGTAAATTGTGTTTATTTACATGTCCTGAATTCTTAAAACTACATTCGTCAGTAAAAAGGACGAATTTTAAAAAAAAATTATCTTCTGCAATTCGTTGTTCAGCCCATCTACAGAACATCATCCTGTTTTCAAAATCTTGTCCATAAATTTCTTGATGTAACGAGATGTGGTACGGATGAAGTTTATGTTTATGTAACATTCTTAGGACACTACGTTGACTAATACCACTTTCTCGAGATATGTCTCTACTGCTAATATGGGGATTATTTTCAATGGCTGCTAATATCGCAATTTCATTATTTTCATTGACTACATTACCATGTACAACCTTTTTATCCTTAATATCCAGACGTCCAGTATCCTGTAAC
The DNA here is from genome assembly GCA_947652605.1 of Elmis aenea. Taxonomy (NCBI): domain Eukaryota; kingdom Metazoa; phylum Arthropoda; class Insecta; order Coleoptera; family Elmidae; genus Elmis; species Elmis aenea. The sequence continues at coordinate 53,442,612 of OX393577.1, read as the reverse complement.
AATTTCAGTAATCTTTTGAATATCTTCTTTGTAGGATGCCGCTTTTCCGGATATCTTCCTGCATAACACCGAACCGCTTCCGTTGCATTTCTGTGGCATTCACCAAATATCAATAACATTTCTGCACGAGAAAACGAAAAAGGCATTTTAAAAAAGTATTAAACACAAAACTGTCAAACTATGATCAAATTGTGACATTACATACATTTGTTTTATTTTTTTTTGCAAAGCCTACTAATTAATTTATGATTAATATTTAACAAAAACCACTATTGTAGAAATTCTTTTGCTTGCGATTTTCTTAAAAATTTTGTTATGTAAGGGTATAAAAGTTTTAGTGCGTTGAAAAGAGAAAGAAAATGTCTTTCTAACCGTATAAAAAAATTTGTATGGTGCCATTAAAAAAAAACAAATATGGCGCCGTAACTCCTAAAAAAACAAAAGAAAAACAAAATTTGACATGACAATAATTTGGGAAATACTGTATCAAACAACTTTTATTTGAAACTTTATTTGATAATTCTTTCTAATAACAAAATAAGTGGGGGTGTCATAAGTGATGCCTCACCCTGTATAAAACAAAAAACATTTTTGCAACTTACCTTACATGAAAAATAGAAATAAAAAATAAAGATCGTCCAACACCAAACATTGTTTTTAGTCAAAAAGGACTAAGTAAAAATCATATTTAAACAATACTATGAGTCGAGAACGTTTAACAGCACTATTCATGATGTCAATTATTAAAAAAATATTATTACAAGAATTACAAACTTAAATGAAAGTCATTGCAAATTTTTGGCAAGAAAAGAGTTGAAAAATTGACTTTAATTTTAAGTGATAAATTTTTAACAAAATCCGATTGCTTTACACATCCAAAGTTTTTCATCAACATTTTGTGTATCTCCTTTCTTATGAATAACAAATTAATTTAATCTGTTATAGACACTTTTTAATAAATTGGTTATACATATACAGGGTGTGTAAAAATTGGCGGAAGGGCTACACGGGGCGATGTTCTTCGTAAAATTCTAAGTCGAAAATCTTAATACGAAAATGTTGTACCACGCTTGCTGTGTCTGCAAGAGGTCCTCAAAGCTTTGACATTTAGTCCTTTAATAGGCGTTATTATTTAATACTTGCAAATGAAAAAGCTGCAATTTGGAATAAAAATAGATTTCGAATAGTATTTTTTCCTAGATATTGTGTTCTTCCTTTCAAAAATTGGTGTTGAAAATATGTAAATCACTGATTTTAATGACAGTAATACATATGGCAACATTGTCCTTAGCTGTCATCTCTGTTTTTCTCGTAATTATTTCTTGTTTGTGTTTTACGATACCCAAAAGTTTGCAGCTATGTTTACGAACTGAAGGCTTTCAGTTCGAACAAAAAATGTAAATACGTAAGTAAACATTGCTGATAAAAAAATGTCCAAACACAAATCAATGTATGCAATGTTGCCAATTTTTTTTTCTTTAAATGGTTCCTGAGGCCATAGGAAGCATGGTACAACATTTTTGTATCAAGATTTTCGACTTAGAATTTTACGAAGAACATCGCTCCGTGTAGCCCTTCCGCCAATTTTTACACACCCTGTATAAACATACTCAAAATTTTCACTGGTCACCACTGGTCACCACTAGTCGTTATAGCACCAAGCAAAGGTTCACCTAGTTTTTGTTATGTTATTGTTTAATTGTCGATGGTGAGTGACGATAGTGATTTTGATGTTATTGGCGAACGCAGAAAAAATATTGTACGTACAACATCAGGAAAGCGTCTTTACTTGACTCGTAAATAACTATATTCTGCGTCCATCCAGAAAATCAGTTGTTTCCGATCAATTTTTAGACTGGAAAATACATCTTTACTGGCCTAGGCCAGAAAGTAGCTGGTTGGCATTCTGAAGTTGTTTTGTTAATGTGCGCTGTCAAACAAGCGTCGTCATACCACCAAGCGAGTTTTCACCTGTAGTTTGTTAAGTTATTGTTAAATTATGGATGGCGACGATAGTGATTTTGGTGTCAGTGGCGGACGCAGACAAAATATTGTACTAACATACCGTTAAAGTGTCTTTACTGGACTCCTAAATAACTATTATGTAACAAGACCAGAAGGTGGTACGTACTTTACTGGACTAGTAGACAGTTTTTTACACAAGCAGATTGTTTTTTAAACCAAGCCATATCTTGTTTTTAAAAAATTCAATTTGGTCAATAATAAAAATAGTGCTGGTATAAAAAAAAAAATGGTTAAAAAATAATTACTTTCGCATTAGTACTATTTGCTTTAGCATTTTAAGTTAACCTCAATTGTTATTGACTAGTGGATTTCTATGTGTGCACAAATTTTAAAAATAACTCCCAAGATTTGCCAAGTCGACAGACAGAGCTTAATTTTTAATTTAACAATACGATTTTTATGCAAAAACATCATAAACTGTAAGCCAATTGTTCTTTTCAAATCCTTTTTATCTCAAGAACAAGGAAATAACACATTTGTTTACTTTTCGTTGATATATATTAAGACCGGGAATTTTTATCGCTTTTAGAGCCAAAAAAATGGCGAAATTACTTGTTGTGTTTGCTTTCCTCATCGCTTATGTTTCAAGTAAGTACTCTGATAAATTGATTTATTATTATTGAAAATTATTTCATGTAGGTACATTAAATTCAGTATAATAGTTTAAGTTTGAAGTCGCTATTTTTTTATATAAAAGGTACAGTTGTTATAATTTAGTTATATAATTTTCACAATAACCTTTATTTAGAAATTTTACTTAAATAAAACAGGCGCATCTGTCACCCTCGAAGATGTACAAAGGGCAGTTTTGGATGGTCGTATTTTTGGTGGCTTGAATGCAACTGATGGTCAATTTCCTTATATGGTATCTTTACGTTCATCCAACGCACATGTTTGTGGAGCTTCAATCATAAACAAAAGATGGATTCTTACAGCAGCACACTGTGTTTCTAAGTATGTTGTTAATTGTTTTAAATCCAAACCAATAATTATAATGAACAGTTAAATTATTAAATTAAAAAGTTTGTTTTCACACTTTATAGCTGAAGTATAAGAATTGTGGTTGATGCTGTGGTTTTAAATAATTTATTTTTATTTTAAAAAAAAACATTTTTATCCAAAATTTAATTTAAAAAAAGTGTACCTATCTTAATATTTGGCAAGAATTAAAACTGAAAATGTTCATATTGTTCCCAGTTCCTCAAATATCTTGAAAAGAGTAAAATAATTAATTTCAAGGTTACTTTTAATTTTTCCATTATCAACAATAATTTTTTTTATTGGCATTCCTAATTAAGGTAAAGGCTTCAATCGTAAATCGACTTGCAAATTTAGAATAACGGGTGTAACTGAGTCTGTACACCACGTTTTTTCTTTAGTTTTGTATTTAAGTACTTAAATGAAATTTTAGACATGTATGTGTACAAAATCTGATTATTTCAACAGCTGTACACTATTATTTCACTATCGGTTTCGCCAGAAACGACCTTAACTATGTTATTTTAAATGGAACACCCTGTATATTTATACATTTTTGTAAATAGGAAGCAATTTTGGACACAACTGCAATATTTTATATAATTTTTATAACCTCAAACAATGTTTGGACGAGAATATATCTGTGGTCGACGGGAAGAAGCACTTAAGTCAAAAAGTACAATTTTTTTATTATTAACCCTATATTATTCATATTGTTATGTTCTTATACTGGTAATTTGCAATTTCGGCACTTGTGTTTCCTTTTTATAATGTTAAGTTCCATTTCACGTATTTTTATTAATAATATTTTTCCATTGCAATGAAATTTTGTGTAATCAAAAGATAATAAAAGTTATGTTTAAAAATGGGTATTTATGTTTACTCCATTAATTTTTTTTAAATTCTACATAAAAACTATATTTTTTAAGAATAAACGAGTTAAACTGAATATATCCATTTGTTTACATTTGTGAAAAACTACTTAAGTTAAGTTATTCTTATTTTATGCCAGTTTAAGTCAAGTATTTACTGTTTATTAAACCATTTCATCCTGTTAACATATTGTAATAATTTAATACTTAATTTTAAGTAAAATATACCTCACAAGTAAAATTTAAACTCACATGATAATTAGTAAAATAAAAAAACGTTTCTCCTGAAAATTTGCACTTTTTGACTTTAGTGCTTTTTCCCGCTGACCACAGATTATGTTTTTATTAAATGTGCCATGAACTGCATAAATTGAATTTTATTATTTTAAAAAGTGTGCGGAAAGCTTTTATTGACATTTAGGTTACTATTATCGGCTTTGAAGGTTGTCGAATCGATTTTTTTTAAGTCAATTTTTTTTAATGGAATGTTATTGGTACATGCTCTTATATGAATAGAGTATTTTCTGACGAATTTAACAATAAAAATACTTTATATTTGTGTTGGTTTCTTACACATATCATTATATCTAAAATTTTATTTATCAAAACTAAAGAAAAAAAGGGGGAGTACCAGAACTCAGTTAGACCTGGTATATTGCACGACCTTGCCACAATACGCTTATATTTACTTTAGAATCTTGCTAAACGTGCAAAATGTACATTCTAAATAATTTAACTGTACCTACTATCGACATTTCCAATTCCTTTGTGAAGTGTCACACTTTCTGTGTTCAGGTAAACAACAATATTTAAACGTTCTGTTTTAGTATTGCAAACCCAGCATCTATTACGGCGGTAGTTGGTACAAACAAATTAAACAGTAGTGGAATTGCATATACGATAAAACAAATTAAAATCCATCCCAACTACAATATCATATCACATATATATGATATCGCTCTATTACAAACTAATCTTACTATTGTCCTTAATAATAGCACAGTTAAAGCTATTTCATTGAGTTCGACAAACATTACTGGAGGAATATGTACACTTTCTGGATGGGGTTTAACTAAACTCAACCCAAATCTTGTTCCTAATAATCTACAATACATTAACTTAACCGCTCTGTCCCAAACCGACTGCACAGCCAGAATGGCTTGCATTTATGCCGTTCAACCCAGTCAGTTATGTACACTTACTGGATTGGGCCAAGGAGCTTGTTATGGTGATTCCGGTGGACCATTGGTTTGCAATGGTAAACAATCTGGTATTGCATCACTGGTAGTTCCTTGTGCAAAAGCTTATCCAGATATCTTCACCCGAGTATCTACATTCATTTCTTGGATTAATTCTGTCGCAATACCATAATTCATTTATTTTAACCATGAAGGTAATCCAGCAAGCGTATAAAAACTAAACTAAATATAAAACTAAATGAAATTTTGCTACGCAAAAAGGCGTAACAAACTTAATTTTTTATAGGTATTCTTGTTAAAATTTAATTGTACGATTTTATATAAATACAAAACCTAAATATTACTGTATGAATACATTCAATATTAATAAATTTTAAATAATAAAATATTAGCATCATTGTTTTAAATGTACTCAATTACTAATCTATTAGCCTTAGAGTTCCACAATAAATGTTGCACCTATAATTACTGGAAGATTTGTTGTACAAAAAATAAAACATTCATTTCTTACACATATTTTCAATTATTTTTAGCTGTTTTAACAGTAAACGGTACAATAGATAAAATGCATATAATAATATTTTAATTTAACCTATTTATATAAATATTAATAATTTTTCCATAGGATTACAGAAAACTTTTTAAATTTAAAAAGAAAATTTGTTTGAAAAGTTAACTAAAGATCAGAGCACCCCAGTATCCGCAGTTTATGCTGATAACAAATGATAAAATTATGGCAACCCAATTTAACATTTTATAAAAATGTAGTAACTAAATTATTTACATCGCTTTATCACTAGCAAGGACCAAGACTTAATTACTTAATTTTTACATTACTAAAATGCTAACTCACCGTAAAAGCAGATAAAAAATAAAATTTGCACAGACAATCTTCACACATAAATGAACCTTAAAGGTAATGTTTTTTTTTCTATTAAAAAAAGAACTAGAACATTAAGCTCTGTTATCTGTTGTTTAAAGGTGTTAACTGTTTTAATTTTAAACGCTACAACGAAAAAACTATAGCTACACATTATTGCTCAAAAACAATTGCTCGAAGGAAAATTGCTCGAAATAATGAAAAAATATTAAATTTATATAAATACAAAATAATTAAATGTACTAGAAAAGTCGTTTACATTTGTTTACACTTAAAAAAATGTATTTAAATTTCTTTACAAATACATGTACACTTGCTCAATTTGTTGTTGAGATAAACACTATAAATATTTGAAAATATTATATACTACATAACTGCTGATTCTGACTATATTTTTGTTATCTTATGTTAAAATATTCATAATTTTTATCTCAACAACAAATAAGAAACCTTTGTAACATGTATCAAATGAGTTTTAAAAGGTTTTACAACTTGTTATTATTTTGTTTTCACAACCTACTGTTTATCTTTAAAAAATATTTTATTTTTTTGTAACTTGCGCATTATTGAAAATAACTACATCAACCCTGATATATTTTCAATGTGTAAACAAATGTAAACAACTTTTCTAGTACATTTAATTATTTTGTATTTACATAAATTTAATATTTTTTCATTGTTTCGAGCAATTTTCCTTTCGAGCAATTTTCTTTCCGAGAAATTTTCCATTCGAGGAACTGTTTTTCGAGCAATTGTTTTCGAGCAATTTTTACCAAACCATGTTGACACGTTTAAGGGGATTTTAAATATTTTCGTTGACTACCTAAGTTATAAGCCATCTGTTCACCATATTTTATAGAGTTCTTGGTAACAAGTAACTATAGTGATGAAAAACAAAAATATAATAACGTTTGTTACCTTTAAATATTTTAAAACAAGATGTTAAAGGTTCGTAGTAACCTTAAATTGATTAAATAAATAGTTATTTACGTAACAAGACCGGAAAGTTGTACTTTCTCGCCGAGTAGACAGTCTGGGACGAGCCTTAAACGAGTCCTGAAAGCATACGATTCCCGAAAAGACCCTTTGCGGGTGTGCAATATTTTTTCTGCCCCCGCCACTGACACCAAAATCACTATCGTCGCCATCCATAATTAAACAATAACTTGACAAACTACAGATGAAAACTCGCTTGGTAGTATAACGACGCTTGTTTGACAGCGCAAATCAACAAAACAACTCATCAGCATGGCATACAAGTAATTTCCACATTTCCAGCCTAGGTCGGTAAACACGACTCGTCACCACGGCAACCAGGTACATTTCGACCTAGGTCGGTAAAGATGTAAATTTCAGCCTAAAAAATGATCGGAAACAACCGATTTTCTGGACGGACACAAAAAAACTTATTTACTTACATTAATAAAGAATTTACTTACATATTTCTTGCATTTATTATTTCATAATCCTATTTTAATATTTTTTTTAAATACAAATGTATAAGACCACATTATTTTTTCGAGCATTGTTAACGTCTATAATTTTTTAAATCGCCAATCACGGAAAGAACTATTGATCTCTAAGTTTATGTGCAGAATTTCAATATTTTTAAATATGTGGTTTTAGTGTAAAGAACTTCTTTGATTTTGCAGTACTGGTATTAAAAATTACTTAAAAACTAATTACTTTTGTATAAGTACTATTTGTTTTAGCATTTTAAGTTAACCTTAACTGTCATTTACTAGTGAAATTCTATGGTTGTGTAAATTTTAAAGATAACTCCCAAAATTTGCCAGGTCCACAAACAGAGCTTAATTTTTAATTTAACAATGCGAATTTGGTGTAAAACATCATAAACTATAAGTCATCTGTTCTTATTATCTTAAGGAAGGGCAAGGAAATAAAACATTTGTTTACTTTTCGTTGAAATAGGTATATAAGCACCGGGAATTTATATCGCGTTTAGAGCCAAAAAAAATGGTGAAATTACTTGTTGTGTTCGCTTTCCTCATCGCTTATGTTTCAGGTAAGTACTCTGATAAATGAATGAGTGATATACAGGGTGCGCCATTAGTGCGATAAAGTCCATTATTGCCCTTAATGTCAACTTAATAAAAAAAAGTTTTCATTGAAACTTATAGTATTTCTAGAGGTGCATGTTTTAAAATTATTTTCAAGTATACAGGGTGTTTCATAAAAGTGGGGCGTCACGTATTTTTTTTAAATTGAACACCCAGTATATTTTTGCATAATCGAATTCAGCAAGAAAATCTCCATATGACAGTATTTTGTTTTTTTCATTTTTTTGCGACGTTGCCAATTTATCTTAAAAAATCTTTGAATTTCCAGAAAAACAGGGTACAATACTTGCCAAGAGCACAACGTTATGAATAATAATTGGCAAATGATATTTTGCACATACAAAGTCAAAAGGTGTAGTCATAGTCTAAATACATCAAAATTAATTTATATTATACAGGGTGTTTCTTATAGATGTGCCAACTTCCCAATTTTCAAACATTTTATTAAAAAGTTACAGTGTTTATAATTTAATTATATAATTTTTCCAATAACATTTACTTGGAAATTTTACTTGAATAAAACAGGTGCATCTGTCACCCTTGACGAAGTGCAAAAGGCAAATTTGAATGGTCGTATTGTTGGTGGCTTAAATGCATCTGATGGTCAATTTCCTTATATGGTATCTCTTCGTACAAAATCCAATAATACGCATATCTGTGGTGCTTCAATCTATAATAATAGATGGATTCTTACAGCAGCTTACTGTATAAGAAGGTATGTTCTTAGTTATTTTATGATTCTAACTAATTATAATAAAAAAAAATATCGGGTAAGCATGCTCAATTGATTAAAGTAGAAAGTAATTTCTACCACTTTAAAGCTAAAAAATAAAATATGTGGTTGATTCTGACTTTAGATAACTTAGTTTTACATAATCAAAGTTAGTTTTTATTCAAAAGTAACGGGTTGGTTAAATGAGCAAGAAGTTTATCTTAAAACCGAAAATGTGAATATTGTTTTCCATTTCTAAGATATCCTAAAAAAAGTTTATACAGTGTGTACAAAAAATAACGTAACGGATCAATATCTCGTCTTCTGATAATTTTTCAAAAAAAAGTTTCGAATAAAAGTTGTTTGCGGTAATTTACTACATAACCTAAAATTATTTTGAACCACACACAGTGTTTTGTTTTTCGCATCGATACGTCACTTGGTTTTCTTAAATAAATCACCCTCTATATTTTGCGCTTTTTAGATGCAACATTTAATTCTCTTTCAAACTGCAAAAGGTTGTATATGCCTAAATTCAATCGATTTTGAGTAATTTAAATTTTTTTAACATTTTGACAGAAACCTAAATCGTATATTTTAATGAACATACGCGTAATCGAAGTCATGTTACTAAAAGTGTTCTGTTTATAAGAGCAGTCGATAGTTAATATTAATAATATTTTTAGTTCTTTAATGCTAGGGGTGCAATTTTAGGTATATTGCAAAAACTAATCATACAATATGTATTCTTAGAAGGTATGTTTTTTTTACATTGGCCTTAAAAAAGGAACTCTTTTATGTCGATTATAGAATTTTGATTTTATTAATTTTTATTATACTAATTTTATACAGGAAAAAAATTATAACTTAAAGATAAAAATTAAACGTTATTTGACATTTAAAACAAATTATCGAGGTATTTCCAAAGCCGACTAATTAATTTCTATTAAATATTTTGTTTGTGCCCATTAATTATAATGAAAACCACAATAACTCGAGAAATATTAATTTTAGACATAATAGACCTTTAACAAATTTTAAAGGTAATTAAATTATCGATAACAATATGTAAAAATATTTAGACTGTTCCATTTAAAAAATTTGACTTATCCGTGTTTGAAGTTCAACGATTTGGACCGAGCATAAAAAACACCCTGTGTTTTATTTTTAAAATTTTAACTAGTCAGCAATCACTATGATACTATTGTCGAACAAAGTTTTAAAGGAATTCGTTCTGATATTGCCATGATGTGAAATATCAATATTTTCTTTGAGTCGAGTCTGTCAAAATTTTCATAAAAACTTAAATAACTCAAAATCGATTGATTTTAAGCACATACAACCGTATACATTTTAAAAGACAATTTAATTTTGCATCTAAAAAGCGCAAAATATACAGAGTGTTCAATTTAAAAAACCATAGTGACGTATCGGTGCGCAAAAACAACGTATATATTTTACTTACACATACTTAATTTAATCGTCCTTTCGATATACCCAAGTCTTTTGTATAGTCACAAACTTGAGTTTAGGTAAACGAAAACTTTTAAACAATTTTTTTATTTTTAGTAACCTACTATCATCCATTGTGGCGGTAGTTGGTACAAACCAATTAAGCTTTTGTGGTGTTACTTACTCCATATGCAAAATCAAAATCCATCCCAGCTACGTCTATCCAGCAAGTAATAATATCGCTCTTTTAAAAACTTGTAGTACCATAACCTTCACTGAAAAAATTACACCTATTCCACTAAGTTCGTCATACATTAATAAAGGACCATGTACAATACCTGGATGGGGTTCCCTTCAATACAATGGCCCTGCATCTGAATTTCTGCAATATATTAAAGTAAACGCTCTGACCTATGACGATTGCAAATCCAGATGGTCTGATAAGTTATCGATTCAACCCACTGAGTTATGTACATTATCCAAAGCAGGCCAAGGAATTTGTTTTTATGATCTCGGTGGACCATTGGTTTGCAATGGTACACAATCTGGTATTGCATCAAATGGATTTGCTTGTGCAAAAGGTTATCCAGATATTTTCACCCGAGTATCTTCATACATTCCTTGGATAAAAGATACCGCAACATAAATTAATTCATTTATTTTAACCATACAGGAAGTTTATAAGAACAAAATACAATTTTTCTTAGCCATAAATTGTAAAAAACTATAATTTTTTATGGGTATCCGTACTAAAATTGAAATGTATATTTTTTTACAAATAAGAAATTTCAGGATTACAGTAAACAGTAAAGGCTACAATAAATAAAATACATCTAATTATATTTTATTTTAACTTTTTTATAATATTAATCTAACAATGTCCATGCATAGAATGATTTCCAGAAAGATTTGTTAAATTTAAAAAGAAATTTCTTTTTTTTAATAGTTAAGTTATTAAAGAACAGAGAAACCCAGTATCCACAATTTATGCTAATAACGAATGATAAAATCATGGCAATACTATTAAATATTTCTTTAAAATCTAAACAAAATGTCTAAATTACGCGTTGCGGGTATCATGTCTACAGCCCCACCTACATGAAATCAAATTTGTAGCGGAAGGGAAACAGCACAATCAAAAATTTTGTCAGCAAACGCTAGCACAAGGCTAACACGATATATTTGTGAGAGAAAATGTTCAAATTTAGTGTCCACAGTGCCCAACTTTAAATTGAATTTGTAGCCCAACGAAAACATCACAATCAAAACTTTTACCAGCACAGTTTGACGCAAGGCAAGCTAGCACAACATTCTACTAAAAAAAGGTAAATTTTAAAATTAGGGGGCCAAGGACATGGACCTATTGTTCACACTGCTTTATCACTAGCAAAGACAAACACTTATTTACTTAATTTTTACATTACTAAAATACTAACTCACCGTAGAACCAGAAAAAAATAATGATTTTTGTTTTATTGCTTTTTTAATTATTTTAAAAAACACATTCAAATAAATAAAAAAATTGGTACTAGAAAAAAGTGAGCTGCGCAAAAAAATACTTATGCACCAGTTCGCTATGTAATAACAAAAAAAAAACAGTTATCGCTGCTTTAACACCAACATAATTTTCAAATCCATTAACGACCAAACTCTCTTCGAAACAGATTCTACAGGGCGGTCCACTTTTTTGTAGCAGGATTTTTTCTTATGGATGCTATTCTGATTTTAACGCCAATTTGTACAGCATTTTATTCTGAATTCGACAATGTATAACAGTTGGCACTTTTTTGAAACATTGTTGTTAAAAATGGCAAAAACAAATATTTTATTTAAAACAAATCCTAATCGGCATGGTAAATAATTGTCTTTGTCCCTTTTTCCTTGGAAACAGGTAAGTAAACCGCATAAAATTACTAATTAAGAAAATAGGTACTAATAAATATGTTAGGAATGCATTAACATTGTTCACTTATTAACAAATACTTTTAGAATATTTTCTTCGGTTAAGTAATAAATTTTTCTAAAATGTGTATTTAATTCTTATTTGGCATACAATTATTTTTAACAAAAAATAACGAGTTATGCCTTTTATCTGCGTTAATGACTAATAAGCAAAAAGCGTAAACAGATTTCTAGACGTTTTTTGTAAACTATGACCACATATTATTTGATTACGAACATTTTGTTACAAATAATTGCATGTCAAATAAGGGATTAAATACACATTTTAGAGACATTTATTACTTAACCGAAGAAAATATTCTAAAAATATTTGCTAATAAGTGAACAATGTTAATGCATTCCTAAGATATTTATTAATACCGATTTTTTTAATTAAATCCCTTTAATAGTAATTGCATACGGTTTACTCACCTTCTTCCAAGGAAAAAGGGACAAAGACATTTATTTATCATGCCGATTAGAATTTGTTTTAAATAAAATATTTGTTTTCGCCATTTTTAACAACAATAGTTTCAAAAAAGTGCAAACTGTTATACATTGTCGAATTCAGAATAAAATGCTTTACAAATTGGCGTTAAAATCAGATATAGCGTCCATATGAAAAAATTTACCTGATGATGGTTTAAAAAAAACGAAACGTCGCATGGAAAATATAATTGGGGAATTTGATTCCTTGCAAAAAGTGGCCATGAAATTGTTTTTACAAAAATGAAATTTGACATCAAATGAAAAAGTTACAGGCAAAAAACAAAAATCCACTTTTTTACTTTTTCCCCTATATCTCAAAAACTAGAAAAGCTAGATAAGTTCTGTTTGCGTCAAATTATTAAGCACCTGAATATACAACTTTGCCCCAATTTAACCGAAGTCGTAACTCTTACCGTTTACGAGATCCCCATAGTGGCCCGCGAAAAACGAGAACCCTGTATAATCGGATATTTATTGTTAGCTAGAACTTTTTAAATATTCTCGTTGGCTCAGTTTTAATGATTTCATAAAGTTATGTCCCAACTGTTTTAACATATTTTATAAAGTTCTTGGGCTAGCGGTGTCCGTTACACTTCTTAAAGCCTCATTATCGATCTGACGTCTTCTCAAATTTTGTGTTTTAGTTGCTTCAAAGTTTAAGGTTTGGGGTTTGTTGCGGTATATACTCCTTTCAACACAGCCTACAGGGAATAATCAGGCATCGTAAAGTCTGTTCACTTTGGTGGACAACTGACAAGAATTTTGTTATAATGCATATCCTATGTGCGTCTCCATTTATTTGATGTCACATTACACAAAACAAAATAAAATATTACAATAAAACGATTGATACTTTGAATTTATTGTTGCAGTTGTCTTTGTAAGAAAATTTCCTTCACCTGTCAAATTTGCGTTTTCAACCAATCAATAATCTTAAATCTTCTAAAGACTCCCAATAGGAGCATTATTACACAATAATAATTTTACATTCCCTTGTCAAATTTGCGTTTCCGGCGAATAACAAACTCAGATTTCCTAGAAACGACCAATAAACGTAATCATACACTAATAACATCCTTTTCGCAATTAACAGATTTTCATGCGTTTCTAAGAAATCTGAGTTTTTGATTGGTCGAAAATATAAATTTGGAGAGGGAATTAAATATTTTGGTCTTGATAATTTTTTGACGAATTTCGGCGACCAGTAGCGTTACTTTAACAACTTTAACAAATCTTCACTCATGCAAGTTAAATCAGAAAAAAATCACTCGTGCACTTCGCGCACTCGTGTTTTTTACAGATCAACTTGCATTCGGGCATATTTACCAAAAATTATCGATAATTTTCAATGTTCTTGTCATATTACTACTGACAATTAATTACATACCGTGTATTATTAAAATGAATGTCGAATACAGTTATATTGCACACTTCCATTTGTTACTAGCATCCTGCATGAAATGAAAATCGACAGAAATAGATGAAGGTAATTATCATCAAAACTTCAAAGGTAAAATTTCAAATTAAAATTGCAGTTGGTTGATTAGTACTCGAAAAATTGCATACTTCTAAAAATTGTTGCCAAATTTAGCTACATTTTGCAATTTGAATTATGCACATACAAAATCGATACACGACTCTGTCAACAATGCATTTTATGCTTATAATAATTGCGAATACAATTAAACTGATTTATGTTGTCGGTTTAAAAATAAAAATCGTAAATAAATTTTTGAAAGGCTATACAGTATACAGGGTAGCCCAGATTACATTTCCAGCATACGGATCTCGCTTATTATAAGAGATACAGGTTTGCTTAAATTAAATGAATTATTCCTTAGTATAAGAGGAGTCACAATCAATTTTTAAAAGTACAAAATTCCTCATACTTCAGAACTTATAGCAAAAAAATATGAAAATGTAGAATTTCTTTTTTCTCTCATAACTTTTTTGTCTTCATCAGTAGCACAATTTTATTGGTACTTTCTTAAAATACTTTTTTATGTAGAATGTAACCATTATTTTAGATTCTTTTAACACCTACCAATTCGAGATATTACCCATAATTTCGGTTTTCTTATGGGCCGCGAAGTTGGCTATGGCATAGTTAAATGTGCTTTTTTTCTCGTTTAAATGAGATATTACTTGCTAAATCAATTTTTATAAATAAGTCACAAAATCAAGACAAATCGTATTTTACCAATCACTTATCGAGCTATCTATGAAAACAAAAACAAAAAACAACTAATTAAATGTCAAATGATAGTCACTATTTGTACGGTTTTATTTTTTAGAATTTTATAGTACTGTTGTGTAATTCAATAGTCTTTGTAGCAAATTTGTTATCATATAATTACGGACACATTTATAACTAATTAAAAATTTTATATGTTGAAATGCTACATTCTTTGCAATAGAAACTGTGTAAAACAGATAATTCTAATTAATTATTGATTTGTTTTGGATTTTTGGTTGTTTCTCGAAAAAACCATATTCTTTTAAATTTATTTCCAAATTTCTGTAATTACGCACCCTTCGTTGCCTTCTCTCGGGATATAGCTATAAGTATATTCAGGAAAAAGAAATTCGACATTTTTATATTTTTTTGCTATAACATCTGAAGCACGTGGCCTTTTGTACTTTTAAAAATTGATTGTGGCTCCTCTCATGCTAAGGAATAATTCATCTAATTTAAACAAACCTGTAACTCTTATAATAAGCGAGATCCACATACTGGAAATGTAATCTGGGACACCCTGTATAAAAATATTTTGTTTTACGATCTCACAGTAAGTAAACTCTTTTGACATTTCTAAAATGCCACAATTCAGACAGATTGCAGACTTCGTTGGCGTGCAAAACATAAGTATGAACAGAAAGTAGAGCTTTCTGTTGGTGTATGTAAAATAAAGGACCTAAAAAAATGCAATTACAATCAAAGGACAATTAATTTAAAAAATTATGGACATTTTATGGTTAATTATTAGGACAGCGTAATATTTTCAAGTAGGTTATGAAATAGCCAGCGGTAGTTTTATAACAATTAAAAGTAAAAAACAAGCATGGTATAGTTTTATTTACCTATGGGTTTTTAACTTTTTTTGTGATGAAGAGGTATCATGAAATTTTAAAAATTCAATCTGTTACTTTGTTTCAAAAGTTTCAAAATGAAATATGTGCTCAAAACAAGAACATAAACTAAACAAAGAAAGCTAAAAATAATTGCAGATATATTTGCTGCATTTATTTGTGGCAAAAAATAGAAGTCATTAGTGCAGCTTTACTTTAGCAGAAATGAAATGAACGCATATCTGGAGCATGTCTCTAGAAATAAAATGAAAGTTGTCACATTTATTTTAACAAGACGACTTTTTAAATTGGGTACGTATTATACCAGATATAATTTATAATCAACTGTAACCTTTCCAACATTAAGAGGGTATTATCTACGCCATAAAAAACATTAAGAAAATCAAACTTAAAATTTTCATTAATTTAAATGCGCGAAGTTTAAATGTAAAGAACTTCGGGGAAAATTATAGAGCGTTAAAACTAAACCCCTGCAAATGTACAACTTACTTTCTGCTACAGTTTTTTTTAACGCAGTTTTAAAAATTTTAAACCAAATTAAGAACACCGGGATTCGATACAACTAATGCTAAAACACACAAGTGAAATTTTCTAATACAGTATTCAATAGAAGTTTAAATAATGAACTAAAAGTCAGTTATTTTAGTCAATTTCTTTTTCTTCACTATCAATTTTTTGGTTTCACAGCTTTACTTTACTTTATTGATAAAACATACTTTTCTTTTGTTTTTTAATTTTCTTTTTTTTTATTTATATTATTTTTATGCAAACATTTTTGTGTTTGAATGTTTTATACCTGTACTGTTAATTCTTAAACAAATGTTTATTGTTCATTGTTCATTATTACTTTGAACAGAACAACCTAGCATATCATTTTTTCGTAATATTCGTAAGCCATTTCGTCTTTTTAAGAGATCCGTCAAGTTGGGGGTACAACATAACAAAAAACAAAAACTTTTAACGTCATAGTTTTTGGCTCATTTTTTGCTAATTTTTGCTGTACTTTTTGAATTTTTTGCTGGTCTCTAATAGGAGATAATATTAAAAAAAGAATTGTAACTCCAACTTTACTGTGAGGTAAATTTACTAAAAAGTCAAAATGTTTTCATGTCACAATTTTTTGGTCATTTTTGCTGTACGTTTTAAATTTTTTGCTGGTCTCTAATAGGAGATCATTTAAAAAAAAGAATTGTAACTCCAACTTTTCGGTGAGGTACATTTGCTAAAAAGTCAAAATGTTTTTGTCACAATTTTTTGCTCATTTTTTGCTAATATTTGCCGTACTTTTTACATTTTTTGCTGGTCTCTAATAGGAAATAATTTAAAAAAAAGAATTGTACCTCCAACTTTACGGTGAGGTACATTTGCTAAAAAGTCAAAATGTTTTCAGGTCACAATTTTTTGCTCATTTTTTGCTCATTTTTGCTGTACTTTTTAAATTTTTTGCTGGTCGCTTTTCCAAGATATGTAGTTTTTTCATAATCATTATGTGCTACAAATAGATGGTATTCGTCGATATATAACACGAATAACTTCGAATAACCAAAATGTACGTCAATGTTTTGTTCTAATAACTTTATAATAATTTATAAAGTTAACTTATATACACACTTTCAATTTATTGATAATTAAAAGTAGTTTTGTTGCGGTTTTTGTAAAAACAATAAAGTACCAGCAAAAAATTTAAAAAGTACAGCAAAAATTTGCAAAAAATGAGCAAAAAATTAGCAAAAAATTGTGACATAAAAACATTTTGACTTTTTAGCAAATGTACCTCACCGTAAAGTTGGAGTTACAATTCTTTTTTTTAAATGATCTCCTATTAAAAGCCAGCAAAAAATTTAAAAAGTACAGCAAAAATTAGCAAAAAATGAGTAAAAAATTATGACGTTTAAAGTTTTTGTTTTTTGTTATGTTGTACCTCCAACTTGACGGACCAGTTTTTAAGGTAGAAAAATAAAAACAATCAACAATTAAACGTGATTGTTCCTGTCAGATTATCATTATAACAACAGAATGACAGTTTGTTTTACCAGGTATATTCTTAATGACATAAAACTACCACTAGAAAAAAAATAAAATATGAACATTTATCTAATTTTGCTATAATGTAAGAAAAATGAATAAATCGACCCCACATGATATATAAAATCGAAATGGAGAAAAAATCTTCTTTCTTGTAATACCACTGCCAACTATGGGTACTATTTAAAAAAAAAAAACAACTTTAGGTATGTCACAATTATTTTCCTTTATTTTCATAAACAAGCGAGATATAGTCATAAAACGAAAAGTCGAAAAATCGAGTTACCGGCGATAACTCGAAAACAAAAGACGATAACCAATTTTAGGTTCCACCATTAACTTTTTCTCGAAAAAGAAGACCGAGGAAGCGGGGTCCGTTTTTCGATATCTCTTATAGTTACCGAGATTCCCTATGAAAACATCGTTATTGTACAATATTGTATTTTATTTTATTTTTTTAAATTTATTTTATTAATATAAATATTATCAAACAACAATATAGAGACTTTTGTAATTGGACCTGCGAGTTAAACATTTTTTTGCGAAAGTTCATGTAACTAGTTTGTTTAACGTTGTTTAATTGGCCATTATTTAAAAAGCTTTTTCAGCACTTGCAGTGAATAGAAACCATGTTATGCACGGCGCAGAACATCCACAGCTTCAATTTAACAAACGACATTAATTTCCATAGAGAGGCCATGTAAAATAGCGTTGATGGTTGTAGCCGGTATGAAATCGTACGTATTTTCGAAATAGCGTAGCTTGTGAACATGTGCCGTTGTGGTTTAATTAAAAATTAGACTTATTGATGTTGGCACGTTCTGTTGGTATCAAGGGGCAGCGAATTTTCACACAACATTGCGCGATTTCATAATCATTTACACCAGAAGCGAACGCTTCCAATGTGTAATCGACTAGAGATTAACAAAAATCATTTATGGTTCAAAACTAATTCAGTCACTGAGTGCACCATCCGCGTTCGTCTAGAATTTACATGAAAATATTTACATAAAACTCGTCAACGTATGAGACAACACGACAGACAGTTCCGTTGACATAACGATAACGAGCTGTAAGAAGTGTCTAGACAATAAAGAATTGTCCTAAAAACTACAAAGATTTATTCTTAATAATACGCAAATATTTGGAGTTTCACGAAATGACACTCATGATAAATCTATGCATGGAATTTGTCTACTTTACAGATGTTCTATTTTGTCGAGTTGAAAGTAGGGGAAAAAAGAAAAACAGAACGACAAAAGTGTAAATAAAGCAAAGAATTCGGCATTAAAAAGACATTTTGGCTCAGCAATGAAGATTAGGGAAATAAACTTGGCGTACGTACAACTCGTTTCCTATCATATCTACTATTTTCATACGAATTAACTAACAAAACAAGATGCGTATTGACTT
Source organism: Elmis aenea (assembly GCA_947652605.1). Lineage (NCBI taxonomy): Eukaryota > Metazoa > Arthropoda > Insecta > Coleoptera > Elmidae > Elmis > Elmis aenea. The sequence goes on along the minus strand of OX393577.1, from coordinate 53,423,455 downwards.
TTGCATTAACGTACAAAATACAGGGTGTTTCGTAAAAAATGTGAAAAAAATTTGGAGGTGATTCCTTATCAAAAATTAAGGGGGGTCTTTTATGTAAATTGTTTTCGTTAGACGTCTCCTTTCGGAGTAACACCCCTCTAAAGGGGAGCAGTAAAATTAGGCTTATTTTATTTCTCAAATTTAGATAAATGTAGGAGAATGATATTCAGTAGATGTTTTATACTTATTAAAAGGTTTCCCATAGTAATATTTTTAATCATCTCCCACTTTCACAGGGGGCTGAAAAGTGCGTTGGTTTTTTTATCAGAAATTTTTGGTTGGTTAAAATTTTGCAATTTAAAAATTTTGCTTTAAAAGCTTGATTTATTTAAATACTTTTTTTATTCTTTTGTTTTTCTCGTAAAACAGTAGAAACTTTTTTATTCTTTAGTTTTTTTCGTAAAACCTACAGCTTTTGAGCAAAAAATTATATGAGTGAACATGCACCATCAAATATTCCCATATAAAACGATTCATTTTGGTGGTTAACATGGTTTGTTTATGTTCATATTGGATAGAATTGACGGGTGTAATTCATTTTGACGTTTACGCGGCAACAACGCTAAAACGCCCGTCAGTTCTAGCCAATATGAACATAAACAAACCATGGTAACCACCAAAATGAATCGTTTTATCTTGGCATATTTCATGTTGCATGTTCACTTATATTTTTTTTTCTACTCAAAAACTATAGGTTTTACGAAAAAAACTAAAGAATAAAAAAAGTTTCTAAATAAATTAAGCCTTCAATTAATTGCAAAATTTTAACCCACCAACATGTTCTTATTAGAAAACCAATAGGGGTCGCACTTTTCAGCCCCCTGTGGAGGTGGGAGATGAATGAAAATATTACTATGGGAAACCTTTTAATAAGTATAAAACATCTACCAAGTATTATTCTCCTACATTTAGTCAAATTTGAGAAATAAAATAAAAACCTAATTTTACCGCTCCCCCTTAGTAGAAACTCCGAAATTTTCTATAAGAAATTCCCTCCCGAATTTTTTGGCATTTTTTACTAAACACCCTGTATGTGTATATAATCCTATTCAAGTACCTATGTAACTATTTTCAATCTAAAAAAAATATTACACAAATATACAAGTTTTAATAATATGAATTATACCTGGTAGCACAAAGCTGCGTTAAAACTTAGTTAATTAACTCTTCATAACTAATCAACATCATTGTTATTACTATGGAAACGACTTCGTTAATTTCAACTAATAATTGTAAGCCTGTTGCAGCTACAGGTACAGGGTGTCCCACAAGGTATGCCTTCGCTAATTTTTGCATAAATTGAATGTTTAGGACCTAGATAAAACGTTTTTACCGATAATAAATTTTTTTATGTGTCCCTTCATATACAGAGTGTCCCAAATATAGTGAACAGCATGGGTATCTCTTAAATGGTAAGAGATACAGAGTTGGTTAAATGGGTCAAAATGATCTATGATTCAAGAGCAACTGTTCTATAAAAAAAAACACTTGAAAAAAATCAATGGTTTTTGCGCTATTGATGAAAAACAAAACACATCAGGTTTTTAATTTCTGCTTATAACTTGCTTAATTGAAATCACACTCAAAATATGATTCGACATAATTTGGGTACTTTTTTGTGTAGATTTGAAATTTGTCAACAAATTTTATCTATCTTCATTTTTTTTTGTTATTTTAACATCGCCGTATTTAAAATAAGAAAATTAATGTTAAAAAAAACAAAAACAAATGAAGATAGGTAAAATTTGTTGACAAATTTCAAATCTACACAAAAAAGTGTCCTAATAATGTCGAAAAATATTTTGAGTGTGATTTAAATTAAGAAAGTTATAAGCAGAAATTAAAAACCTGATGTGTTTTGTTTTTCATCAATAGCGTAAAAACTATTGATTTTTTTTAGTTTTTTTTTTTTATAGAACAGTTGCTCTTGAATCATAGATCATTTTGACCCATTTAACCAACTCCGTATCTTTTACCGTTTAAGAGATTCTCATGCTGTTCACTATATTTGGGACACTCTGTATATGAAGGGACACATGAAAAAAATTATTATCGGTAAAAACGTTTTATCTAGGTTCTAAAAATTCGATTTATGCAAAAATTAGCGAAGGCATACCTTGTGGGACACCCTGTATAATATACTGAACAGTGAACAGTATGCCCTATTCCCATAAGCCTAATATATTACAAAAGGTATCAGGAAGTGACGTCATTAATATCGGCAAAATGTTTAAACCAATGTCTTAGATTTTATGTTAAATGACAAGTCAAGTTTAACATACACAGTGATGACTTGAGAGTATTATACATAGGACTTTACCATGAAATATGAAATAGATGCAAATATTGGCTCCCCTGATTATTTTACGACAAAAGTGTATAGAAAAAAATTGTTCAAAATCAAACACTACGTAAGTTCTACCCTTGCATTTTCAATTTGGGTAGCATTTTCGCTACTTTTAAGAACAAATAAAAATATCGCGGTATTTTAAATTTTACTTACAACTTTTCTACTATTATTAAAAATGTTTATTACACAAATATGAAATAAGAGTTGAATAAATGCTATAATACCTTGCACAAAGATAAATTCATTGTGATTTATAAAAAAGATATTTTTTTAAAAGGGCGTATCTCTTAAATCGTTAGTGATATCTGAGTTCTGTTTATTGCAAAAACTTCATTAATATTTTTTTTCAATTTCGTCCCAGCATAGTAGTGACCTATTAATAAAAATAAAAAAAGTTTTCACCTGTGACAAACGCGCTTTCCAAAGTTTGCAAGGTCGCGCTTTAAACTTATTGACAGAGTTATTAAATCTCGTAAAGAATAAGTTTTTACGCAGTGTGATTCGGTCAAGCGAAGGATACGTACACAATTTTTTTTTAAATTAAGTTTTACGCATAAAAAAATTAATCCATATTTTTTAAATTTTAGCAGCATTGCACTACTTCGAGCATTTGAAATTCGGATCCGAAGAAAGATTCTGCAATAAGAATCCTCAGTTTAAGAAAAAAATTATTTTTTGTTTAATTAATTCTCGCCAAATAATTCGACATGAACCTTAAATATTGATAACTCGTCAGTGGCGTAAGCAAGGGGGGATTAGGGGGATAAATCCCTCCCGAAAATTGGAAAAGAACTAAAATTATAATTACCACATTTCAATATTGCGCGACAGACTGCTTTTCCATACATATAGAATATTATCATATGTTTGTATATTTTGCTAAAAATTAAAAATGTAAAAAAAACGGAAACGGTTAATTTTAGACCCATATAACGTTTTACATTTTTTAAAGTAAATTTAAAGATAAATCCAAAGTAGTCCGTTTCCATTTAAACCGGAAGTCGTTTTGCAACTTTAATAAGTTCATCATATTCCAAAAATACGATAACGGTCAGATACCAAATTTCATGGTAACATATTTAGTAGTGTTCTAGATATTTGTCTGTTTCCATACTTTTGCGCTATATGGACACGACTCAAAAAATCCTTTATCAGAATAGTTCCGAAAAAGCCCTAAAAACTAAAATGTTTGACAGAGGCACTGAATAACTATGGAACGTTCTATTATTAATTAAAGCCTTATACTGGGTGTTAACCACCAGCCGTGAACATTGGTTTTAACTTTTTTTCGGATTCCTGCTCCCCAATTGAATTTATATTAAAATTAATGGTAACAATAGAAAGATAAAATTATTAGATTATTACGCATCATTTGAGACCATTAATAAGCTTAAATGTTTAATATTTAGTTTTTAATTAATATTTTAAAATTGGATTAATTTTACAAAAATATAAGTAGCCATGACTGTCAATCTGACATTTGTTTTCATTAATTTTTGCTATTATCTGTCAATTTTTAAATCAGCGAGTTATCTCTTTAGCGATTTTGATTAAAATGAAAAAAAAAAACTATAATAGAGGAAGAGTTTTAATGGTGAAAACTTTTTACAGCATTATAGTGGCGCATCTTTGTGGAGATTAATTACAAGAGTCGACACTATTATTACTTACATTTCAACTTAAAATTAAAAACAATAACAAAAAATATAAAAGAATACATTTTACAATAAATACTCAAAAAGACCCCCATTCCTACATAAACAATACCCCAATCTATTATAAAAACCGTTTCTCACAGAGGCTGTCTGTTATTAATTAAAGCACATTCTGCTACTATTGCATTCCTTAAAGAATTAATATTAGGGTGGCGTTTTTTTTATAAATTTTACTTTTAAGGTGGCCCCACAGAAAGAAGTCACAAGGTGCTAAATCAGGAGATCTGGCTGGCCAATTTATTGTTCCACCTGTACCAATCCAGCGATTGGGAAAACAATCGTTTAAAAAGTTTGTAACATCTAAACTGTAATGGGCTGGACAGCCGTCATGTTGGAACCAGATCTCCTGATTTTCTCTTGCAACTTCTTCCAGCGCAGGACTTACCTGGTTATTAAAAGGTTTAAATATTTTTCTGAATTTAAATTTCCCTCAATTTCAAAAGGACCAACAATTTGGTTATTAAAAATGCCAGCCCAAATATTAATTTTTTGAGGATATTGCGTTCTGGTGGATATGTAGCAGTGTGGATTTTCCTGTGCCCAGTATCTGTTATTTTGAACATTTGGTTCATTGTTCAAAGTAAACGTAGATTCGTCGGTAAAACAAATTGATGAAAGAAAACTGCGATCGTTGTTGGCGCGATCTTAAATTACCTCACAAAAAAAAATCTACAGTCTTGATCACAGAAGTCTTGATCCGCGGAAAGAATTTCCTGGTGACATTGCGATTTGTAGGGATGATAACGGTGTTTTTTTTTTAAATTTTAAATACGCCTGTCCTAGACAAATCAACTTCGCGGGATATTTGCCCTAGACTGGACGTAGGGTCAATATTAATCATCCCTAAAACTCTTTCTTCCACAAAACTAGTTTCATTAATTTTTCGGTTTCCTGTGATATTACATTTTAAAAATTTTGTTTTAATTTTAATAAAATAGAATACACTAACCACCTGTGCTGCCGGATTCTACAGAAATGTTATCGCATTTTTTAAATTTTTGCACATATTTTTGTATCGTGGTTGTAGATGGTATTGGGCGATTTATAAATTGTACGGCAAATAAATCTCGTACTCTCCGCAAATATACGCCGCTGTAAAAAGTTTTCACCATAAAAAGTCTTTATTCGTTATTGTAATTACTCATTTTAATCAAAATTGTTAAAGAAATAACTCGCTGATTTAAAAATTGACAGATAATAGCAAATATTAATAAAAACAAATGTCAGATTGACAGTCATGGCTACTTATATTTTTGTAAAATTAATCCAATTTTAAAATATTAATTAAAAACTAAATATTAAACATTTAAGCTTATTAATGGTCTCAAATGATGCGTAATAATTTTATCTTTCTATTGTTACCATTAATTTTAATATAAATTCAATTGGGGAGCAGGAATCCGAAAAAAAGTTAAAACCAATGTTAATTCCCTATGTTCACGGCTGGTGGTTAACACCCGGTATAACAATTCTAATTGCAAAAGCTACTTTAAATTTCAAGCTAATTTAATAAGAGTTTTCCGCTCACCTGGAAATTTGTATTTTTTGAGTGGTGACAGTGATTTTTTGGTGGTGCGATATCTACAAATTTTGTCGAGTAGGCAGGTCATCCTGTTCACTTTATAACCCTTGGTACAACCGATCTAAGGCTTTGTCTTTACAACAAATTTTTGAGGTTAAAATCCTTTGAAAAGTGGAAAATAACATTGCCTTAATACATACGCTGAAAATTTTTTTTTTTTTTTTGGTAATTTATTCATATAAAGTTCTTTAATACGACTATTTTTTGCTCTATAAAACACGTTTGTCAACTACTTCATCTAATCAACAATACAATATTCTTTAAAACTTTTAACATTGATATCCGGTTGGTAAACTTTATTTTACTTAGGTTCATGAATTTTAGACGAACACTTTTTAACTTAAATCAAATAAGAGTATTGTCTTATCCTCAAACTTGGTCTATACTCTTCATTATGTGAAAAGTTCGTGCCCAAATGGACGTCTCTATTTTTGCGCGAGTCCTGAAGCTGCGCTTTTGTCGACTAATTAGGCTAACATTTACCGGTCTGGTGCTTTCTGTCTCGGCGGGTCCAACATCTTCAATCGTCTTAAAACGTACGGAAAACTCCGCCAATTCCCCGCGAGAAAAACTTGTTCCTTGCAGAAAACTAAACTGTTCTTGCACTTTTAATAAACTTAACCGCTTACTTTTATCTGTTGCAATAACTCATGACTACACCATTTTAGGTATTATATTGAATTAACTATGAAACAAACATTGAAAACATTTTAAAACTTTTTTTAACTTATATACAGCGCCATTCAAAAAGTCTTCAACAAATGGAAACGTTTTTTTTTTTGTTCATTTCAGTAATAATTGCTGCTCATCTTTAAATATTTATCCAAATTATGATAATCAGTATCACAGTAATTAATTTTTTTTTCACTAGGTACTTTAACTGCAACAATCCGATACAGCGTAAAGAAGAATTAGATCAATGTGTAGCAGACAAAACGTTACATTGGCACAAATGTTTCATATTTAATATCTTTGTGAAGAGGTAATAAACCAAAAAATTATAAAAATCACTTATTACATTTTTTATTATATAATTTCTAAACTAAGGACCCTCGAAAATTTTCTTTACAAACGTTTATTCAGTCTAGCTATTTATCTTCTTTTAATTTAAGCGATTTGACAGCTCTCAAAATCATCAAAATCTTAAATAAGACCATCATTTGAAAAGTCCACAGGTTTAATTATTACAAAAATTACACAACACTTTTTGCCTGTTTATTCATGAGTGTATAGATTTAACTTTGATGAATATTGTAACGTCAACAGACCGCTAAAAATTAAACAGCAAAGTTATGCCTTTATGAAATCTGAGTCTAAGCATATTTGAATGAAAAGAATATTTTAATCAACAACTTTTTTTTCACAATTTTAAACTAAAATGAAAAATATCAATTTCTTAAATATATTTTATGACATACGACAAAATATCTTTAAAAAACCTATTATCGTACGTAGATATTATCATAAATTATTATTAGGCTTTTCAAATTTTCATATCATACCACAGGCAAATCATACAGAGATAAAATCGTGAGGACGACTAAATGTATTTCTTAAAACATGAAATCCATTAAAATTCACCAACGATTTAGTGCCATCAAATGGAAAAACAATCAAAACCAATTAAATTCTATTATGTTTATATATTTATTCAACAATGTACATATATACACTTTTTTTCATCAAAGCAAATATGTGGCTGCACTTTCTAATCTAAAATTATAGAAGAGTATGTAATCCTCTTAAACTGTACATCCTACCTCACAGCGCGACGATAATTACTTTTAGAACTACATTCCCTAGAGACAACCTTCGACATAAAAACTTTCGTTTCTTATCCTTCTGCCAAAGTGGCAAATTAAATTAATACTAACGCTAAGCTTTTCCATCTCCAAGTACTAAGAACTGGATTAGGAGAAAAAAAATTCATAAACAAGCTGCACGCGCGTTGCTTTGAGCCACGAAAAAACAAGCACCAAACGATCAACAACAAGTTAACAGGAAAACGCAGCAAGCTACAGTCAAAACCACTTTTGCAAAAAACAAGGAAGACTAGACGTTCTTTATTTCAGTCATTAAAACATTCCACGCTACGCTTTAGTGGTAATTGTAATTATTAAAATAGCTGCACTTTTTCTATTGTTTACCGTGGTCAAAGCCAAACCAACTTTTTGTTTCTTTACCACCCCAATTTTTTAATTTTGAATATTAAAATGTCTACTGCTTATCATACTTTAGATATTTCTGAACACTTACAATATACAATATAATTATGAACAATTATTTTTATTTATTTAGAAAACATTGCCAGCGATAAAAAGACAAATGATACAATTTACATATTGTTTTGTGGAATTTTTAAGAAAATAAGATAATTTCCGCTACGTAATCACAAAAAAAAAACAGAGATTACATTGTAAGGGACTTTGATTTTCAATCAATATATCCGTTAACTGGCCAAAATCATTTATTTTGAACATGAATATGTCTTTTTTATAAAGCGGTTACTAATAATCAAAGAAACAAACATTTTGGATTATGGAAATCAAGAACAAAATTGGGATTAAACAAGTCAATGATTATTACATATTACCGCAATTAAATCATTTATCTATTCTATATCATTACATTTAGATTAGCCATAAACATTTATAACAAATTATTTTAATCTTTGCTTCTTCTCATTTTCTTTAAACATTTGATTTTTGTATATTATTACTTTTGAAATTAATTTATTAGTGATAAAAGTGACTTTAAAATGTGCTTATTAATCAAGACTTATCCAAAACATAAATATAATAATCGTGCTAAACAAGAATCTTTCGCCACAATCATACTACTAGATTTTGTGCGTCTCTTCATTCACTCAAAATAATTATTTTATGATTCATTAAAGTCAAACTTTCCTTAAACACACTAAAATGCGAGAATTTTTTGCAACTCTTCTGCTTGTATTCAAGCAATTAAAAAAACATAAGGTAAAACACCTTTCATGCTGGCTATATTTCTTATAATTCGCGTGAGTCAACATGGTATCTATTATTATCTACTATATTCACACTTTAAAGCTACAAGTTAAACATTTAACCGACTATTATGGCAGAACTTTTTTAAAATCTTTATTTGTAACGTTTTATTCTGTTTAGTACACGATCCTCATCCAAAATTTTGCGGCCCATCGTAAAGAAGGTAAATCCTACTGTTATATTACAACCCATACTTTAAAAATACATGTTTATACTGAACATCTAAAAAGCTAAACATGAAAGTTAACACAGATAAGACAAATGAATGATAATAGGGATCCGACCTGGCCTGACCTGACCTGACCACAAACTATCCATTAAAGTGCAAAATAAAGAGGCAGTTGCAAAATGTTAATACCAAGAAGGTTCTCTGAAGAACAAAGAAAACCATAATGAAATAAGAAATTGCTTTAAATAGAAAACTCTTTAGTTTTTAGTGTAATGAACAATTTTTTAGGTAGAAATAAGATCCAAAACAAAAGTAATTGACCGAAAAGTAAACTCACAATCACAGAAATGAGAGTTTTGCTATAGAGTCAAGGGAAAACAAAAATAAGAAATGAAATCTCACAGAAAAAAACTGAAAATTCTTTCGGTAGAACCAACAATATAACACTGACAATAAAGATCGGTGGGACATGTGGTTAGGATGGATAATGACAGATTGGTGACAAAACTTTATAAAACATGAGGAAGGGAAGACAAAGAGGGAAAAACTAGGAATGATTTGAAAGGAAGAAGTAAAGACAGCTGTAGAGGTGAGTGAAACGAAAAAAAAATGAGACGGGCAAAAAATTTAAATATATGGAAATATTATGTACCAGTAGTAGCTTAACTTAAAACGAAAATCTTCCACGGAAAGGTAAAAAAGCTTCAAGTTGAAGTCTTTTTTAAGGCAATCACTCGATAAATACAACATATTGTTCAAACGTTCTCGTTTAAAACTATGTTCACCTAACAAGCATGTAAATAAGTACTGATTATCCATATAACCTACGCTATATCACATTTAGAATGAACACAAAAAGTCCAAATGACTGTAGAATTTAATGCTAACCGTAATATTTATTCATGCCACGATTCGCTATCATATTTGTATCAGAGCGTTTACACATATATCAGTGTATATCATGAATGTTTAATACAATAAATACAAGCTTAAAATGAAAATACGCGAGCATGAGGGTCTTAAAAAGAGCTGAAATATGCAAATATGTCGGATTGCAGCAAATTGCAGTAGCGATTCAGATTCAATTCGAGATTTCATCGCTCCGCGACCTGCTACATCTACTTAATTTCTGAATACAATATCGCTCGTTAGTTTAATATAATTGTCAGCAAAAAGTCGGAGAGCCATTCAAAATGTATCAATGTACATTATTATTGTTCTCCGAGGTGAAAAACTTCGCTCTGAGTTACAGTTACGCTCATTAAATGTATTGTCGTGGCGGTTATTCACATTTCAAGACAAGAAAAAGTTTGAATTTTGAAGAAGAAAATTAAGAAACAAATTTTATTCGTAGCTTTTTATCAATTCTTGCGAAATTAATGCTAAGTAAATGCAAGGTTTTTTAAAGCCAACTAGAAAAAGCGGAAAAAGTTCGGCAATAAGAATGGGGTATTCAGTGGCGTATTATTGCGAGTTTAAACACTGGTATACAGATCATTTTAACGAAAAATATCAGGGAAAAGTTACCCACTATAATAGCGTACGACCTTACATAACGTAGCGTGTTGCCATTTGAGAACTACTGTTTTAATGTCATCAAGTCAGCTTTACACGTGCGCTTACCTACACTTGTGCAGCTTATACATAATTAGGTTAAGTAGCATAAAAGTAGCATAAGTAGCATTAAGCTTGGGTTACTGAAAAATGAAAAGTATAATATTCAACCCATTTATTTTTGCAGGTTGTATTAAGCAAAATATGGAAGTTATGCACAAGCAATTTATAAAAGAAAACGTGCTAATATGTCAAAACTACATTAAAACGCGTAAAAGATTAAGCTAATATGGGATAAAACAGAAGTGAAAAGCTACAAACACCTAGGAGTGCACCTGCATCTTAACGTAAAGATGGACAAAGAAGCAAACGATAGAAGCAACAAGAATTGAAAAAAAAACTCTCCTATGACAAAATTCCGAAAGACAAACGTGGAAATCTAACACAGAGTTTAGACTTATTCTAACCAGGGCTCGGAACCGAAAAAAAAATTGGTTAACGGTTAACCGAAATCGATTTTATTTTTATAACGGTTTTTGGTCAAAAACTATTTTTATAAGCCGAATTAGCTAAGCTGATCATGAACTTCTCGATTACGGAATAACTTTCCATTCATATAAGTTTCCGTTTGACCAAATGCTGGCAAATAAGTTTCCATACTATGTTGGTGTTAAAATTTTCTAGCATCATTATGGACTAGTAAGATTCTGCGGCAATTTATAATATTTAATGATTATATATTAGAAAATAGTTGCGTAACTTTAAAGACAAACATGGGCTACATTTACCCCATCGTTTCATTTCATGAGATTATCGTATGCCGTTCAGACTAAGGCGATGAAGATATCTTAAGATTTTCCCGTGTGAAGTTACCCTGAATGTACGCGCCTTAAATGTAAGCCGGGATAAAACATAGACTGCTTCGGTACAACCGGTCATTAGGATGTTAACCCTCGTTACAAACTTGTACGTCAAGGTATAGGGGAAGGTCGGGTTATATCGGACGGTTAAGCTTTTTTACTATTTGTGAATTTGTTAAAGGCTCAATTTGACCATACTACGCATCAAAGCATACTTGTTGTACAAACACCCATAAAAGCAATTACCCCTAGGGGGAAATTTTTTACCATTTTTAGGCAATCGAAAAAGACCTTACTTTTTGCCCATTCCAAAAGTTGGAGGGTTATATCGGACATGATTTAATGTTTAGAAAATTACATATTTTTGGTTATCCAAACAAGTTTTTATAACTGTCCAGGCCTGATCAGATTTAAGCGTAAAACATTAAAAAAATTATTTCTTGTTGCTACCAATACACTTAGAAAGTTATTGTACTTATACGTTTAAGCAGGATCAGCACTCCAAACTTAGCTTCGTAAACGAAAAAACACTCTCTAAACAGAAAAAACTCTATTGCTTTGACACACGGAAACGACGCATTCTAATGTAGTGTGCGTTTTCCTTCTACTAGTTGCTGTCAATATCGCGATAGGTGCCTCTGTGCATGGCAAGTGCCCGAAAAACCACTTGTCCGATATTACCCGCTGACCGATATTACCCGACTTTCCCCTATGCACCGATAATTATTCTTCTGCATCTACAACATGGCGGATTTAATTTCATAACCAAAATTTCAAGCAAAATTATAACATTGTTTGCACACAAACATGAACCATAGAGTCAACTACCAAGCAACAATAGCCAACAATAAGCTTCAATGGCTTGTTCCTAGCTACCACCTAGAATATCTAACCATGCACCATGTACTAAAGGCGATAACTGATATTCAACGTACATTAAATTTGCTCACGAAACACATTTGATAAAAATAGCGTCAACATTTAAAATTACTAGTAATTAACGATTTAAAAAAAGCAGGATTTTTGTTTGTCTTCAAATTAAAGGCCTCTACTCATTAGCCAACTTGTCGGGGCCGACAGTCGGGAACTCCGAGTTGGGTGTTGTCTACACACCTCCCGATCAGCACAACCAACACAGCATAAACTTCATAGCTTTTTATTCATTTTGATGTTAAATTTTCGGTTTAATAGTCCTTATCTAAAGGAATGTGGTGGGGCGGTTGGCTTGTTGGATGGACTGGTCAGCCGACCGTTCCAACTGTCGGGTTGATCGGGTGACATACTACACATTAAACAATTTATCGGCATGGTCGGCCGGTTGTCCCGACAAATTGGTAGGTAAGTAGACCCCTTAAGCGTTTTAGTTTAACCACATTAGTCCGTAAGTACCTAGGATATCACAAAGATCATTACCATCTCGATTATATGGTTTGTTTTAAAAGATAATCCTTTTAAACCTATTATATTAATAAATGGCGAAAAGAGCTGCATATCATGGCATTCAAAAATGTTCTTAATTTCGCATATATATTAAAAAAATCGAATTTTCTAAGACTATATTACGTTCAGCATTTATTTGACCCTATCAGATAAGACAGTACCAATAAAGTCAATTCTAGACAGTTATATCTGCTGGTGGATTATTTCACACATAACGGTGAACATGAAGATCATTTTCCATCTAACAAGAAACACGTATATTCCAGAAATAACAGAATTACAGTTATGCTCCGAGTAACTTTATTTTTCTATCCTCAATATTTCGTGGAGATGAACGTGTATAGGTTAATAAAAGGGCACATACATCGATTCTACTCGAATAGCACGCGAATATAGCGCACTACTATTCATGCATGCAGTGCAGTTCACATAAACTACTTCACACCAGACTTCGGTGCAATTCTTGAATGTTTATTACGATACGCTGAAAGAAAATATCTCAATATAGTAATTGCTCCGATAAAAATATTACTGAGTCAAAAAATTCAGTTTTTTAATAGATGTTTATTGACTAGCAGATAACGAAATATCGTTAACATGGCATCAATTTATTTTGAAAACGTTGATGAAAAAATTACAGAAAATCGAAACTGGAAATAAACAGTTCATCATTAATTACTGTAATCGAATATATTAAGTTTACACTAACAACATAACTAATTATTGCAATTATGTTTTATATTATTACTTCTATGAGGATTTCTTACCTCAAACAAAAACAATAGTAGTAATTATCCTGACCCTTATACAAGGTGCCGCCCGCCGGTAATGGGAAATTATGGATTGTTCATTTCAAAGTAATAGTTTACGTTGACTAGTCTTTAATGACGCCAAATGAACCTTAAACTATGCCTTGTTTCGGGTGTAGTAAAATCATTTTATAAAATCATCTCACGTTAGTTATAAAGGAATGGTGTGATAATTTTTAAACAACAGATTCAGCACTAAGCAAGAAGCGTCTAAGACCAAGAAGTACCATTCGAACGCCAAAGACTGACGAAGCAGTCAAAACCTCAAAACCGCTATTATGCAGAGTTCAAAGCGTGCACGGCGATATTCCTTGTAATTAGGATTGTTCTGCCATACTTTGGGTAGAATATTAAGAAACTTGATTTGAATCTTTACAAGATTCAAGTAGCGCAAAATTAAAACCGATTGATTTGATCAAAAACCGCATCATTTTTAGAAATGGCGATATTCTATGTCCAGCAAGATCATCAGATCTCTCATTGTGTGATTACTTTTTATGGGATTTTTAAAAATTCGAGTATTTACTCATCGTTCTCACAGCATCAATGAATTGAAGGCAAGGATTCTTGATGAGACTGACGCTATCTCTGTTGAGATTTTTCAGCAGGTTTTGGGGAACGCTTACACAAAAAGGTGAACATCTAAAGAATGTTATCTTTAGCAAATGACTTTTACTTACAGTCAGTCATTAATGGCGTAGTTTTGGCCTTCCAATAACCATCTTTGTTATAAAATTATTATTTAAAGTAGCATTACAGAGTTTTTAAAATATCTCGTTTCTGCACCCCACCCTGTATATTTTGCTGAAAAGCAAAAATTAATCGAGTTTGAAAAAATATATATTTCACAGCAAGTAGTAATATTTTTACTGATTCGTGTATTATTTGGCAATTTATACGTTGAAATGAATAACGTCAACTTAAGAGATAATTATGGGTAATAATCAATGACCAACTGAGACTACAGTTAATTTACCCCAACGTATAATAACTGAGCATCGTTAATTGACGACCCACAGAACCACCATTAATTTTCATCGAAAACCCATAACTCAATGTAACAGGAATGAAATACCTTATTATCTTCGAAATAAAAAATAAAAACAGTTTTAGCGCTTAAAAATCAATACTGGTTGTAATACGTACGTCATTTAGATGTTTAAAATAATAACCTAACGCTATAACAATAAATTCGAACTGTTTGACCATGGTGACGATATTTTTGGAATTCTAAAAACATGCATTTTAGATGTATAAAATGTTTCGCAACTTGAATTTTAAACCAGTTTCAATAAACAACGTCTAAGTCAATGCATTAACAGTGAAATCAGAAACAATAACTTAATGTGAAAAATAAGTATAAGGCTCCAGATTATTCAACTTCAAATAAGAAACTGTGGACTTCAGAATAAATTTTAATGCTACTATTAGGCTACCATCATTTTTTAGAAAAATATAAAAACTATAGATAAATACAATATAATTGGTTTTTTAAGAATTTGTTCTGCAAATTAACTCGTACGTCGTTTATTATTTCTCTAATTTGTTTTTTATTGGCCACGAAGTTACAAGTGCGTTTTTTCTCTTTTTAATGGGATTACTTGCTATATCTATTTTTTTTTAATGTCACAAAATCAAGAAAAATCGTATTTTACCAATCACTTATCAAGCTATCTATGAAAATAAAAACAAAAACCAATTAATTAAATGTAAAATGACAGTAAACATTTGTCTGGGCTATCATTATTTAGAATTTTATAGTATTGTTGTGTAATTCGATAGTCTTTGTATTAATTGTTATAATTATGGCTACATTTAAAATTAGTGAGAATTTGGACATGTTGAGATGCTACATTCTTTACCATAAAAACTGTGTAGGAGCTGAGCGAATATATTTAGAGCTTAGAGCTGTACCCCGAAAGAATTTGAGAAATTTGGAAATACATTCAAAAGAATATGGTTTCTTCGAGAAACCAAACAAAAATCCAAAACAAATCAATGAATAATTAAAATTATCTGTTATTACACAGTTTCTATGGCATCTCAACATGCCAAATTTTCCATTAGCTGTAAATGTGTCCATAACTATATGATAACAAATTTACTATAAAAACTATCAATTTATACAACATTACTATAAAATTCTAATAAATGATAACGCAGACAAATGGTAACTGTCATTTGACATTTAATTAGTTTCTTTTTGTTTCTCTTTTCATCGAAAGCTTGATAAGTGATTGGTAAAGTAAAATACGATTTTTCTTAATTTGGCGACTTATCTATTAAAATAGATATAGCAAGTAAAACAGAAAAAAAGCACATTATAGCCAACTTAGTGGCCCATAAGAAAAAATTAAATTAGGGGTAATGTCTCGAAAATGGTAAGTGATAAATAAAATCTAAAATAACAGTTACATTCTACATCAAGAAGTACCTTAAGAAAGTACTAATAACATTGTTCTAATCAATAAAACAAAAAAGTTATTAAAGATTTTTTGCTAAAACATCTAAAGTACGAGGAATTGTGTACTTAAACATTGATTGTAGCTTCTCTCACACTTGGGAATAATTCATCTAATTTAAGCAAACCTGTATCTATTTTATAATGAGCGAAATCCCCAAGCTGGAAATGTTATCTGGGGCACCCTGTATAGTGCGAAAACATATATTTTAAAATGATTAATATACCTATGTCTCGTTTTATAATTATACAGGGTGTATGTTTCAGCATAAACAAACAACGAATGCCACGGAAATTATAGCGAAAATGAAAAATGTGAGTTTTTAGTTTTATTTTAGGATATTTTAGGAGCTGGACACAATTTGTACATTTTCAGTTAAGATTCCTACTACGCAAGTAAAAACACACTTCTTTGCTAATTTAACCATCCTTTTATCTCTTACAATTTTAGATATACCTACTCACGTTCTTCATTCAGAAAAAAAAAACACATTTCAAATATAAAAATTACCTGTAAGATAACCAAAATGGATTTTCCACAAACTTGTAATTTATAAAACAACATAATTTTACAATTTTCTGCAATAAATAAACATTGCGAAAATCTTATTTCTTAAGGAATAATAATAAACGTCATAAATATACCATTATTAAACACAAATTAAATTTTTACAGCACAGTTACAGCCCTTTCAATTTTTTGGCACGCAGAAACCAATCTTATTCTAATTAACCTCGCATTGACCACGTCAAACACAATTCAATTCACAGAAAAACCTCCCGCTGTTCGTATAATTACAAATTTGCAAGTTAAATGATTTATTAGGGCAATTCGATCAACAAATTCAATCGAAATTCAAGAAGATTCAAATGCGCCAGTAATCTCAGATTGGATTACACAAATTAGATTCGTATCAACACGCAGAGAATTTTACGCAAAGTCGTTTTTCATCGAGCCTTCAACAAGCACCAACTAAAAGACTTATAAAATATTCGTTAAATATTCATGTACGTTCATAATGGAACTTTTATAACTAACGTTGAAACTGTGATCTACAATTACATTAAAAGCGTAAAGAAATGTTGGAATTGTTTATTTTTCTTGTAAAATGTGATAAATATTTAGTGTGCCGCTCGAGTTAAACTTTCTTCACTTTAAATTTGTAGTTAGAAAATGCATTCACTTTAGTATAAGTTTGCTATTTCTCCAACTAGGCGCTAGGGGCAAAATGTATTTTTATTTAAGCCAAGTTTTTCCGACATCCACAGCACATGCGGAAAAGCTGTCTCGTAAAATGTAGTAGGTGGCTTTGGGTAACTTTATAATTCTTATTGCAGAACTCATATTCGAACATCCGCTGTCATGTTGTTTTTACGTTTTTTAGTTTTTAAACGGATTATATAATATTATCGCTTTATCCTGTAGTTTTATAATGCAAAACACACTGTGATTAACAAAATACAGCTCGACAAAAAACTTTTAATATAGGATTAAACAAATGCTTAAATTATTTAAGTACATTTTAAATAAACAAGAATGTATAAGTGTGATTATATATTACTTAATTTGTTCTTATGAAAAATAGGTTATTAAGAAAAATCTGTATAAACATAATCTACTGATAAAGATACTGTAGTCTCAAAACTGTAATAGATTTTCTTTGGAAAGCAATTTAAAATATTAATGATTTTAAATTAAACTTACATATATTTTGGCTTATAATTTTTTTAATTATATACTTAAAATATTACTTATTTACTACGTTTGAATTTTTTAATATAAAGGCTGGTCCACATAGAAGGGCCACTATCGGGATCTCGTAAACGGTAAGAGCTACAAAGAAGTTTAAATTAGACAAATTGTTCCCTTTTCTGAGACCTATTCAGTGATGCTTTAATGTTTTACAAAAGTTCCATGGCACGCTATATAATAAACAAAGTCCAAAATAAGCGTTTTTGTTTTAAATCGTTAATAACTCGGTTATACAAGCACAAGTACTACATAACTCATCACTGAATAGGTCTCAAAAAAGGGACTAATTTGTCTTTTTTAAACTTCTTTGTAGTTTACGAGTTCCCAATAGTGGCCCTTCTATGTGGACCACTCTGTATATGCAGATATGTACCATTTTCTTTATTCTGGTTGTTAAATATAATCATATTAACTAGAAACTATAGGTATGTATAATTAAGAGGCGTTATTGAACTTTATCAAATGGCGCTAGAATGGTCGTTAGCTCAATCAGATAGTCACTGGTCATATATTTTTAGTTACATAAAAAGTTTAATAGCGTTATTCAGATTTTTTTCAAAACAAAAGTCAAGTCAGTACTATAAGTAAAAGTTGGATAAAAAATTTATTTAAAAGTTGACCATCATAAACTACCAGATTTAATTTTAAAACAAAAGACTGTTACTACAAACTTTAATTAGGCAAATAATTTGTCTAATATTTTATAAGTTTTAACATTTCCTTGCCAAATTCATTATTAAAAGAAATAAAACGTTTATATGACTGGAATAGAATATTAATATCAGGTTTTTACTATAAAACACACTAGTGGCATTTGGCTAGAAGTGAATCGTCTTTTAAATGTGTAACAAAATTTGGAATTCATTTTAACGCCATTGTATGCAGCTTTTCCCGAAACTTTATAATATATACAGGGTGTGTATAAATTGGAGGAAGCGCTACACGTGACTATGTTCTTCGTGAAATTCTAAGACGAAAATCTTAATACAAAAATGTTGTACCATGCTTCCTATGGCCTCAGGAACCATTTAAAGAAAAAAAAATTGGCAACATTGCATACATTTATTTGCGTTTGGACATTTTTTTATCAGCAATTTTTACTTAAATATTTACAATTTTTGTTCGAACTGAAAGCCTTCAGTTCGTAAACATAGCTGCAAACTTTTGGGTATCGTAAAACACAAGCTAGAAATAATTACGACAAAAACAGAGATGACAGCTAATGACAATGTTGCCATATGTATTATTTTCATTCAAATCAGTGATTTACATATTTTCAACACCAATTTTTGAAAGGAAGAACACAATATCTAAAAGAAAATACTATTCAAAATTTATTTTTATTCCAAATTGCAGCGTTTTCATTTGCAAGTATTAAATAATAACGCTTATTAAAGGACTGACTAAATGTCAAAACTTTGAGGACCTCTTACAGACACAGCAAGCATGGTGCAACATTTTCGTATTAAGATTTTCGACTTTACGAAGAACATCGCCACATGTAGCGCTTCCGCCAATTTTTACACACCCTGTATAGGTTTATATCTAAAATGTAATGAGATTATCAAGATGATAATATTCTGAAGGACACTTTGTGTATACGTTATCCTATGGGCATCGAGGCCCGGTTGCTACAATTTATTGGGACTTACTATAACAATTTGGTTTCTAAGTATGCTTGGCGCGTGTCGCAAAATTGAAGCATGACCTAAAACTAATTTTAAGATGGCAAAACTCATATAACACTAGATTTTAACGATTTTAAAAATATTCGCAAAAATAAAGTGCCCTTATTTAAAGATTTGCAAAAAAAATGCATGGGAAAAAATTGTTAAAAATAAAAATTAGACTTAATACAAAATTTTACGTTATAATTTTATTTTCCAATTTTATAGTAGTTTCAAATTCAAAAAGGATGCAACAAATAAAAGAATTTTTGCAAAAAAATTCTCATAAACTTTTAATCTTGTTAAAAGTTTGCGCATGACCTAAGACTAGTTTTAAGATGAAAAAATATATATAAAAACTCATAGAACACTAGCTTTTAGCGATTTTAGATTAAAGTGCCCTAATTTTAGGTTGTAGTTTTTTTGTAAGTCTTAAAATAAGGTTCTTTACTCTAGTGAATATTTCTGAAATCGCTAAAATCTAGTATCGTAACAATTTTTATGAAATTTTTTCCATCATAAAATTAGTTTTAGGTCATGCACCAACTTTTATTAAGAATAAAAGTTTCTGAGAAATGTTCAATAAGAACCTTTTTAATTTGTTGCATACTTTTTGAATGACGCCATATAAAAGATATAGTGTAGTGCGAAAAATGAATTAATTAGTGTGAAAAGGGAAAATAGTCAAGTTTATAGTATAAAAATCAAAAATTCGTAATTTTTTAAATTTAAAACAATGATTTTTGATTTTTATAATAAAAATCAAATTTTGCCCAACCCTGCTCGACAGCGAGGATTGTGTTGTGACGGTAAGAAAATTGTTTATAGGTTTTCCTAAATATGTACATAATCTAGCAAGCAATTTTTCAAACGTCTGTTATTTTATTTCAGATTTACGTTCAATTAAAATATTAGTGCATCAATTATCTACTCACCATTAGTGTCGTTTAAAAACTAAGCGCATACGATTCAAGTTGTCGACCTTACCTGAAAGCAAAAAACATTTTAAATAAACCCAATTTTACCACAAGACGAGCTTGCTATGAGATTCATAATATAATAAGATTATGTGGAAACATTCATTCAAATTTCCTGTATCATTTCACAGCGTTGCAAGCCGAGTTATTACCCCCTGTAGAAGCATACGAATGTGTTGCTGACAAATTACCTGAATTTATCATGTTTATAAACGACATCTTTATTGCTAGCTACGTGCAATACATATAAAATACCATTATGTTTTGATAATATTCGACGGGAGGTTCATTTCCTTTACACGAATGATTATAATCAATCTAGGACTATGCTATTGTCCAGTTGAGTATGTCGGTAATTTACAATAATGCAATAAATAGGCGGCGGTGATTTGCCATCAAAATCATTTCCGAGTATAACTGAAATTAATAAAATTTGTATGAAACAAGTTACAATGGTAGAACATTATTCGATTGTATTACACCATCAAGCTTTATTATTGTAAAATTAGTTATTTAGATATAGGTTACTTTGAAAAAGTAAGTAACGTTCTCTTATATAGTTCGGTATTGTGACTTTGATTAGTAAACTTTATAACAAAATAAACAGTTAAACTACTTACCAGGGAAGGTCGCTAGAATCTGATCAAGGCTGTGTTTTTGAAATCAAGAATATAAAACTAAATGTTTTCCAGAGTTATACGTGCCACTGGCCAGTTCCAACGGAAAAATAGGGAAAACACTGTAAAGTTGAATAATAAAGGTAATTTTTGCGATCGCTTTGGCCATGAAACCGTCAGAGATAAAATAGAAATTTTTCTATTTACTAATTCGCGCATGCTTTGCAAGTAAAATGGTGCAAAGTTTTTGAAAAAATCTTGAATGGTTCCGGAGAAAAACGTCAAAAACGAAACCCCTGCAAAAGCGCTATGATTTGAGAAGTTGTATAACTAAATCTATACGCTTGCATAGGCGTTTAACATAGGGGAAACCGTTTTTACAAGGGCCTCGTTTTTCCCGTTTTTCTCCGGAATCGTTTAGGATTTTTCCAATAAATGTGCACCATTTTACTTGCAAAGGATGCGCGCATTGGTAAATAGAAAAATTTCGCTTTTATCTCTGACGGTTCATAGCCAACGCGATCGCAATAATTACCTTTATTATTCAACTTCAGTTTTCCCCCTATTTTTCCGAAAGAAATGGTCAGTGGCACGTATAATTCTGCAAAACATTTAGTTTTGATATTCTTGATGCAATAAATACGGCCTTGATCAGATTTTAGCAACAACATATTGGGACCTTCTCTGGTTAGATGGTACAGATCTTCCTTTAATTAATAAAAAGTAAAATCTTGCCCGGCGCCTTCACCCTTAATTTCATTTTGGTGGTTTTTGTCGTTAAAACTTCGGAAATAAATAGATTGTTTAAAAACATCTGAGGCAGCATCCATTAGTTACTCTCAGAATAATTTACGCAAGTTATTTCCTAATGTTCAAGCTATTTTCACTAGCTACAGTAAATGTAAAATTTAAAGAATAAATAGTGGTGATTACAATGACCAATTTCTTAAAATTATAAAACAGCTTTGTAACATTGCCACAGCATGGACCAATCTTAATAAATACATACTCAACTTAGTCTTTTAATTACGTATTTACATAGATATTTAAAAAAATTTGGTTTATCATTTTCTAAATTTTATTTAAACGGAGATTATAACTTTACTCATCTATTTTAACAGTTTTACCAACTCTATTTTTTTGTCTAAGGCAGTGGTGGGCAACCCAGGGGTGGCAATCCAATTGTGAAGAAGTTTAAAAAAATTGTTGCACTTGTGGTTTGTGTTATATAGGAAAAACCTAGAAAAACATTAAAAAGTCTAAAAAAAATGAATTAAATTTACAAATCTAAACCAAACCTTCGCTCGCGGAACATTTAATACAGGGGTTTGGAGCGAAGCACGGAGCTGGAGCACGGAGCAGTGGAGCAATGGGTTTTTGCCCGGAGCTGGAGTGGAGTCCGGAGCAAATAATTTTGATTGCTCCACTGCTCCAGTTTAATATGTAAAATTTCAACAAAAAAAACAAATTTTACAAATTATTTAACGTTTGAGGATCAATAATTTATTTTTAAAAATATTTATTTAACTTCACTTGTTTGTTAGGAGCAAATATTGTAATTTTTGGCCACACATATCCGATAAAAGATAAAAGAAAAACTTTGTTTTTAAAAACAAATTGTTTAATTAATAAACTTATTTTTCACATTTTATCATTATTTGGAGCATGGAGCGAAGCTGGGGCAGAGTTAGAGCGGATCAATTAAAAAATTGGACTGCTCCAAACCCCTAATTTAATAAACACAAAAATTGTTGCAAAAAAATTACATTTTCAACAGTAATTGGAAGACGTTTTAATGTAAACAATTTATTCGTCGTTACCCTGACAGCTGCGTGTTTAAAAAATAATAAATAAATTAGACTGCAACTGCGACAAATTAGTTTTGCATACTTCAATAAAAAAGTGAGTTTTAATCTTGTTTTTAATAAGTTAATAACACACATTTATCAAGAACAATACAGATATAACACCGATTTTCCGGCAACTGATGGTTCGGCACCTCTTTTAGTCCGGACAAAATTGTGAGAGAAATTGAAAATTTCCAGGCTACTGGACTAGTTTACGGGGAGTCACAGATGGCGTTGTGTGTAAGGCACGCTTAGTTACAATATTTGGTGGTGATACCGCAATTTTTTCAGAATGGTAACTAATCGTGCCTAAATTTAACCTAAGCAACAGCTTTACGGTTGGTCCGCAAAATGGTTAATCCAGTAAAGCTTTAGAACCAAGAGTGCCGGAAAATCGGTGTTGTGCCTGTATTTGATTATTTTATTCAAGTTTTTTTTTTAAATCTGAATAAAGCATTGTTTTACAAATTGAAAACAACATACGTATTTCCAAACTTTACATCTTTAATTGCATTTTTTAATCGAGACGCTTTACTGTGATTCTCGCATATCTGCAATTTAAACAATCAAATCGTATCTAAGGAGTAGTAAAACCATAAACTAAATTGAATATTCAACCAAAAACTTCGCCCCTAATATGTAAAGCATAAGTATGATTGGACCTTATGTTAGGGTCATTCTGTTTACCTAACTAATGAAATACTTAACAGGGTTTCCGTCCCGAGCGAGCTGTTTAACCACAGACCTAACTAAAACTAAAAGTGTTATCTTCAAATAGATTACGGCTTTCTCTTTGTATTCTCGCCGTAATGGAAATTGGGAAAGTCTCTGGGATTTAATTAAAAGAATATTCCATTGTGAAATTCAATGCACTGAATACTACAACGCATCTTAAAATGATTACGTCATTACCTAAATGTACTTAACATTTTTATGCCATTTTCTATAGAGGGAAACTTTAGAATGAAAACGGCACAGTGATTTATATTCGTTTGTTTTCAAAGACAAAATATGTCACAATTAATATCCAATATCAACAAAAAAGTATATTGGAAAGAATGTGAGCACTAGATTTGCGAAAAAGTTTTTGAACCACTTTGGCTTTAAAATGTTGGCTGATCTTCCGTTGAACTTGATACAACATTTAAAGTACTTTCAACATCATGGAGCACCTGTTTAGAATGCCTAATTGTATCAACCTATTCATAGGAAAGATTTTCTGACTGAATTAGTAACAGAGGTTAAATTGCATTGCCTCCCAGATCTCCGGACCTAACTCCTCTTGATTATTTTTTTTAAGGGAAACTATTAAAGATAAAGTTTATAAAGAAGAAACAAATGGTGTAAATATTCTGAAAACCAACATAAGAGCTTCTATACCAGAAATCAGACATTATACTTTATTAAAAGTACAAAGTAATATATTAAAACTCTACAACTTTGTGTTGAAAAAAATCGTGGACACTTTGAAGCATTATTGTAATTCTTCATTTCATTAAAGGTGATATTAACCACTATCTAACTACGCTATTAATAAATGTCACGAAATATTTAATCTTTTATTGTCCAATTAAATTATTTTTACTGGCAATTTCAATTGTTTCTGATGATGAGATACAAAGCAAGAAAACATGACATTCTTGTTTGAAATATAAGGCACCCTTATACTACGTAGTAATAAAAATAGATATGACAACCCATTGATTTTTTAAATCAGATCAAAATAAGCTTTTTAAAGAATCCATAGCCAACTAAAGTTGCACTGATGATTTGAATTGGTAATAATGGCAATTCGTCTAACATATCTTTCCAACAACCTTAATTTCGTTATCATTAGACCAATAAAATGTTCTGTCACTTTTATTTATATCATAGTTTCAATTGTTTTTCAGAGCATTCACAATTTTATAAATTATCTATACAAATTTTCAAATTTCAACAAGTTTTTTGATAGAAAAAGATTATGTTGGTTAACAATCTAAAAAGCTAATTTTTTTGTCTGTCTAATGGTGTAAAAATCAAATATGGCGGTCATAAGAAATAAAAAAGTTGACTATCGTAACTTGAAATCTAGAAGGCTTAGAACATTTCTGTTAACGTCATCAAACCCAGGATGGTCAAAAACATAAAGTTGCCAAGTTTAAATTAAATAGCGTCAGTGGTACGGAAGATAATAATTTTTTTCTAAAATCACATTTTTCAGGTTTTTTGTAATAAATCAAAAACGAATCAATATATTTAGGACTTCTTTTCAGATTCTCAATCGCCATAAAAATGTGCAACTTGTCTCTAATTTAACTGACCTTGTATCGAAAAATGCACCACCCTGTATACGACTTGATACATTTTAAACCGCTGTTAGTTTGACTTAAACATATTAAATGAGTAACAATACGAAAAATTTTGTCTTTGCTTTGGGTAGGTAGTAAAATACAAATTTTGCATAAAGAGCTAAATACACTAAGGCCGATTCTGCTTGTGGTATCGCTGGGGCATTCTTTTTATCGCTTTTATACGACACGTTTCCACATCATTATTGAAACGCTTAACTATGTCTACAAAAAAGAATCTCAAATGACGTCAAAACCTTTTGAAAGTCTTAATTTAAACTGTCACAGTCACCTCTTTACGAGCAAAATGAGGTTAAAAAGCTGTAAACTGCTTCTCCTCTTATGCAGATTTCTTCAGCTAAACTTTAATTATTGCAAGATTACATATTGTACGAATTTTCATCTTTATCATACGCCGACGACAAGCAAGAGTCGGGTAACGTGCAAAAAAAGCAAATGAACGTACAATTAGCCTACTTATTTCGAATCCATAAAAACCGTCTCCGCAGAATCGCAGGCGCAAAAAATAACAACCCCTAACGTCTAATTGAAATGGAAGTTTAAAAACTGGAGTAAGTTATTTTCCTTGATGATTTATACTTTATTAAACTTCCTACGCGTTTAAATATTACATCTTTTTCCGTTACTTTTTGACCGTTAAATGATAAATGCTGAACTTTTTTAAAATAAAATTAGGCTAATAATTTGAGAAGTGAATTAAACTTTCTCCTGAGAACTGCTGCTGAGATTTTAACTTGAAAAAGTCATAAAAACATTTTTTATTATGACTGAAAATGTACGCTAATTATCTTTCTCGTATTTTCTGGTTTTATATCGCTATGTTTGAAACCATTTTCTCGTTTAACTTTGTATATTTAGTGCATAGGGACGGTAGTTCGCAGAATAAATCGTTTAAGAGCAATATTACTAATTTGAAAATCCAATATTTAACTTAATTTTAATTGAAAACTAATTGGATGATATATGATAACGAAAATACACCAACAATACTATAAAACTTTGTCGTATCTACCGTTTATAACAAAGAGCGTTTAACGTGAAATGTTTTTTTCCCTTAAAATTCAGATCGTAAGAATTACTTTTAAAAAAATGGTACAAAGACACAATACAAGAACAACACAACTAGTTGACAACAACGCGCTTTAGAGAAACTTAATGCATTGTTAATCATCTACAAAGCTGTTAAATCAACATTTGGTACATGATGTTTGCCCATATTTGCAAATCAAAATTTTCACCATATGCCTACGAACCTGTCATTATTCGGCAACTCCCTGATACCTGAAATTCAAACAGCGAAGACGGAAAGATCTTATAGTTGTTGCGGAGCCGCATGAAAAGTTGGAACATTCAAATATATGGAATGTTCAAATCTGGAAAATGCACCGGTAGAATCATTCAAATCGTGAATCGTTCAACGCTGGAATCACTCAACGCAGGAATCATGCAATGATAAAACCATGCAACATGGGAATCGTTCATCGCTGGAACGCTCAAATCTGGAATCCAGAAATTAAGACAGCCAAAGTATAATATAATTACAGAACACTTCGTTTTATATTTTGTCTTTTGTATAGTGAATTGTATAGTGAAAGATAAAAACATCGTGTTAATGTATCTCATGGGCTACAAATTGGGGCAAAGTTGCGTAGCCCTTAAAATACAAAACACGATGCTTTTATCTTCCACTGTACAATAGTTAAGACAAAATATAAAACGAAGTCTTTTGTAATTATATTATACTTTGGCTGTTGTAATATAAAAGGCAACAAAAATTCTTAATTTCTGGATTCCAGATTTGAGCTTTCCAGCGATGAACGATTCCCGTGTTGCAGGGTTCCATCGTTGCATGATCCATGCGTTGTGATTCCAACGTTGAACGATTCAAGATTTGAATGATTCTACCAGTGCATTTTCCAGATTTGAACATTCCATATTTGAATGTTTCAGATATGAATGGCTTACCGTTGTTGCTACCACATATTGTCAAATAAAGGTGGGCTTTTGCCACTACATCAATGTAAAACTATAACCAAACTAATAATATCGAGGGACGATAAGTATTTACGTTCTCTAATAAAGTAGGATCTAAATGATTTTGTTTTAGACTGACAATTAAGATGTGTTAACTCTGAATCTGTCAGTCAGTTAGATAAAATAATTAAGGAATGCAAATAAAATGTTAGAAAAGCTTACTGGAAATGAAACAAACTGAAACCGATATCTTTAACAGAACTGGCATTTGCAGATGATGTGATGATGTGATGCTATTAGCCAAAAACGAAAAGGAGTCGAAACATAATCTGGAGTATTGACAGATACATTAAGAAGATACAGTATGATCATCAATACATAAAAGACGAAGTTTTTATAATCCTAGACCAAAAACGATGGAGCAGATATCAAATTTTAAATATTTAGAAACGATAATTACAAAGAATGGTTATTTGGAAAAAGAGCTGAATAACAGAAATATCTGCAGCGACGAAATTTTATCACGCCACTAATAAATGCTTGATGAGTAAGAGGAAAATATCAAAAGAAACAAAGACGCGAGTTTTTAATGCAGTGTTCGTACCAATTCTTACTTATAGTTCAGAAACTTGGGCACTAGCACGAAAGCAAAAACAAAGAATTCAGACGCAGGAGAAGATTTTAAAGAAAAATCGAAAGTATGTAAACTAATTGACAGGATTAGCAACGATAAAATCAAAAAAAAACTAGGAGTGAAGGACATTAACAAAACGATTCAGACAAATCAGTTAAGATGACTGGCACATCTACTACACGTGCCAGAAAGCATGTACGCAAATATGGGATGGAAATGTAGTTTGAAGGGGAAAAAAAGAAGACGAAGATCAAGAACAAAATCAGAAAACGAAGTGAAACAGATGAAAGAAAAAGGAGTCAGCTGTAGAGATGTGCCAATGATAGACAGGAATAAGGAAACATAATCATGAACTAGGAAAAATACCTCGACACCGAAACGTACCTACAAGAGTCGATTAAAAAAAATTTGTCAGTGCACAAAACTTAACTTTAACGAGAACAAAAAAAAATTCAGATTGAATTAGTTATCGATATACAGGGTGGTGCTTTTTTCGATGCTCACCATTGCTATCTTGGAAATGGTAAGAGATACAAGGTCGGTTAAATTAGAGAAAAGTTGCATACTTTTATGGCGATTAAGAATCTGAAAAGAAATCCTGGATATTTTAATTCGTTTTTGATTTATTACAAAAAAAAAACTGAAAAATGTGATTTTAGAAAAATATTATTATCTTACCTACCATTGACGCTATTTCATTTAAACTTGATAACTTGATGTTTTTGACCGTCCTGAGTGATGACGACAACAGAAATTTTCTAAGCCTTCTAGATTTCAAGTAGCGATAGTCAACTTTTTTATTTCTTATGGCCGCCATAGTGGATTTTTACACCATCAGACAGACAAAAAAATTAGCTTTTCAGATTGGTAACCAGCATACCTTTTTTCTTTCTAAAACTTTGTTGAAATTTTAAAATTTGTGTAAATAATTCATAAAATCGAGAATCCTCTGAAAAGCAATTGAAATTATAATATAAATAAAAGTGACACAACATTTTATAGGTCTAATAAAATAACGAAATGACAATAAATTTAAAACACTAGATAAATAATTATTTAAATTGTTTAAAGTGCGCGCCGGTATGTATGATGTATTGGTTAGTCCTCAACTTCATTTCGTCCACTGCCTTTAGGATAGTTTGTCTCGAAATAGAGTCGAAAGCATTTTTGATTTTACGGCGAAGAAGTTCAATATTTTCCGTTAGGGTTGCATAAACAACATCAATGTAAAAGTAATCCATAGGCGTTAAACATGGCGATCGCGGAGGCCAATGAACAGGACCAAATGTAACAAGTCATGAATTTTGAAAGCGTACATCTAAATTAATATCCTTTTACAATGCGGGCGTTGTGAGGACCAGCTCCTTCTTGCTGAAACTACTGATGATTTTAAATTGTTAATAATGGCAATATTCGTCCAACATATCTTCTAAATATGTTTCCAACAATCTTAATTTCGTTATCATTAGACCAATAAAATGTTCTGTAGCTTTTATTTATATCATAGTTTCAATTGTTTTTCAGAGCATTCTTGATTTTATAAATTATTTACACAAATTTTAAAATTTCAACAGGTTTTTAAAAGAAAAAAGGTAGGTTGGTTACCAATCTGAAAAGCTAATTTTTTTGCCTGTCTGATGGTGTAAAAATCCAATATGGCGGCCATAAGACATAAAAAAGTTGACTATCGCTACTTGAATCTAGAAGGCTTAGAAAATTTCTGTTGTCGTCATCAAACTCAGGACGGTCAAAAACATCAAGTTACCAAGTTTAAATGAAATAGCGTCAATGGTAGGGAAGATAATAATATTTATCTAAAAACACATTTTTCAGTTTTTTTGTAATAAATCAAAAAAGAATCTAAATATCCAGGATTTCTTTTCAGATTCTTAGTCGCCATAAAAATGTGCAACTTTTCTCTAATTTAACCGACCTTGTATCTCTTACCGTTTCCAAGATAGCAATGGTGAGCATCGAAAAAAGCACCACCCTGTATACAAGGATGGGATGAATAATTTCTGGCCTAGCCTATGAAGGGCGCAAATTTTTAAGAATTGTCTATGGTTTTTTACAGCACCTTCATCAGTTTGACTTTAAAATTGATAAGATTATGCCTTGCAGTTTGTATTTGATAATCCGCCAACGTGAACAAATTGTGCGTTTCGTAAACGATGTAGAAAATGTAAGGATGTAAGGAGTGATAAATAATTTCACATTATGGATTTATTCCCAATAAAAGCTAAGCTGAATTCTACTTTAGGTAAGTCTTCTCCGTCGTTTTAAACAATTAGAACATTGGTTGCAGACTTCAACCGTAGTACTGAGGATGCACAACGTTCAGCCAGGATAAAAACGGTTTCTTCTAAGCAGCTGGTCCTAATAGTACAAACATTTGTATTGAACGACCGTCGATTGACGTTGGTCGAGATTAGGGGTGGGCGATATATCGATATAATTTTGATGTCTGTATATCGATATATCGAAATATCGGATATAGATATATCGATATATCGATATTTCAATATGTCAATATATCGATATAATTTCGATATCGCCAACCCTAGTCGAGATAGTTGAGGCTCTGAGCATATCGAAACAGCGCGCAGGTGAAGTTTTGGGCATGAGAAAGCTACCCGCGCGATGGGTGCCGCGATTGCTCCTACAGGAACAAAATACTTAATCATATTACCTCTCTCGAGCAATGTTTCGTGTTGTTCGAGCCTTATCCGAAAGACTTTTTGCACCGAATCGTAATCGTGGACAAGACTTGAATGCCATTACACACCAAAGAACAACTAACAGTCAAACCAGTGAACAGAGAATGACGAACCAGCTCCGAAAAAGGCAGAAGCAGTTGGCAGAAAGGCTACTAAATATCGCTCGCATAAATGTGGTGAGTTAGGAGGAAACTATGTCGGATAATACATTTATTTTTTAACCCAATATTCAGTTCTTTTACTTCCTAGGCCGAAAACTATTCACTCTATCCTCGTATTTTCCATATCAGCGAAAAACAGCAATAATTAATTAAACAAGTTCGATGTTTAAAGTTAATAAAAAATTGTTTATATTTACAAAGTAAGATTTAGCATTTAAGGTTAAACAATTATTTACGAGATTAAATGTTTTTTTAGTTTTTAACAATGGGTTGAGTTAATTAATACTCAAATTAAACAGGATTAAATTTTTTTCTTTTTAAGTTGCTATATAAATTTTGCTTTTTTATCACTTGTATTGATTACGATTTTTATCATTATATTTGTACATATCGCCAAATAAACAATTTAGACAAATTAAAATTGCTCTAAAAAAAGTAATTCTTTGCGCAAGCGAAATTCTGCGCGAAAAAGAATTATACGTGCAGCAGAGATTTCTACTCGGAAAGAGAATTTTACGCGAAAAAGAGAATTCTACGCGCAAGGCGGGTCTAGCGGACCCCGAAGGGTTCGCTAGTTTTAAGTTAAAACATAAACTGGATTATCCAATTGATCATCTAATTAAATTCGTTTATAATTGTGGATTTTAATTGTAAATTGAAATGAAGAATACAAATTTGACCAATAACAACATTTCCCGTGATAAAGCAATGAATATTTCACATTAATTAAGTCATGGGTGCATCAGCAATTAATCAATTTGTAAAGCTGCCATACGGTATCCAATATCGAATGTCACACATCCAACAAGTACAGTATGTGACACTATAATCACGTAATGTTGGCTGCCTACTGTTGGCACGCGTGTATATCAAAATAACGCGTGCTGTTAAAGCCATTCCGTATTCATAATCTGAACGTGTCGACCAATCAGGGGCATGAATAAGTCGTAAGACACAAGGGTTACTTCCGCCAACGAAGGACTTAAAGGTTGAACATATGTAGGCAGCGGCTTTTACCCAGGGTCATCTTACTTTAATAGCCGTTAATATCCCATGAAACGTTTACGACGTCGCAAAGGACATAATTGTAACAGAAGTTCGCCAAGTTGAGAGATTTTGAAAAATTCATGGAAATAAAGAGAATAATAACGTGCAAAACAGTTATACAAACCAGGGGTTTGGAGCGAAGCGCGGAGCTGGAGCGCGGAGCAGTGGAGCAATGGGTTTTTTCCCGGAGCGGGAGCGGAGCCCGGAGCAAAGAATTTTGATTGCTCCACTGCTCCACTTTACTATTATAAACTGCATTTTTTTTTCTTTTATGAATTATTCTCATGGGTATAGTATTTAATAAAATTATAAATAAACTAAATTTGATTTTTTTGAAGTAAAATTATTATAATGTAACTTTTCTGAATATTAATTTTCATTATTTTGTATTTGAATTTTGAAAAATTTTAAAGAACTTTTTTTTCTTTTTTTCACTTTTTTAACTGAAGATCAATAATTTGTTCATTTATTTAACTTCACTTGTTTCTTAGGGTCAAAGATTGTAATTTTTGGTCCATTTCCACATATCTCATAAAATTTTAACTTTGTTTTTAAAACAAATTTTTAAATAAAAAACTTATTTTATTAATATTTGGAGCGCAGAGCGGAGCGGGAGCGGAGCTGGAGCAGGCATCTTGATGCCGGAGCGGAGCAACTAAAAAATTGGACTGCTCCAAACCCCTGATACAAACAAACAATTTTTGGTTAATTTAGTCTAAGTGAACGCGGACACAAATGCAATATTGAAAGACCTGTTTTATTTTATAGTTTGTACCAAAAAGGCCGATACTGTAACCTATACAAAATGATTTTAATTAGCTTTTTGTAAGGAAATTCGAGAGTTAAATTTAGTTAGTTGTAATATGAGAAGCGATACACAGTGGCAAATCGTTTTTTTTTTTAATTATTATTTAAAGCTTTATTTTTTCAACTTTATAGATTTTGTAAAATTACTTTTTCTTTAACGTTTAATCGCTAACTAATAAGTTAGGATTCGTTCTAATACGTTTCGATTTAATTGAACCATCATCAACTTACACTTACCTTAATTGCTTTACAACATTTTATAAATCTTTGTATGCTGATTGCAACTGTTTTCAATAATTGTTTCCTATAATTGTTACAAACACAATTAATTACTGTACTGAAGCTGCCTCACTTACTTACATCAGTGCCTTAACGCGGGTATGAAGCGCCTGTGGCAAGTGTCCAACTTGCGCCCCCCCCCCCAACCCAAAAATTATCAAAATTTCGAAAAACGTAAATGTTAAATTTTATTAAATGCAATATGTTAAAAACCTATTATTAACCCCATCAAAATGAGTTACCTGTAAAACCAATTATTCATTGATATAAATAAATAATCTATTAAATACATTTTTATTCAAATTCAATGACAAATAAATTAAAGAAATAGGTACAAGATATATATATATTTTATAAAATAATATAAGAAAAACATAAATAGGTTCAGCATATTTTATAGGTAAATTTTTCTAGAAATTCATTTGCAAACACATCGTCATAATTTAATGTTTTTGCAATATCTATTTCAATTGTAATTAGGTATATGTTTGTTAATCGCTCTTGGCCAATAGAAGAACGAAGGTACGATTTTACAATTTTCAATTTGCTAAACGAACGTTCGCAGGAAGCTGTTATTACAGGCATTGTTATAAGTATCTTTGTAATGAGAGTTTGTAATTTTTTTGGCAAGATTTAAAAAGCCAAAATTTTCAAAAACTACCATGGCTTGATATGTGAAACTGGCAATTTCACATACAAGTTCTACTATATTTTAATGCCGGGTCAGCTGCGCATTATTTGAGATCATATAGCAGCATAATTTTTAAAGCTGGTCCATTTAAAAAACTGCTGCCATTTAAGATCTTTTGTAAAACAGTAAGACTATCAATGAGTTGTATGAGTATTAGACCTAAAATTTTACATATTTATTTTTTAGTAATGCACTTGCATTCATAGGAAACGAATCATCAGTAGCTTTCTCACCAGGCATTTTTTTTTTGCGCCGTGTCTTTTCTGGAATGTAAGTTTCAATATTTATTATTTCGGCAAAACTTTTCGCCAAATGGTAAGGCAAATCGAAAAAATCATTTTGGTACTGTTGAATTTAATTTTTTTGAGCTTTTATCCTTTTCGCAGCATTTTTTTTTGTAAAAGTAAATTTACATTATTTATCTTTCCTAATATTGCATCCCAAAATATTAGTAATGCAACAAACTTAAATGTTGTTAATAATTTTAGCAATATTCGAGGATTTGTTACAGAGTTTACTGTATCTTGTCTTTGCCATCAAACTTGAAACGAATTGGGACTCACCAGTGTTACCAAATGTAGCGAAATTCCGCTGTGTTGTAGTTATTGTATGTCCTAAGCGACGTATTGCCGAAATAAAATATACAATAGCGGATGTTTATATCTATTTACTTATTTTTTTTTCACCTTTATTATATTTCGCGCCCCAAATCTAGTTGCGCCCGTGGCGGGCGCCTCTTTCGCCACGCCCTTGTTACGGCTCTGAGGCTCTGACTTACATAATAAAAATACGTATCTTAAAAAACTTTTATACTTTTAGCCACAGAATTATAGCTTTTCCAAAACTATTGTTTTGAATTTTAAAAGAATATATTCTTGAACGATATTTTTATCATTCATAATACTGGGTTAGCTGCAAAGTGCGTATAATTCCGGTATTCTACAGAATTCCTAGACATTTTATTGTAATGCATGGTGGAATTTGGCAAAGTCTAAAATAATAATGATATTATATACATAAACTAGTCGTTTTATGAAATACCTAGGCGTCGAATGTAAGTTAGGTAGGATATACAATTTAAAACATTTAATAAAAATCAAAACATTTTTATTTTCTCACAAATAAAAAAAAAACATTAATAATATTAGTAATAATAATCTCATGAATATACTTTATTTATTGCAATGCTTTAAAAAAAAACTTCTAAAGAACCTTTAATCTGACCCTCTATTACTGACAAAGTGAATGAGGGTCAAGTTAAAGATTATAATTTTATACTTAGCCAAACTTCACTCGACATTACACAGAATACCTAGCCATTCTGTAAAATACCGAATCATACACTTTGCCGATAACATGTATAAAGGGTGTCCCAGATAACATTTTCAGCATGGTGATCTCGCTTATTATAAGAGATACAGGTTTGTTTAAATTCGATGACTTATTCCTTAGTATGAGAGGAGCTACAATCAATTTTTTAAAGTACAAAATTCCTCGTACTTCAGATGTTATAGCAAAAAATATGAAAATGTCGAATTTCTTTTTTCTCTCATAACTTTTTTGTCTTAATTATTAGAACAATTTTATTTGTACTTTCTTGAGGTAATTTTTAATGCAGAATGTAACTGTTATTTTAGATTTTCTCATCACTAAACATTTTTCTTATGGGGCGCTAAGTTGGCTATGGAATAGTTAAATGCGCTTTTTTTCTCTTTTTAATAAGATATTACTTGCTTTATCTATTTTTATAAAAAAGCCAAAAATCGTATTTTACCAATCAAGTAACGAAAAAAATCTATAATAACGGTTACATTCTACATATAAAAGTATCTTAAGGAAATCCTAAAAGAAATTAATTTAATGAAAGACGAAAAGTGACCAGAAAAAAATAAAATTTCATCTAAAGTAAGAAGAATTTTGTACTTTTAAAAATTAATTGTAGCTTCTCTCATAACTAGGAATAATTTATCTTAGTAAACTGTATCTCTTATAATAAGCGAGATCCCTAAGCTGGAAATGTTATCTGGAACACCCTGTTTATCACTTTAACCGTTAGAGATAATGTATGTTTTTACGTGCTTAGTATAAGTTATACTAAATAATATAAATTAAAATTGTACATTTCGTGTCTAGTTCCAATAACATTCCAAAAATCATTGAAACGCTATGTGGTTCTGATACACTGAAAAACAAATGAGTCGCGAAAACACTTATCTTTATGCTATAAATCAAAAACAGATTTATATATTTGATTTCGGTTTCCATTGCTAGATTATTTTTTTTGTAACTTTGTTATTAAATGAAATACTCACCTGATAAGCAGTTCAAAAATAAATGTGTTTGTTTTTAAATCTGTTTATCGTAAACAACAAAATATTCGCCAAATAAGAGCATAAAATAGTTAGATACTGCCCATTAAATCTCAAAAATATGTCAGCTAAAGCCATGCCACTAAGGCCTTTACTAGTTTACCAAATATCAAATTTCTACCTATGATAATAATAAATTCTCTATAATTTAAGTTTTATAAGATTTTTAGGACATTTCTGGTACTGGACCTAATATGCACAGTTTGAGTTTAGGTTTTACAATCACATTCATCTTTGCTAAGGACTTTAACTAAGGGTGTGCAAATGTCGACCCGCGACAGCATCCAATCCCGCTGCACGAAATATTTTTAGAATTTGACAAACGAGAAAATATTTTCAAAATTTTTCAGGTTCTGAACAAATGTTGGGCTAGGCAAAAAAATAACACGCCTCCCATCTAAATTATTCCAGCCCGCATCATCCCAACTAAATTTCCTCCGGCTCTCTGCAGAAAACAATTGCCCACCCTTGACTAACTATAATGTTATTTCTACAAGATTTTAAAATTTCCATGTTCTTTGTCATTTATCATAGGCTTTATGTAACAAAAATTAATTAAATTATATTTACTGTAATAAGAATAAGAATCTAACTTTTTATTTTGGTTTTATTAACTTACGAACTAAAGAAATCAATTATCACTCAAATTAAAACTTTTAATTAAAAAAGATACACTTACAAAGCAATCAACTTACGTGTATTTTTTTTAAATAATAGAAACAACAATCAAAGAAAAAACAAACTATCCCCTGCAAGATATTCCCAGACGTCAAAATCCCTCAGAACATTTCCAATTTCGCCAATTCCCCAATGTCCCTCGGTTTCCGACCCGCCTTAACACCTCCCATTTCTATTTGTATCCGCAAACATCCCCAAGAGCCAAGTGCTAAACACTCAGTTGTTCTGTATCTTATTTCACACCCATACGATCCCTTACTGTTCTTGTAAAGTGACAGTTATTGGAAAATTTTTGATACAAAATAAACAGGTCAAATATATGATTAGCATAATTTACTCTTTATCTATTATAAATATTTAAAATAAATAAAACCAATTGTTTTAAATCATAAGGCCGCTATTTTTTTAATTAATAAACTAAAAATTAGGTCAAACACAGATCTCGACGATAAAATAAATATAGGGAGTGTCCCAAAAACGTTAACTTCCGTTTTTCGATCTATTATACAGGGTGTTTCTTAAGTATTGCAAAAAAAAAATCAGGAGGTGATTTCTTATCGAAAATTAAGGGGGGCCTTTCATATAAATTT
Organism: Elmis aenea; assembly: GCA_947652605.1. Lineage (NCBI taxonomy): Eukaryota > Metazoa > Arthropoda > Insecta > Coleoptera > Elmidae > Elmis > Elmis aenea. Next base: position 53,386,292 of record OX393577.1, on the reverse strand, counting down.
TTTTCCTTACACGTCTCCTTTCAGAGTTACACCTCTCTAAGGGAAGCGGTAAAATTGGGTTTTTAATTTATTTCTCAAATTTGTATAAATCTAGAAGAATGATATTTGGTAGATGTTTTATACTTGTTAAAAGGTTTCCCACAGTAATATTTTTAATCATCTTCCACCTTCACAGGGGGCTAAAAGTGCGACCCCTGTTGGTTTTTTTATTAGAACTTTTTGATGGGTTGAAATTTTGCAATTACACAACGAAATTGACGTAAAGGTAAAAATTAAAATCCATAATATGGTAACATTACCAACAATAACCTACGCATCCGAAAGTTGGACGCTACGGAAATAAGACCAAGCTAAAATTAACACCATCGAAATGAAACACTTCAGAAAAATTGCGGGGAAAACTAAATGGGGCAGGATAAACAACGAAAACGTTAGAGAAAAACCGGTACAAGAACCAATAATAGAAAAAATAAAAAATAAACTAGTTGTTTCTTTTTTATTTTTTGACATAGGGTTGATTTCTTCACTAAACATAGATTTTTTGCAAATATAAAACTAGATCAAGTGTATATTAAAGGGAGACTATTTCTTAAAATTGAAACCTGTAGCAGAGAAACAGAGGAGCGCAAGAGCAACAAATTAAAACTTTTGAAAGTGGTGACAATCAAATTATGAATGTTTGTTACATTACTTGAATTAAAAAACATCGAGTGATGTCAAACAATGTAAATAAACTAAACCTAAAAAACTGTTTTTTTTTACTTATGTATTGGTCGTGATTTAAATGCAGGAAAAAGTTAAATAATTTTACTTTAGCTCAACCATACTTACAGCTCTTAAAATATTTGAGATTTAGATACTGACCACGGAAGGTCACGATACGTTGTCGCTAGAATTTGATTAAGGCTGTGTTTATTCTTTATTGCATCAAGAACATCAAAACTAAATGTTTTGCAGAGTTATACGTGCCACTGGCCATTTCCTTCGGAAAAATAGAGGAACAACTGAAAAATTTGTATAAAAAGGTCATTTTTGCGATCGCGTTGGCCATGAAACCGTCAGAGATAAAATCGAAATTCTTCCATTTACCAATTCGCGCATCGTTTGCAAGTAAAATGATGCAAAGTTTTTGAAAAAATCTTAAACGGTTCCGAAGAAAAACGCGAAAAACGAGACGTTTAAGATTTTTTCAAAACCTTTGCACCCTTTTACTTGCAAAGAAAGCGCGCATTGGTAAATGGGAGAATTTCGATTTTATCTCTGACGTTCATGGCCAACGCGATCGCAAAAATAACCTTTTTTGTCGATTTTCCAGTTTTTTCGCTATTTTTCCGAAGGAAATAGCCAGTGGCACGTATAACTCTAGAAAACATTTAGTTTTGATGTCCTTGTTGCAATAAACACAGCCTTAATCAAATTCTAGCGACAACGTATCGTGGCCCTCCCTTGTCAGTATCAAATTTGAGACACCTTGTATGCGAAATATGTTATTGTACCTATAGAGCAGAGATCGATAACTAGTTAGATATCAAGATATCAAAAACAGAAGCAGCTCATAAAATAAATATTCGTTTTAAAAATATGCGTTTGGAGACCTTTTTCAACAGAATTAGGCCCGCGGGCCGAGGGTTGTAGGTCCCTTATATAAAACAACAAGAATTATCAGAAGCGTATTCTTTCAACTGTTTAAAAACGTCAATTTAATTACAATGGAAGGAGATTTAAGTAAATACACGTTAATACGTATAAACTCCTCAGCAGGAGCTGATGGAGAATCGTATTAGCTCTTTTTCGTTCCAGTATATTTGAATACATCGAAATCTTCAAAGCAAACCTTAAATAAGTGTGTAAATACGACAAACAAAACACAGTAAAATACAGCAAAATACGGGAAATAATAAACAAACACCCAACGATATCACAAACCACTAATAAATTCCACAAAGTACGGGACAAAAGAGTGTAGCAAAAAGTAGAGATTTTGAAATCTCCAAGGAGAAAACTCCGAGCCTGCATTCTTATTCTCCCTCCGAAGTTGCAAACTTCTAATCCTATAAACCGAACGTTGTTTATGTATGTACTTATATATTTACTTTAAATCTCGTTGGAATTTCAAATTATGGTCTGGAGGTGTTTTTAGGAATATATTTTCGAGACAGTTTCGACCAAGTAAAAAGCAGTTCGTTATTCAACTGAAAAGGTATCGGATTTTACCGCTTTAGAAACAGCTTTTAAAGCTTCCTAAATGATTTGTAAACATTATACCGTCTCGAGCATCCAAATATACATTACGAGTAAAAGATGTTGCTATTTACTTACCATCGCGTTCTTGTAATGAATGCAAACAACATTTGGAACCGTATAACGAATGGATAAATTTCTTAATTAACCATAAGGAAACTAAATAAATGAAAATGTTTATATATACAGAAATGTTCTTCATAGGCAAATTAAGTAACGACTAACGAGTTAATTAAGTTTCCAGTCAACTGATAAAAACTTTTACAAATGTCGAAAAGTTTTTGTAATGACCGGTAACAAATATAAATATCAGTCGCTTACAAACGAAATCAATTAGGTAGGTACTTCACATAGTCAGTCACTATAAAATAATCCTATCAGTTTTCATTATTTATTAATAATAGATGGGGTAATTAAAGAAGTAAAACAAAAAATGAGACCGTTTCACCTAAGCAACTGGAAAATGGAAAAATTAACATAACGGAGCTAATGTTCGCAGACGACATAGTCGCGGAAACAAACAAATCTGCAACATAATACAGAAACTGTAACCTGGAATTGTAAAAAAGTAATATGAAAAAACAAAAACTATGATCGTTACAATAAAAAAACAAAGGGCCTAACATCACTTTAATTGGAACAGGTACAAAGCTTTAAATATTTAGGAATGATCATAGAGAAAAATGGAGGAATGGCAAGGAAACAAGCGAAGGGACAGGAAAAGTGGGAAAAATATTTAACAGTTTAAGAACAACATTTTTTGGAAATAGAGAAGTCCCAAAACGAACAAAAGTGGAAGAGGTCAAAAGGGTAGTAACTCCGGCACTTTTATACTGAAGTGAAACGTGGACACTCACAAATAAAAATAAAAGCCGAGTAAATGCAGCTGCAATGAGATTTCTAAGAAAATCCTAGGAAAAACCAAAAAAGATAGAATCAGAAACGAAAGAGAATAATTAAAGATAAAATCAGTTGAAACAAAAATACAAGAAACACAGCTGGGATGGTTGGGTCACATTTATCGGACGAAAGAGGAAAGGTTAATCAGAAAAGCCTATTAAGCAAGATCACAAGGAAAAAACAAAAGAGGTAGACCGAGAAAAACCTGGAAAGACGAAGTTAAAAAAGCAGCAGCGGACAGAAACTTCAAATGGAAAGACATAAGAAACAAGTTTAGTTGACATAAAAAGAATAACTTTAAAGTTTCCTTAGCAGTTAATTATTAATTACGAAGGTGTATACAGGGTGCCCATTTTTTTAACCTGTTGTATGGGTAACTCCGTTAATATTAGAGATACAGAAACGTTTAAATTAGCAAATTTGTGCAGAATTTAAAGAAAAATCTGATGCCATTTTCAAATTTGACCTACGTCATCAACTTTTTAAAAAAAATTTGAAAAAACTGAAAAAGGTTGATTTTTTCAAACTTGAATAATTCCGTAACCATATGAGCTAGAACAAAAATAAAAATTTGCTTTTATAGATGTTTTTACGTAGATTTCAAATATGTTAACGAAATTTTCATAGCACTCTCGATTTCCGAGTTATAGCACAAACTTGCATTTTTTTAAATGGAAGTCATAGTTGGCTATGGTCTTATTAAAAAGGTTATTTTTTTCTCGTTTCAATGATATAAGGGTTGTTATGCTTTACTTTTGCAGTTTTTCTTTAAATAAGCAAAAATCATTTTACATGTTCCTGCCTACTAATAGATGGGAGTTATCCTGTGTTGATGTTCTTTTTTTTCCGATGTGACATTTAAGAGTTGTCTCTTATCGTTAGTGTTGCAGTTATTAGCCAGTTACAAATTTTAAAAACAAAACCTCATAATTTGTCAAATAACATTTATTGTTTGTTATACGTATAAATCTCTCTCTCGTGTTGATCAAAATTTTTGATTGACTTTATTGTAAATTTCAAAAACAATGTTTTCTAATGAAGAAAGAAACGACATGCTTTTTTATTACTAGGCTTGTAATAGGTAGAAATAGTAGAAATTCAAGTGATATGTATTTGCAAAGATTTATGGGAAGGAGGCAACCAAGAAAGAAATTATTTTCGTTATTAGAAACCAATTTAAAAAAATACAGGTCATTTACAAAATCCAAAGGTTTGAAAATTAAATTTAAGCAAGAAGATGAAGAGAGAGTCCTGGAATACGTAAATTATAAACCAACATCATCTACCCGGGAGTTGTCCCTTGAATGTGGTGTCAATTGAAAAGGCTGTAACTGCCTAATAATTGCTACACTAACGATAAGAGACAACTCTTAAATGTCACATCGATAAAAAAAAAACATCAACACAGGATAACTCCCATCTATTAGTAGGCAGTGAACATGTAAAATGATTTTTGCTTATTTAAAGAAAAACTACAAAATTACAGCATAACAACCCTTATATCATTGAAACGAGAAAAAAATAACCTTTTTAATAAGACCATAGCCAACTATGACTTCCATTTAAAAAAATGCAAGTTTGTGCTATAACTCGGAAATCTAGAGTGCTATGAAAATTTCGTTAACATATTTGAAATCTACGTAAAAACATCTATAAAAGCAAATTTTTATTTTGGTTCTAACTCATATGGTTACGGAATTATTCAAGTTTGAAAAATCGACCTTTTTCAGTTTTTTCAAAATATTTCAAAAAGTTGATGACGTAGGTCAAATTTAAAAATGGCATCAGATTTTTCTTTAAATTCTGCACAAATTTGCTAATTTAAACGTTTCTGTATCTCTAATATTAACGGAGTTACCCATACAACAGGTTAGAAAAATGGGCACCCTGTATAGTTGTTATAAATAAATTAAAATTAACGTTACAATAATATCGATTGATCCTCATCTCCTCTGGATGATTATTTAAATTTATTTAAGCATATTTGTGCCTCCTTTATTAAATGTAAAAACACAGTACATTAACAAAACTTGCATCTTGTGCAAAAAGTAAGAAGGTTTGAAAGATAAAGTGTTTTTAATCTCGGTTGCATCCACATGTGCCTAATGCCTTTTCCGAATGTAAACTGCATTCAATCAATCAATCAACTTCGTGCACAAATCGCTGCTCACCATCGGTGAAATCGAATGTTTTCTATCTATTGAATTAAGCAAATGGAGCAAGATCAGCAAATCCCGCATCTTAAGATTTCAAAAACAAAGGAAACGAAATTTACTCCGTTCTAATGTTACTTTGAAAGTTAAAAGAATATCAGTAAATCAATTTAATCCACTAAACATTATTACGAGAAACGTTAAAATTTAGCCAGAAATACTTTCATAAATACCAATTTAAACGGCTAATTTAAAAAGCTACTATTGTGTAGTTTGGCTGTGACCCTTGGCTAGACATTCATGATAACTTATTAGTGTATTTATTATTTTGCCAGTTGCTATATCACGTCTAAAACTTCTGTCCATTGGAGCGTGAAAACGTATTAAGTATTTAGATATTTAGCAAAAGAAGGCATACATTCTACAGAACTTTTTACTCAACTATTTTCATAATATGGAAATTTTCCTTTTCAAAAGTCAAAATTTTGGATTGGCCAAAATCTGTGTGGAAAAATCGTGTCGAAAATAAGTCGCATATGAAATTCAAGAGAATTTACAAAAATTTTACGCCTTCAGTTTGATAAATAGGAGAATATTGGTTCGTGAAATTTCCGGAATACTAGACATTGGCGCCGGAAGTATTACAGAGACTACAAAAAAGCACCTGAAATATCGTACAATCGCCGACAGATAAATTTTGCATTTTGTTGACCCAATAACATAAGATGATTCGTTTGCGCATAGCTTCTTCCTTGCTGCGATGGTATGAGGAAAAATATTCATTTGTGAACTAAATTATTACAATGCACGAAACTTGGGCACACCATTTATGCCCGAGCCCGAGTGAAAACATGCAGAGGTGTCAAACCACATCTTGAAAACCGAAGAAAGCAAAGATCAACTTTTCAGCAACATTCTTTTGAGATTTGCAGGGAGTGTTAATGGTTGATTTTCTAATCACATGGTCGCTCAGTAAACGCATACTATTACACAACACTTTTAAGGGATAAAGTTAAGAATGCAGTTAGAAGCTAAATAAAATCAAAAATCTTTTTTTTCAAAAGAACGCTTGACCCCATACGGCTGCAAAAACCATTAAAGAAATAGAATTATACAGTGGAATCTTCTATCCTACCCAGCATACTGTACGGTTCTTACTTCCTCCGATTTTCATTTATTTAAACCTCTGAAATATTTTAATTTTTATTTAATCAGGCCAAGCTGGCTCTTTTTATCCTTGGAAAGATTTACCCATTCTTTAACTCCTAGTTTCTTCATGTTCCTTTCACAGCCGCTAACCATTTTTTCCGGGGTCTTTTATCGTCTTTCTTCCCGTTAATCCTCCAAGTACTTGTTTCGTTATTTTTTCTCAGGAAATCTTGATATATGTCCCAGCCACCTGATTCTTTCATACAATTTCTTCATTTGTTCTTCTACATTGTTTTTTTTTTTCAAATATCTTTCGTAATACCTTTCCTTTCCAGACCTGTAATGTTTTCCTTCTTCTTGAATCATTTTCCACATCTTACCCCCGTAAGTAACTATTGGTCGTATAATTGTTTACTAGATATTAAATTTTACTCTCCTTGAGATATTCTTTGACCTGTTTAAATGGCCCAATGTCGCTAAACATCTTGAGCCTTTAATAATTATTTCTTGTACCTCAGCTCCCTCTTCTCCATAATCTAATAAAGATAAAAATACATGAATTTATCCACTCTATCAAATTTATATTGAGCCCTATCTTTTATAACCAGTTCAAATTTTGTGTTTCGTGTCCTGTCTTGCTGCCCATCCAGTATCATAAACTTCGTTTTCTCTTCATTTATCTTCATTCCTTGTTCCTTTACCCTTAATTCGACTTTTTGGATTGCTCCTATTAAATTCGTTTTACTTCTAGCTTAGAAAACTAAGTCATCTGAGTAAGTCATAATTTGTATACGTTGGCTATAAATTATCCTAGTCGTTATACATGTACGTACCCTGTATGGCTTTTAACACTACATTAAACAAAAGTGTTGACAACCTATTTTCTTGTCTTAAACTTCTCTTAGGTCTAAATTTCTTCGATGTATGTCCCTCATCCAGAATCTTGTAATTTGTTTCCTATCTTCACTAGCCTCACTAATATTTCAGGAACCCCAATTCTCGCATTGCCTCATATACCTTTGTTCTTTTTATGGTGTCATAGGCCTGTTTAAATCTATGAAAAGTATATAGAATGGTAATCTTTGATGTATGCTGTTGTCTGATTTGTTTCACTACAAAAATCTGGTCCATTACCGATCTATTATTCCGGAAACCACATGACATATTTTTAGGAGGTAATAATTTCAATCAGATAAATAAGTTAACTTTATATAACACCTTATTTATTAGAGTACCTAAAGGCGAATAAAACTACATATGTAAAAGTGTTTTATTTTTAATTGCATTTATGTGATTTAAGTTAAAGCCAAAATCAAAGCATAATAGTTATTTATGTATCAAGGCCAAAAAGTGTAACTTTTTCGGCCGCGTCTGGTTTGCTGGCCGAGACGTTGTCGAGGCCAGCAAACAGACAAGGCCGAAAAAGTACGTTTTGGCCGAGGTGCATATTACATTTTTTGTGCGATCGAATTAAAAACAATTTAAATTTTTAGTAATTTTTAAAATTATAGGTAGAAACTACGTAACATTCTGTCTCTGACAGATGACGGCGTATGTACTGCATTACCGGCCCTCTCCTTAGCAACGGCCGTAAAAGTTACTTTTTCGGCCGTTGCTAAGGGTAACGGCCTGAAAAGTAACTTTTACGGCCGTTGCTAAGGATAGGGCCGGTAATGCAGTACTTTATGGTTGCTAACGCGTCCGTCAAACAGCTGTTTGTAGTACGATCGCACAAAAATTATTTTATCTTTGCAGTTGTGTAATAATTTTCAAACTTCTTTTTATATTGTCCCTAAAAAGCGTCAAGCATTGATACATAAATAACTATTTCTTTTTATACCTTAAACTTGTAGACATTAAACGATATTATGGGTTTTTTAGGAAGATAATCTGATATCTGGAACATCCTATATACGCTTGACTTTAATTTATAAAATGATATTAAACGTGATATGCTATTTCTGGGACGACAAATCTTCCAAGGATAATTTAAAAATTCTGCAAGACGTAGTGTCTACCTCAATTTAGCATTTATATAAAAAGTTGATGTTACAATCTTCAATCGAAAAACCGCAAAAAGTCGGAAGGCTTTATAAGCCAAAGCTGATAAAGATCTAAAAAAAAAACTTTAAACCGAAAATAATCCTTTTATCAAATACACATAAACTAAGTTTTTACGGGAGAGCCCTCGGGTGCGTCATTTTACCCAGTTCCGGCTCAAACTGACATGAAGATTTAAGGATTTGTTTTTTAATCGTGTGACGTTCTATCCAATACGTACGTATAAATCTGGAAAAGGGACACTAAAGCTGTGAAAATATACATAAGCCTGCTGGCCGTTGTCTTTGATATATCACAGAACCTCCCAGGTGTAAATCAGATTATCAAAATCGGATAACTGTTGCTGCCCAGTTGAATTTTCACAAAAGAATTGCGAAAGTGTTACACTTTGGAAAACACCTTCGCAAGGTTTTTATATACAGGGTGGACCAAATTCGAATGTTTTACGGGGTATCTCGGTTACCGTAATAGTTAGGTATCTTATATCGGTCTCTTGAGCTATTTTTTTTTTAAAAGAACGCCTGTGTAATCAGATTTTTTATAACGCTTTTCAGTTTGGCTCTATAGACAAAAAATGACATTTTATCATTTTTGACAATTTACTATTACTTCTTTATTAATTTATTAAATTTTAAAAAAATTTATACAGATTTTTAAGCTAAATTGAAAAACAACATTAATTTTTTTTTAGCCTCCTTGACTTTCGAAATATGAAACTTATATTTTTTTAAATAGTAACCCTAGTTGGCCATGACTCTATATGAAAGAGAACTTTTTTAGCTTTTTAAATGATATAGTTTTACATATTGGTTGCAAAAAATAAACGAGATGTGGCTAATTTTGTAAATATTTGCCACTATAGATTTTTGTCAAAACGGCGTTTTGCAATTTTCTCAATTTTTAGTTACTGAAAAACTAAAAATTTATATTGAATACATTTTTTCTCTACAAAAAACGACTTTTTTTCTCTAAAATTATTAGGGGAGTATACAATTTTTAAAATTTTACCATTTAATTTACTATGTTGCTTAATCCAATTCTTCACCCTGTATAAATATATTATATTCAGAAATTTACTTTCAAAAATAACAAAAATCATTAAAATAATCTATATATATAAAAATAAATGTATGTATGTTTGTATGGATGTTTGTATGGATGTTTGTCCTTTATGCATTCCTATACCATTCATCCGATCCTGACCAAATTTGGCACAGACAATCTATAGGACCATGGAAAGAACATAGGCTATATGAGAATTCCCAAAAAAATCGTCCGGAAAAGATATTGAGGAAAACGTGCCAAAATCTTACACACAACATTTAAATCGGGTCGTCTGGAGCGAGAATTTCGTCAAAATTTGACAATTTGTCAATTCGACGTAACGTTTAAACGCTCGAACCTTCTACGCGCAAGCCGGGATCTAGCGGTGAAGGAGCCCC